>OY292333.1:11235480-11813164 GCA_958496145.1 Heliothis peltigera
TATGGAATAATTAAATTGTATAGTAAGCTAATATGTGCCAAATCGTCCACTAAGTGCCACTGAGGATGGACAGCCACGGGGACCGAGATTCCAGGAGTTCCAGGGCAAGTGACTCCCCTGGGGATACCATGAACGATGTCTACGCAGCTTGGCGTGAGTCCCATGGATTGAAACTCATTAATGGCACTGTAGATTCTTTTAGTTTCAGCACACATTTTGGAAGCTGTTTTTTTTTTAGTTTTGTCTTTGTGTCCTTTTATAGCTTGTATTCTGATAATTCTGTACTGGGTAACATGTAGTTGTTTAGTTATTTTCTCTCACTCTTGGATAAATATTATAAACAAACATGAGTAGAAAACATTAATGTGAACCTAGAACAAATCTAAACCAACTACCTAATAGACCAACATTGATTGTAGACTGCAATAGTCCTATTTAGGCCTAGACCTACTAATATTATACTATACCCATAGTGCGTTATGTAACAGATGGAAAACAACACTTGCATTACAATTGAATACACTGAAAACAAGCCAGACGTAAATAAAGTAAACACTAATGTCATTCAACAAACCGATAGCTCTCTACCGCAGCATTCTAAACAATCATACGTACGACACTATTTACTCTCCTTCAATTAACCTTCCTACCTAAGATATAAAGTCCAAAATCCTTTACACGTGATTATGCAATTTTTTTGCTTGCGCACTCGTTTGTACTATTGTTTGGGACACAATAGTGTGTCAACGAAGGAGCTGAATTTGCAAACCAATTCTGTTGTACTAAGTCGTCCGAGTGTCGCATTGGGACATAAATATGATTAGTCTGCATTGCTTAACAATCAGGAGTAATGATAAAGTCATTAACACTTATCTGCTCGGTGATTTGCCTAATGTCTGCTACAACCTTTACATCTTCGATGGTCATCTTGTAGACTTCAACTTCGAAATCCGTTCTTACATCTTTAACAAATCTAACAAATTTCCTATTACTTCAATCATTAATTTTAAGTTAACACGGTAATCGATGCTTTGCTTTTTATTCAATAGTTCTAGTTGATGTAAGATCATTTGTAGGCCGAACTTCTGTGTAATCAACATTTAAAACATCACGAATAACATGAGTTACGGCAATGAGTGAAAGGAGACTTAATTGCCAATGGTTGTCTGTTAATTAATTTAACATCGACGCTTTTATGATTACGAGTATTAATATTACAATATTAGGAATAATTAATCTCAGTGATTTGTTAATCGATGATGATTGCAAGATTTGTTAGACCACACTGCTTGATATCTTTGTGAACATCTACAAGAATGATTCTGATTCTTTGATATATCTATTGACTTACCTTTTGTAATATTAACCTGGTGCATTCGTGTGATCTATAGAATATCTATACATCTTTATCGCTTATTTTATCCTCTAAAGATAGGAATTGTTCCCATCTTGTCTTTATTCATTATAATCGTTTTGGTCTCCTGACTATTTATCAACCTGTGAAAAAAGTGATTTCTTCGCAATTTTCATGATGAGATAACTCAAACAATTTAATTAAAACGTTAATAATTTTACCATTTTATTTTTAACAGTATAACTTTCCATTTTTCAGATGAAATGCTAGAAGGAGAAGGCGCAGGTCTGGCGGCGCGCGTGGCTGAGCTAGAGGTGCGATGCGCCCGCCAGGCGGAGGAACTGCTGTGTCTCCGGTCTACCCTGGCTGATGCGTTGAGGAGGCTCAATGCGTTAGAAGGCAGAGCACCTACAGCGCCTAGCACTGGACAGAGGAATGGTGCTTACACTGGTGAGTGTATTACGCTGGTTAAAATTTATGAAGGAAAAGCGTATGCACGATGCGTAATGGTTTTGGAAAAGCAAAGTTGCTCTTCCTTAGTCGAGAAATGCTGCAATTTCTTATTACGGCACGCATTTGAATAAAAACTATCTAAAGTCGTTTCGTCATCATCATCAGGATTATATTAGCAAGAAAAAAAAATTACAGGAGCAGATACTTAAAAAGTATCTTGTTTCTTTGATATTTGACATCATTTTGGAGATTTAGCTGACAGTTACTACCCATCGTCAAGCTTATCTAAGCAAGTATATCTAATTAGTTACAAAAAAGTAAGGTACGAATGACTTCATTGACATGGTAAATAAATTATTCGATTTTTAATAGTTTTTGGGTCCTAGAAAAGTAACTTCCAATTCAGTGGCTTATCAAGCACTTAATGACAATAAACCTAAAATAATATCCTACTTAACCGCTGATTACGGCACTGTATAAGTCAATATTGACGAAACTATATCCTTTCACTGTTTGGTACAGTTTTTTAATATAAATGTTATAAATACGTGCCTAGCACACCTGTGTTGGCCCACTTTGTGTTAGCCTTTCATTTTTCGTTAGGTCGATACGTTTCAATAATCCTACTGATATTACAAATGCGAAAGTTGTGTTAATGTTTGTTACTACTTCACGCTAAAAGTATGGTTACAAAAATACATAACAAAATTAATATCTTTCTATAGGTTCTACGGGCACACCTACTCGGGAGCTCCGACTGAGGCAGCCTTCATACAGAGAAACTGCTAAAAGGACCTCTAGCTACGGGTCTAGCACCTCCTCACTACCACAAAGGTAATTAATTATGCTTTATTTAATAACGGAATGGGTGAATTTTCCCTAAAGAGAACATCTCGATTCTCAAAATTATGCATGGTGATGATTTCTTTAACATTGAGTGTTTTTTTTAAATCCCTTATTTATATACAAAATCTAATAACCCCTACTCCTAAAAGAACTCAAGCTCTTACTAAAACATATTTGGTCTTTTCAGACGCGGTCCTCAGCACCAATCAACAGGGTCGCTGCAGTCAGACTCACCAGCATCGTCTTCATCACTGTCTCCGGCACCGTCACCCTCCCCGCGCGCTACCCCCGCTCCGCACCACGTGCCGCACCCCCCACAGCCCTACAGGTACAACATAGGGTTAGAGCACCTGCGGACATAGCACCAAATATCTATAACATTGTTTGTAATGGAAGCACCTAACTTAAGATTTGCCATATTTTTTCGGACATACTGTATGCCATTCTAAAATCATTTTCGCTGCGAATTTATTTAGAGGTTCATGATAGGCCCACTAATTTCGTTCTACTGATAAAATGTGAAGTCTTCAAAATAAACAGCAGACACTACAAAATTGCTAAGCTTAGTTTCTAGAAGGATTAGAGGTGTCTCTAGTGGCTTGGAGGAAGATCTGAAGTGTTGTGAGAAATCTGCACTGCTTAATATGAAAAGAAAAATACTGCTATAAGTTTTTGAAGTGTAAAAACTGTGACACATGCTATTATGACTAAGTTGCCTTTTACAACTTTTTGCAATGATTGAATGAACGCCGCAAAAAGTTACAAAAAATAGAAAACGATTGTATTGTTTTTGGCAATGCAAAGGTCGTATAATTACTTATAATACTGTTGATATAGTTTTAGAAGTATTAACGTAGTAAGTAAGTACCTCAACCTTTATAAAACTAAACCCTGTAGTTTTTAAAACCACGTTTTATAATAAGGGGTTACTTCAAAGGTATTTTAATTGCAACAGCTTCAATAAGACGAAATAAGTTCTCATCACATAAAATAATGACTTAAGCCTAGAATATGAATAGCAGTTTTAGTTAGAAATACGAATGTAGAGTACGGGTCACTATTTTCTGTTGTTCGGTGTGAATGCTGAATGAATATTAGAAGGACCCCAAAGACATTAAACTTACTTAAGAATACCTAATTTTTCCCGAAGTTGCCATGAGAAGCGACTTAGACATTATTTAAAGATGCTTTTTATGCTTCGTACCAAATAAGTCTTGCATAAATCCTTACCAGACCATAATATATACTCGTATTTAGGAAGTGATAGAGGGCCTTATTATAAATAAGGGCTCAATTCCATATCCCTTGCTAGATGTTACTGCCTTTTATTATTAGCCGCTTGCTTCAAAGCTATTGTAGTATATACTAGCTAGCTATGCAGCCAGTATCGTAGTGATATCGTTGGCATCTAGATCACGAAACAACTCTACGTCCAGTAACCAGAGCGTCTCGCCCGGGGTCAACAGCCTCACCAAGCGGTGGAACTCCACCGGCGACTTCAACGCGCAAGGCCTCCTGCCAAATAGCAGGTATGTGGAAACCATAGGAGTTAGCGGTGCAATATTGGCTCGTAAAAATCTATGAAGAAACTAGCGACATCTGTTGGCTAATATGAGAACTGTTATGTTAAACAGTTTTGCGGATGCTCCTAAAGATGGCAGCACCGAAATTCACATTCTATAAATCAAAATATTTTTTTTAATTGAACAGGTTGATCAATGTGTATACTGCGTTGTATAATATTACTATAAGTAATCGATCAACGATTACTGAACCAAAAATCTTTATAAAACTATCACTGTAAAAAGGAACACAGCTAACTTAAATCTGGCTTTTTGATCACGATATCAATAAGTTAGCACGTCGATATAGCAAAAGGTAGAATTGGTAAAATATACATGTTATCAGCACCGCTAACTATATATTCTATTACTTATGTATAGACGCCAGCACATCAATCTACGACAATTGTCAAATTTCCTCAATAGATTTTCAACTTGATCGCTGAAGCATATGGTTCAAAGTTGATTGGGAAATTGTGACAGTTTCGGAAGCTTGATGTGCTGGCGTCTGTACCGACAATATATGCATTTTATTTTGCACACACATGCGCTAAAAACTGAAGCACTACAATACAGCTTTATTGTGCGATTTCTTTGCTAAATCATTTTCTTTTATTTTCCTGTAATGTCTAATTGTTTTTTGTACCTCCCTCTAGATTTACAACCACAAAGTCGTTGCTAAACTTATATTCTAAGCCGTCACAAAATGGACCAATTCTGAAACATGGGTAAGTTGGTACAAATGTTGGCGTTGATTGGTGAAGGGATAACAGTTTGGGGACTAATATGAATGCGGGCTGAGGTTTGAGTTTTAATTTGTAGTTGACAAGTGAGGTGATGGTACCTACTAATAATATGCAATATTAATAATAACATCCTCAATCAAGTATAATTGGAAATATTTAGATTAGTTAGAGGAGTTAATAAGCGCAATAGTAATCTGCTACTCCAATTGTTTGTAAGGTACATATTTTCTTAAAGCAACCTTATTTCCAGCGGGCTTATTATTTCGTATTTTTGTTAAATATACTTAAGTGGTGTTAAGTGTAGTTATTAAGTTAAATTGGTGGGTCCTGGCTGTAATTTGTACATCTTTGGCAGCCGTTACGGGTAGTCAGAGGCCAGAAAGCCTGACAACTAGTCTTCTTACCAAAGGTTAAGATATAAGATATAACTGCGGTTGAGGACATCTGATAGGCAATCGCTCCACGTAAAATAGTCAACTCAGCTGGATCTGGCTAAGACAGACCCAGAAAAAGCTAGACAGATGATAATTAAGTATACTTAAGTAACAATTTGTACATTTGGCATAAGAAGGTATGGAAGTAATTTTTCTGTATTTTCATGTTATGAATGAATACAGTCGTGGTGGCCTAGTGGTTAAAGCACCAGCCTTTCGAGTATGGGGGCGCGGTTTCGATTCCAGGTCAGGCAGGTACCAATGTAACTTTTCTAAGTTATATGTATCTTGGACACCAATGACTGATTAAAGGTGAAGGAAAACATCTCGAGGAAACCTGGACTATAAAGTCTGAAATCACCAACCCGCAGTGAGCAAGCGTGGTGATTAACGCTCAATCCTTCTCCGTGCGAGAAGAGGCCTGTACCCAGCAGTGGGACGATAAAAAGGCTGATGATGATCATGTTATGAATGCGAACATAATTACGAAATTTGCAAAAAATAAGAAAACTGTTTGAACAGCTAAACTTATCCAATTAAATATACATAAAAACTTGTACATACATTTAGACCGTAAAAACAGCAATTACGGGTTATTTGGAGTTGACGCAACACGGCAACTCGGTAGTCGGAAGATGCTCTTCAAGAGATAAATGATCTTGTTTGACCTTCACTGCAATTGGTTACAACTACATATATGGTTACTTCAATGTGGACATCGTTGAGTGTGTCATGAACAGAGTTGTCGGGTTCTGTTGGTATTTGGACTACCTAATACCAACATGTTTGGTGATGATGATATTGTTCACACTCTATATTAAAACCCTTACACTTTAATTTATTAAACTTTTTAGTATGATACAATATGGTTAGCATAAATTAAATAAAGATCTAATTGAAATAAAATATTTGCAATTAAGAAAGTGCATCGTAAAATTCATCCACAACGCTGTCGGGTTATTAAATTTTACTTATATTTCAGACATGTGTTGCTGGGGAGTTTGTTGCGCCACTTCTTCCCAGCGAGAACACATAGGAAGTGGTGAAAGGTGGGCGTTTTGGGGACTGTCTCTTGTTTTTGTCGTTCGAAAAGTGCTGATTTATCAGCCTAATTTGAATAAACGAATTTGAGTTTATTTATATTATGAAATTGATCAAAAGTACCAATATATCAAAGCAATTTAACATTTTACACGTAATTGCGATCATTGGCATCCGTTTCGCATGGCAATTTGTATTGCCAGTTGGTACAGGACAAAAAGCGAGTATTGTGTAACTTGCCCACGCGCTGGCGCATCTGATTACTTGTAGCGGACGAACGACCATCACACGGTGACATTAGTGTGGGAAATTCGGTTTCGGCTTCGGCGAAATATTCAACATCGTATACGCAACTTCAAACAGCATAACAGTTTTTGACAAAATATGCTACAAACTATAGCTGCTTGGTCTTATCGTCTTGTTTGACTTCTTTCAGCTTTCAGTCACCGACATTACATCGTCGCTATCTGCTCAGTGTAATTAAAGAAAAATAAAATTTTGGATTATTCAACCATTACGACGAAAAATATTTATTGATTTATTTAATATTTTTCCAAACGATTCCTAAATACGTATGATAAAGTCAGTGCCAGCATCATCAGTAGAATAAGGTTCCCTCCAAATAAAATATATTATAATAAAAAAAATTGAATAATATATTTTGGTTTCGGCTTGAAACATAGATCAAGTATTAGCTTCGGGAAATATGCACAACACTAGTCACTTAATATAAGAATGTATTGAATAACTCTTATAGAATAATAGCATCACTTATTGCCGATCGTAGGTGGAACAAATATATCTTTTTGTCACATGATACTGACTACTAGATACTAAGATTAATATAAGGCAGACAGAGCCTACCTAACTTTGAGAACTTTGGCATAAAGTAAACACAATTATCGATAAAATTGTTAAAAATGGTAGAAAAAGGTTTCATTCATCATATCGTTTCATTATCATTCATTGGAACATATCTTTACACAAAAAAGACACTGTTGCCTTGCTGCGTTCTATTTCTATGTTACTATTGTTTGTGATGGGTTTATCTGGGACATTTTCCTTAGTTTATATTTATCTTTTCATAGTCAAAGAAAAACGTGCATGCAATTTAATTTAGGTGTATTTAGCGTTGGGAAATGAGAGATCACATATTTTCTACTGTGTAAAGAAATTAGTCCTTGACACGACTACGGCAACATGCATTATCTAGTCAACAATAACACCTGTCAAATGATAATTTCCTTAAACCCCGTGTATACGTCACCTCGGCGCATTAAAATCATTCCGATGACTCACTCTAGCCATTAGCAAAACTCGCACAACGATGCTGCAGTCATTCAGATGAATTATCATTACAAGAATTACATTACAGCTTGTACGCTACGTACACTACTAAAGTCTTATCAGAAACGGCAATGGAATCGTAACAATCCAAAAGATTCGCGCCTTTTACCTGAAACAAACTCCATGTTTCGCTGAGTCCTCAACGCACGCAGTCTGGCTAAGGTATTCTCAGTAGCCGGCTGTATTACTCGCGCCCGTGCCTTGAATACCGGTTCTTTAAAATAAGTTCGCGTTCGTGTATTGGATCTTTGCCTTATTTGGAAGAATTGAAAGTTAATTTTTTGGCGCCATGGATGAAGGGTAAAATTTCCATTATTTTTTGTGATTATTATCGGTTAATGCCGTTATGAAAGTTTTGTTACCGTAGAATCGCCGGCACATATAGTAAATTACCATACTGGTGTCAATCGTAAAATTAATTACAATAAATTGGATTGTCATAATCTTTACATGAAATCGCCATGTTGTTTTTATTAATGACAATAACACGAAATTAAGTTGTATAGTTTATTGTCAACTGTTGAAATACCGTTCGCTGCGTGTAGTAATCTACTTGTTCAGATTTTATCAATGATTACAGTGTACATATAAAAGCATAACACATTGTATATTTTATTTTAGATTTATTTGTATCGCCTAGCGGGACATTTGGTGGCTTACTGCGCGGTTGGCTATAATTTTTTTCTTTAATAGTGGGCAGATGCTAAACGCATCTTGGCGGTAACAATGTCGTTCACCCCGATGTAAGTCGAAGTCGCTTGACGTAATTTTGCAAATCTCTGCTTTTGGATACTGGTGCCTTCGTCAATGCTTTTTTAAATGCTTACCGTTTTGGTGTGTGTTATCATTCCTATTCTTCTTGTATACGCCTCTGAACTCATAGATATGTGTATTTATAATAAATATTATAATTTTGGAAGAAAAAGGAAAACATTTCGGACATTTAATTCGCTGGTCTGATGTAAAAATGTTATCGGGTCTAGTACCAACTTTGTAATCTTATTAAAGTAGGTAACAGGCCTCCTAATTGAATATTGAGGCGGGTATTCATTAGAGTGATCGATTCATCAACTTAATTATGTTGAGTATTGCAGAGTTTGTTTACAACGTTGTCTACTTAATGATAATTATGTTAGGAGAATAGTTTAATTTAGTAAGAAATCTTTGGTAAATATTATTCATAAATAGCTTATGCCAGCGGTTAATCCCTAAAAAAGCCTATACAGCCTTCTTCGATAAAAGGGCTATCAAACACGGAAAAAAATTAAAAATCCAGAAATGCCTAAGTTTAGCGCGTTTGACAAAATGAAGCAAACAAACATACAAACAACCAGAGATAATAATGTGTAATAGATGTATACATACTTATATGATTTGGTTAATAAGGTGATGGTATCTTCTTGTGTATATAAGTAGATAATCTAATATGGGTCTGCATGTGTTAACGTACATACATACATACATACTAACACTAACACGTACTACCTACTGCTATACATTGACTAACAACTACCACATAACTAATTAATCATCTGTGTTCGTCTTACTTTTAAGAGGAAACTCGATAAATTGGTTTCCAGAATTCCCAAGTCATACATTTTACTTCAATTCTTAGAAATACCATAAAGACATACTTATCTTTAACCATGGTTGGATTTGTTGCCCCAGGAACCAAATTCATTCAATTGTAGCTAAGTAATTACTTCGCATCAAAAAAATGGAGTTCAACAATCAATCTCCAAAAACTCTCAAAGTTCCGTAGCTAACGTTAAAAATTGCATTACAGCACCCATACATGTCAATACAACGAGGAGGATGGCTCCATGCGGATGTACCTGCGTGGTAGACCAGTGGTGCTGTACGGGCCCAGCGAGCATGAAGGGCTGGACCCCGCGAAGGTGGCCCCGCCGCCGCAGAACAAACTTAAGCTGGAATGGGTTTATGGATACAGGTATGTTCATTAAACATTTTTAACGTTAAATTATGTTGCAATTACATCGATGGTAAGATCAGGTCAGGTCACATTTTTTTTGTGGGTTATCATCAAATGACCCTTTTGAGGGTGCAGCTGAAGGGATTATCAGACTCTTACTTAACCCCCACTATGTTCTTTACGGAGGTCTTTGTGTGCCAGGGTAACTATTCCAAACAACCCGCAGCCCCGGTAGGGCTATCACATGCGCTTTGAGAATTCTAGGTGAAGAATTCGTACTTTTTGTACGTACGTAAAGATAAAAGAAATAAATAGAATGGACCTTAAAATGAATTGCCTGAAGGCTGATATTGTTGCAATTGCAATCCATATTCTAATGGCATAATAAAAAGTACAATAATTATCCTTCTGTAAACATTTTAACCTGATATCTAAAATCAACGTTCGTATCGAAAAATTATCCTGAAACCACTTTCCTGTTGAATAATAAACGAACCCAGACGTTATCAACTACAACCAAGGTCACAGATATGGCGATAAGAGCCCACCATTTATTTATTTTTTCTAATTAAGTTATACACGTAATGGACAGGACGCAGGTACACACCCTTCAGTCAAGGTTCTAGACCAAATAAATTATGTAAACACTGTGTCATTTTAGAAAATAACAGTCTGTCATAAACATAAGGTTGGGGAAATATCGATGTTTTTTTTTTTCAAATGTTATCGATAGGTAAATATTGTAGTTAGATAATATGACTCGTTTATTTTATTTTTACTGTTGGTAACCAGAATTGGTATTTTCCTATATGACTTTTAGTTTGTTCAACTGCTGTACCGTTTGGTTTTTAATATAAAATGGTATGGTAATAGACACAAACAGTCTTTGATTTCTTTTGTATCAGAGAAATCACGATCGAGATGGTAATCTCAAATTAAGCGGAAATATGCAATCTTGATAGCAACGGATGGTTAGCCAAGCCTGGCTACTAGCAATTCTTGACAACCATGTGGGGAAATCTCACTTTGAAAAAAGTAAAATAGCTACAATCGAGTCAAGGAAAAGATCACATTTAGTTTTAGTTTGGCAGAAACGTGGACTATTCTAAATAATATTGGTAATTAGTTAATTACATTAATTTTATTAAGGTGAAATTTTGTGAGACGTAGGTATGTTTGTTACTTCTTCACGCGTAAACGACTGGAAAAACTTAATAAAATCTGTATGCAGCAAGACACCCTGGATTTACTCTAGGCCGCTTAATCCTCTAATTGATCATATTCTTATTCGCTCGCTTATTTCTTAAAAGAGTACCGGTAGAGAAGGCGATCCATGAAGCAATGAATAAATATCCAAATTAATATTCTAAAACTAAAATATAGGCGCGACTTACTAACCCTAAAAATAATGATATTAAATATTTACATAATTTTCATAAAGGGTTACTTAAGGGAATTAAACACGTCATCCTTTATTTTTGTTTTGCGACGCTAAAAATGTGTCATTAATTTCCTTTTGACATCTAATTACTTAATCGTATCGTTTTTCCTAACACTAAATTCTAATGTAAAAGCTTGCGTAAAAAATGGTTTCCAGGAATTTACTCACATGCCTAAAAAAAACAAATTCGTCTGTCCGAGATATTCCATACCAAGCTGTTTAACTACTTCACCAACATATAAATACATATACAGGATAAAACTTATGTAAGGAATAATAATGTATAGGATGACAAAACTCGTTTCAGTCTCAAGGCAGCATCAGAAACGATTCCCAAAATGGTCATGCTTGCACAAATTGGGTACCAGATGGTACGATATTGAAAATATTCATAAATTGAAGGTCATCATCATGTAAAGAGCAACGACTGTTATTTACTTTTTGCAATGTCATCAAAATATAGATGGTAATCGTCAATTACATCTAGGGATCTAGGTAAAATACGCCGAGCTGGTTGATCTAAAAAAAATACTAAATCGCGAATCGCTAGTACACTATATACAATACACACAATACTAGCCATTGCTTTAATAGAACTACAGTAGCTATTATAAGCTATACAGAGTAAAATTCATTGCTCAATTAACCAATTGTTAGCCATCCAGTAGTAATTTGCGCCTACATACTCCATATGTGGTATTATTCCAAAACACGACATACTTCCATATCCATTCCTTTTAATATCAGTCATTATGTGAATATCGCATTATTTGAACGCAACTACGTTTATACAATTTGATTTAATGGGAGTCCTATTAGGGAACACTATAGCACCTAAATAGGACATATTTGGTGTCAATATTACCAGCGTACATGTAACCAACCAATCTAACCAAGGCGTATAGGTTTGCCCGGGTAACTGGGTTGAGGAGGTCAGATAGGCAGTCGCTCCTTGTGGCACACTGGTAGGTACTCAGCTGCATCCAGTTGGACTGGAAGCCGACCCCAACATAGTTGGGAAAAGGCTCGGGAGATGATTACCAGCGTACATGTATACCCGCAGAACGGAATGGGGCGTAACACCGATAAAAATACGGATAACGGAAAATTTAAACTTTCTAAATGAATATGAAGTCTGGTGAAAATTGAATTTAAATCAAAGTATTTTTTTTTTACTTAGCCCATAATAAGTTTTGATGTAAACTGGGAATTGCACCAGATTTACGAAATGACAGTTTGAGAGTTAATCCTTTAAGTTTCAGTTTCACAGGTTGCTGATAAGTTCCAGATAGTTTATCTGGCAGATAGTTTCATACAAATTCTGCTCCATTTTTTAATTTATCTGGTAAATAGTGACTATCCGTAACCTGTGAAACCGGCCCTTAAAGTCGTTATTGATGTAGGTACTTTAACACACCCTACTTGTTATTATTCTACAATTACTTGACTCAGGTAGCGGAAAATTGCGCCATTGTCTAGCTATATTGCAGTTTTTACGTAAAGTTGCGTTCTAAAATGACTGCTTGGTCACCCAAGCTTAAGAGATTGAGCAGTAGCTTAGTCACACAAGTCACCATAACATCTATCCGTGGACTTTGTCTATGAATCTTCGCTTTTCATTTTGGTCACCCGATTTTAGTAATTAACAAGTCCATTACAATTGATAGCTGTCTCTCAATTCCTGCTGTCCGTATGTCGTACAGTTTTATAACATTGCTTGGATTTACAAAGCTTTGAAATGTATTAGTAATTTTTTTTTCGTCTTACGTGGCTAACTTGGGGCAGCAGTAAGCAAGCCTCATCAAAAATATTATTAACTAAATATAAAAAATAGCCAACATCTCGACACCCGTAGCTACTTCGCCCGCACATATTTCAAAACAAAGGTCTTTAAACTCATTACTAAAACTACTAGTTTATCATAAAAATCATAACGAATATAAAACACCTTTATTAGACTACTTATGAAACACGCAACTTGAAATGTAGTACAGTCTGATTTAAACACACGGCATTAAACGTGTTCCAGATTTGGCACAAGGCTCTGCCGCAATCGCCACCGTAGGTTCCGAACAAAAACGTTTTTTTAAACTGGACCGAGCCGGAAAAGCTTGAGAATACAAGATTAATACAATTATTCGATTCAAGGGAAACTATTCGTACTTTAAAAGTATTGAAGATATTTTTAACTCCTTGTAAAAGATAAAATTAACCTAGCTTAGACATACGGGCTATCTTGTATCGAATGCAGTACGTAAATATTTGGTTTCTAAATACTAATGCTGTGGTAAAGACTGTATCACCACAAAATCATTTTCATTTAATGTTCAATAACAAGCGAAGTAGTAGAAAAAAAAGTAAATTACCTATAAAGAGTTTACTATAAAGAAGTAAGCAGTTCTAAACGATTCACCTAACGAAGACGCTATAGAAATCATCTCAGTTTGTTTACAAACCTGTAGTAATATTGTATTACTAAACTCGTTCAGTTCCGCCAGTGACCGCAAGCCAGTTCTCAAGGACTTGAACTGGCAACAATAACAGCAGTACAAAAACAGTCATCACAGTGTTTATTGTTAATTGTCAGTGTAGAGTTACCGAGTCATTAGTTTTTAGGAGCAAATGATATTGCATTTACCATAATAGTCATCATTAACATTGCTTATGTGTTTGTATGTAGGTTTGAAGTAGTCAGAAGAATCTGATATTTATGCATTAGGAACAATAGGAAAATTTCATGAAAATTTCGTCAAGACTTTACGTCTGAAATCGCCAATCTGCCTTGAGGAAGTGTGGTGATTAAATCTCAATAAAAAGGCGGTTGCTAATGATAATGCAATATAAAGCGTTGATTTTATTGGTCTGTACAAAACTAGAGATCGAAGAGAAAGAGAAGCTCTACAATTTTGAGTAGAGGTAGGTTCACCTTTAGGAAAGGCAGCTTACTATTGACTTACATAAAACATTCTCTCAGAAAGCAGTGGAGAAGAGATAGGACTTATTATTTAAGTCAATTCTTCAAAATCACGATAATCATAATTTGTCTGGCTTTACCTACATATAATATGTCAATACTAGACACGCTTTTAACAATTCAAACACTAAAATAGATTAGAATATCCTAGACATTGTCCATCATAGTAAAGTTCTTTATTTCACCGATCGATAGTCCTTGGAAAGAAGATACCATTGAATCATTGATCAGGCGCGTTTACTTTCAACCGTGACCATTACTTGCTGGTATTGGTTTGATTGTCTGTGACTCATCCGCTACAGTTGACCACTCAACCGGCACGGCCTTGGGCTGACAGCTAATTGGGTATTTTGGACTGATCTTAGTCATTATCATACCTAAAGGGGGGTACCTTTAGGTATGATAATGACTAAGATCTGAACTGTAATATGTTAATTTGATATTACAGTCATATCAATATTCTTAAGGTTATTTTATCGTACCTATAACGTATCGGGAGTAATTCGTAGTGTTGGCAAACAAGTAAACAATGCACTTGATGCTATCTTGATATCCATCTCGTATCTACGTGCACTGACGTGCAGTCACTAGTGTATGAAGATAGGAACTATATAAAGACATTAATAGCTGCCGCCAGTGGTTTCTCCCACGACCAGAGGGATCGTCTCTGCGCACCCTTAAAAAGCCAACCATATAGCCTTCTTCGATAAATGGGCTATCTAGCACTAAAATAACTTTTCAAGGTTCGGTCCAGCAGTAGCTCAAATAAACGCGTGTAAGCAGACAAACAATCTCTTCAACTTTATAAAACAGATAGGCACCCACATAAATAAAATACTATTCTGTTCTAACTATGGCTATTACATTGGAAATGCACTGCAATCCATTTAAATTGATTTTGCATGTTTTATAGTCCAGATTTCCTCGAGATGTTTTCCTTCACCTTTAATCAGTCATTGGTATCCAAGACAAACTCAGAAAGTACGTATAACTTTGAAAAGTTACATTGGTACTTGCCTGACCTGGAATCGAACCCGCACCCTCATACTCGAAAGGCTGGTGCTTTAACCACTAGGCCACCACGGCCTCATCCACTCACTCCTTCTCCGTGGGAGAAGAGGCCTTGTGCCCAGCAATGGGACAATAAAAAGGCTGTGATAAAAATTGCATGTTTTATGAAAACAGTCCGCTACATCATTGTTGTTTGCATGAATCGCAAAATGAACACCTGTATCTTCTTCCAGAGGCAAGGACTGCCGCAGCAACCTGTACCTCCTACCGACCGGTGAGATCGTCTACTTCGTAGCTGCTGTAGTTGTGCTGTTCAACGTGGAAGAGCAGTGCCAGCGCCACTACACGGGACACACGGATGACGTCAAGTGTATAGCTATACATCCCAATAAGTTGGTGATAGCCAGTGGTCAGTGCGCGGGACATGATCGGCTCGATGCCAGGGTGAGTTAGCAATTATGGACAAGCGGGGTGTGTTACCATTCTTAACACATTTTTGTTTTTCGTTTACTCAAGTTGTGAGAGTATAACGGAGTATAATTGTTTAAAAAGTTCTAGTTGAAACTAGTAAAAAGAGTGCAGAATATAATAGAAAAACCAAGAACGTAGAAAATCCTCAAAAAAAGTCCAGATGTCGGTGTCTTAACATTCCTCATATACATATTTGTGACTCCAAAAAATCGAGTACCATCTCTGAAGCAGGCGTTACTGAATTATTCTTTCCAAATTGTCTTACTATCTTCGTAATTTTTTGGTCAACGCTAACAAACTTTACAAAGAAGCCCAGAACGATATCCCATAGCTTAGATAATCACGTTTAAAAATCTATAGAATCATTAACTGTTCACCCATAGCCACATGTACGCGTATGGAACTCCGTGTCCCTCGCCACTCTGGCCGTGCTGGGCGCGGGACACATGGAGCGCGCGGTGGCCTGCATCTCCTTCTCCCGGGCCGACGGCGGAGCGCTCCTGGCCGCCGTAGACGACGGGCCCGACCATACTATCTCCGTGTGGGAGTGGCAACGACCTGATAAGGGACACTGTCTTGCTGAGACTAAGGTAAGGAACTAACGATTCTTCTATTTCAGCTTTTACCTTAGGGTTGCAATCACATAGTGATGGCAACTTAAGTAAGATACTATCTTGACACTATCTTGCTGTGACCAAGGAGTCTGTCAAACTCCTACATTGCAATATATGTATATCGATTTTATGGTTGTAATTTATAATGTGTGATGGTTCTTCTAGGCCAGGAAGTATCTGCGATGCTTCTTGGACTCCCTAGAAGGGGGCCAATAGTCTTATATTACACTCTCCTGCGTTCAGTCACTAAACATATTCATATATTAGTAATGGAGAAAATATCCTGCTCAAAAAAATACATAGCTTTTTTTTCGCTAGGCTTGCATTAATAATGCATTATGCAAAGCTATGATAGCACGCTTGTATAAAAATATTCTTTAAAGTATTCTTAATTTTTCTTCAGTGCTCAGTGGACACGGTGGTAGCAGCCGAGTTCCACCCTCTAGAACGCAACCAGATCGTGACGTGCGGCAAGAACCACATCGCGTTCTGGACGCTAGACCAGACCAACGTGCTGTACAAGCGCATGGGCGTCTTCGAGACCAGGGACAAGCCCAAGTACGTCACCTGCCTCGCGTTTAATCATAATGGTGAGTGTCGATTTATTTGTGAGCAGTATTATAACTAAGTACGCGATAACTTATGTCTAGTTTGAAATGTTATAAATTAAAAATGTAACTATTTGTATGGAAATTCACGCCAAAACCTCTGAAGCTATTTTAATTAAATTTGGTACTCAGATAGTGTAGATCCAGAGCCCGACAAAGGACAAAGGTCACTGACATAAAAGTTTGACTGATTGGTATCACGATTCCAAAAAAAAAATATCAGCCAACCATCGGGCTGGCTATCGGTCAACAGCTCTATTTATTTTTGAAGGCAAGCTTTTTGCCATTTTCTATTCAATCCGGTGCAAACTGGATCAGTAAATGTTCGTACGATATACTGTAAGAAGCGCGGTGCAGGGGACGTGGTGTCGGGCGACTCGAGCGGCAACATCATCGTGTGGGGGCGCGGCACCAACACGGTGCACAAGCTGGTGCGCGGCGTGCACGACGGCGCCGTGTTCTCGCTGTGCGCGCGCAAGGACGGCCACGTGCTCTCCGCCGGCGGGAAGGACGGCCGCATCGTGCTCTTCGACCCCGACATGAACGCCACGGGCGTCGAGAACGTCGTGAGTATAAAAAGTCCTTCATCAATTGTTTGTTCGAGATCATGTTCTTACCTAGTAGCCCAGACTCGTTATATGCGTAGGCATAGGTACTTCATCATCATCATCATCATCATCATCAGCCTATCGCAGTCCACTGCTGGACATAGGCATAGGTACTTAGGTGAGTTTTTTTTTCTTTTATCCTTAAACATAGTAGGATGAGGAAGGTGTGAAACAACTATCCGACATTCAACAGCGGAGACGTCCTTACGGGTGCACTTTTTCGCTGTTTTAAGAAAACTATGAATAATGCTAACTTTTGGTCAAACTGCTCTGCTTAACCTTGGTAATTGCGTAGCGTGTTATATTAGTTCAAAAGAGAAATTAGAGAGAAGAGAGAGTACCCTGAAACATAATGACCAATTTTAGAGAAACAAATTCAAATTAACTGACACATTTTGAGACATCTTTAATTATGTTCAAAACAGAATAATGTACGCAGACCTCTATGTTCACAGATTGAAGGTCACTACGGAGGCGTCCGAGTGGTAGCCGAAGGTCGCGGCGATCAGCTGTTCGTCGGCACCACAAAGAACTGCATCTTACATGGAGACTTGCAACTCGGATTTTCGCCTGCTGTGCTCGGTAAGATAATAATAATAAGGCCAGATAGGAAGGAAATATTATATCATTTGTCTAGTTTTTTCGTATGTTATAGCCGGTTATCATTCAAACGCAGCTGAGATTGTTACAAGGAGCAAAATGGCAGTATACCTAAATCATAGTGGACACTCAAAATTTGTCGTGTTTTTCGAAATACTATGGAGTTCATAACACAGAATGACATTGATTACTAAGCGATCGTGCCATGACCTGTAATCCGTGACGGAAGATCATCCTTATTTGGTTCTAAGACGAAGCTTAATTTTTAATCACGTAAGTTCAGATTTTTTTAACTGTGCCTTTGTACCTCAGGTCACGTGGACGAGCTGTGGGGACTGGCGGCACACCCCACGCTGCCGCAGTTCGCGACGGCGGGCTGGGACAAGCTGCTGCAGCTGTGGGACGGGCTGTCGCACTCGACGGTGTGGAGCAAGGACATCGAGGAGCGCGCGCAGTGCGTGTCGTGGTCGCGCGACGGCGCCGCGCTCTGCGTGGGCGCGCTGTCCGGCCGCTGGCGCGTCTACGACCCGCACACGCGCCAGCTGCTGGCCGACCACCAGGACGGCTGCGAGCCCATCCAGACCATCCACTACTCGCCCGACAACTCGCTGCTGGCGCTGGGCTCCAGGGATAACTTCATCTACGTCTACCGCGTCGAGGAGAACGGCGCGCGGTACAGCCGGCTAGGGAAGTGCTTGGTGAGATATCACAACAATTAACTAACTTTAGAAGAAAATAGTTCTCCATAATGAAATTCATCTTCGTGGAGTGTTAGGTCCTGTTTATTTAGAGTAATTTATTATTTAGTTTTTGAGGTTATGTCCTGAACAACCATTGCATTAGTCGAACGTTAATAGTGTAGTATAAACTTTCATATTACTAAATGTTTACTGTCTCCCCTGCAACAGTAAAATGTTTCATTAAAACATATAGTATTTCCATCTTACTTGATAAAATAGATATAAATAATGTTTTAGTTTTCAATTCAACCAAAACGGAATATTTTAGTGAACATTTTTACCCCTTAGCTGTCCACAATTGACCTGGATTAATCAGTATTACCCTTATATAATTTCACGCGACTTAGTGCACGGAGAAAAAACGTAGAAGGGTAACATTACATTCATATAACTAGCATGTTTATCATAATACGCCCTAGATCGCTTGCCAGGAATGAAACCCTCCCTTGTAGACCCCCTTATAAACTACATTAAAAATAATATGTAATCTATTATACCTATGCTCTGAAAATGTGTTCGTCAGCCTATATACTTGTAAAATTATCCTTATATTTTCAATTCTGAACCAATTTAGGCTTGTATTATTTATACTGTGCTTTTATGAAAGAATAGAATCCTGCTATAATCTGTACCAACACTAGCAAACCTGTACACCAAATATATTTAGACTTAAGTTTATATTTGTTAATATATAAAGTCTAACCAAAATAGTGCACCATATTTTTAATAGAACTAAAAAGAGGTCATGAAAACAACGCCAACGATAGAAAATCAGAATAATAATTAATAGGTAGATAACGAAACGAAAGAATGTCCTAGGGGTCAACGGCCGGGCGCGTTCATAGAGACCGGCGTTATGCGAAACAGCACAATTACAATTTGTTATTTTATTATTTTCATGACTTTTTGTATTAAACATGATCTTTAGCATGTACTAGATGACCTGTAAAATTATGGTACACTACTTTTGTTAGACCCTATATAACTAATTGAATGATTGTACATACATATACAAGTAGTGCAGGTAGTGCTAACAAATTATATGTACCTACAGGTAGGTACACTTACCAGCAATGAAACCAGGTCAGTTTAAAAGATACCAACCATCTTTACTTACGTATAGAAATGAAATCACAATAAAGCTTAAGCTAAACCAATCGAAATTATTTTTGTATCAAAATAATTAATTTACATTCTGACCTGAAATAATGAAGAATGTTACTAGGTATGCCAAATCGCTTGATTTTTTTTCTCAGCAAAGCCTGTATGTATACCAATACACTAGTTTTTGTTGTAGTCAAAAATACCTAGTAGTTTTGATTTTATAGGCGTTCAAAGTTTCGAAAAATATCGAGTCCCGCTAACAGTCACGTGACCGCTTGTGACGTCATGTCACAACGCGCCGTGCGGGCCGCGCGCGGGCCGCTTAGTATCAAGTCGCCACTCGCCAGCGGTTATAGTAGGTTTAATAGCTTACGCAGTATTTTGTTGTTTTGGTTATTAGTCTAATAATAATAAATATTATTCGATTAATAATATGGATGAAGGATTCGAAAAAGGGCAATCGGATAATCTACCTAAAATAGATGGATTAATGGTTGCGCATTATTTATCAACAAATAGTGATTTCATTGCGAGGAATAAAAATGCAAAGGTACCTAAGTAAACTTTCCTTGCTACTACTTATGCTTAATAGTTTATGTTCTAAATGGTTTTATCAAAACAAAATACCCAACTAATGTCGTAATGGAAGAATGCAACTCAAATAGTAGAAGTATAAGAAAGAACAGAACCTACCTACCATTAAATTTTCACGTTAAAGACAACAAATATGTATTATAGTTTTGTAGCTAAAGGTAGGTACGTATGTATATATAGGTAGGTAGCGCTGTTCTTAGTAAATTTAAATGAATATACATTTATTTATTGCAAACTAGCTTCCGCCAGCAGCTTCGCCCCCTCTTTCCCTCGGAAACTCTACATTTTCCCAGGATTAACAGTAGCCTATGTGTTATTCCAGACTTCGTCCAGATCCTATCAGTAGTTTTTGCGTGAAAGATAACAAACACACACAAACTTTCGCATTTATAATATTAGTAGGAAGTAGGATAGGTACTTAGGATGTAGGTGTAGTGGGTTGAACGTTACAGATGTACTAAACCTTTTTATTTGTATTTTTTTTTGCTAACAAAATACGTAAGGCCATTTAATTTAATTTAATTTTTATTGCAAATGTAGATGTTTGAACAGATGTACTAAACATTTTTTATTTATTTGTATTTTTTTTACTAACAAAATACGTAAGGCCATTCATTTTCAATCTAAAACGAAAAAAACTTATTAGCCATCTACACCTAGCCTACGCGAGCAGAGCAGTAGGCACAGTCTAGTATAGATGTATAGAAAACAAAGGATAACGCAAAACAGCTGCATTGTTCTCAAGATATTATAATATGTAATACTATGTAAAAACATAACGGAAAGTTCTGCCTCCAAAGGTTTTGCACCTCTGACCAGATTTTATGTTTATAGGTATTAAATAAATGTAAACTATAAAAGATTATAATAGTATTTTATGATGAAACTATTTTTAACCGGATTAATCGCGTACTTATTGATTTTACATTTTTCCTGCCAGTGTAAAATCAATCAATAAAAAAATTATCCATTTTTTTTTGCATTTTAACGTCCTTTGGAACTATAAAAAACAACTTTTCCGGCGAATTGGTAGTTGTATTTTTACATTTAGGCACAACACATGATTTCCTAGTATTTGGATTGGACATTTTTAAAAGTATTTAGGTATAATTTCGACGGCCCGGTGCGCAACCGCGAGCGGACTGAGTGAGCCAGACTGAGCGTGTTGTACGATGACGTCACACCGTCACCGGCAGCTCGCGTCGTGCGGTTACAACTTGTTTTACTTCTAAATCGGAAACTAATTGACGTATCGAAGTAATTCTTTCACTAGTAATTTTTATTTTTGACAGAGAATATGGAGTGCTAATAATCAAAATTAGTTAACATTCTTCATTGCTGGCAAGTGTAACTATGTTCCATACATTACATACATGGTATAAACAACTCACTGTTTCCAGGGTCATTCGAGCTATATAACGCACTTGGACTGGTCTGAAGACAGCCAGTACATAAGGAGCAATTCGGGAGACTATGAGCTGCTCTACTGTAAGTATACCCTTCACTTAAATAAACTACTTTTATAATATACTAGGTACTTTAGGTATATACTTACTTAGAACAGACCAGATTGTCTTGGACTCGCTTTAAATGGTCTTTCTACTAATTGAACGGTCAGCTTATACTAGTTTTGTATAGCTTGATGTTTAGACGCGTGTACTACCCTGAAGGTACTTCTTCATGTCATTGTAAATGGGGATTATCCTACTGGATGTCCTTCCCCTGGCATTTTTTAATCTGGGAGTCATCACCATATTAAGCTACCCAAAACTGTCAAAATTTCCCAATCAACTTTGAACCGTATGCTTCGGCGATAAAGTTGAAAATCTATTAAGAAAATTTGACAGACTATAATAGCTTGATGTGCTGACTTCTGTACATCTACGCATAAACATACGTACATACGTAAACGTTTAATTTTTGTTTTAATTATTTTTCTACGTTCACTTCGCAGGGAACGCGACAACTTGCCGCCAGATCCCGCAGGCGACGTCGATGCGCGACGTGGTGTGGGCCACCAACACCTGTCCCATCACCTTCACCACCGTCGGCGTCTGGCCAGAGACTGCTGACGGCACTGACATCAACTCCTGCACCAGGTATTATCATCATCATAACATAGATGGATGTAGATAGATCTCTCCCATTGATTTTTTTCGTTTAGTATCATCAAATCCTAGAGGAGTATAGAGCTTTTATTGACCTTTTGACCTCCACGTCAAAAATGAAAGACGTGTCCTCAGCGCCAAGCTAAGAATTCATCCATAAATACCTACAATATAGTAGTGAGTTCGGAACTTTAAAAGTCTGTCATGTAGTCGTGACCGTGGCGTGCTGGGAACTTTTTGGTTTGTCGTCTATACGTGACTGTGGCGGTCAAAAGGTTAATTATCCTCAATAAGTCTAATCCAATAACTGAATATAAAATCTAGGCCTTCAACCTTACTTTCGTGGTTTAAGTAAAAAGAGTCACTGCACTATATATTATGCTTTATTATTCTTTATGTTTGCAGGTCTAACGACAGTCGCCTGGTGGCTACCGGCGACGATTTCGGTAAAGTGAAGCTTTACGCCTACCCCGTCACACAACCTAAGGTTAGTTTTCAACAAAATTATTTTGTACTTCATATCATTTTATTTTTATTTAGCACTATTTCGCTATACTTACACTTAGGGCCAGTTTCATAATGTCTGAATAGCCACAATCATCATCATCTCCCGAGCCTTTTCCCAAATATTTTGGGGTCGGCTTCCAGTCTAACCGGATTTAGCTGAGTACCAGTGTTTTACAAAGAGCCATTGCCTATCTGACCTCCTCAACCCAGTCCGAATAGCCAAATCTACCGCATAAATTCAGAAATGGAACAGAATTTCTATGAAATTATCTACCAAATAAATGAACTGGAACTTACACCCTAATTTCACTAGTACCTGCTAATTTACTCTGCTTCAGTAAATTAACGTGTTTTTGACATTCCTAAGACTAGTATTCTGTTGACAGTCTCTAAGCCACCAGTACGGCGGTCACTCCTCCCACGTGACGTGCGTGCGGTTCCTGGCAGACGACTCGCGCCTCATCTCCACCGGCGGCCTCGACACCGCCGTGCTGCAGTGGTGTGTCGAATAGGAACCTGTTCATGACCACCTAGACACGAAGGCATGAAAGAAAGAGTTTCCAAAAACAGGTCATACTTTTTCCCAAAGTAAATGATACAACATCTGAAAAGAAGTTTCTACGTCACCTCGTGTGTTTAAAATACTAATATAATCAAGAGGAAGATTTTGTGACCAATTGTGTGATCGGAAATAAAAAAAAGAATTGTCACACTTAAATATTTTATGAAAGAAATCATTCATAATGCTTCGTTTTCATTATCACAATGTTTAAAATTGATTTTACTAAAAAAAACATTACGTTTAGTAAATCAATTCATTATTAAATTAATCTTGTCATTCATTATCGATTTTATTGCAAAAATCACACAATTTACACTGTTTTAACACTTTGTGATCTGCGATGCCTACTTCATACGCCTATTGATATATTTAATGTTTATTCAGTTGAGATGCAATTTGTGCTGTAATCTAATATTTATAATTAATTTAAATGAATGTTATACACTTAATAGCGTCGCATACGTGTGCACCTATTTTGGTTGTGATCAAAACGAGCTAATTAGAGAAAGGTTATTTTATTTGTAAACATTTCTTCAAAGATAAAAAGAAACGAGGAGAATAAATGTTTACTTATAAATAAAAAATTACGAGTCCGTCGATTTTAAAACAGTAAATGTAGAGTGTATGGCAACACCGCTAACGTTTTTAACGAGTTTTACACACTTGCAACACTGTGTAATTTATTATTATGTGATGATTGAGCTTTTTGGCGCGTAATTTTAATGTTTTAGGCATAATATAATAATGTACACATATTTTACATAATTTTAAGTTACGATAAGCAAATTAATACAAATTAGATTATTTTTTATTTTAAGATCTGCGTTTTTTTATTGAATCAAGCTGTCTGGATATTTAAATGAGCGACAGTTTTGCGGCCGATGGCTATTTTATATGTTTTAATGAAAGTTTTATTTCTGTATAATTTTAACGATACGAACGTTATGTTGATGCAGCTTACAGTACAAAGAAAAGCTTAATTCTTGCTAACAGTAAGCTAAGAGCTATTAATTGCTCGATGATATTTTTGGCACTAATCGAAAAGTTAAGTAATTCCAATTAAACATTCCACGAGCAAGCCTAACATAGTTTATTTAAGTATTTCAGTAGAATCGTTAAGGTTTGGTAGCCTAGTCACTGCGTCATCTGCATCGGTGTAATATCTCACGAATGTAGCACTAATGTTATTGTATTTTGTAAATATATTGTACGACGGTATGCCGTCTGTTCATTGTGCCTCCAATAAAACAATTAAATTGAGTATTTAAATATAAGTGTTTTCTTTCTTCCTTATATGCCTACTATACATACATATTTACACAGTTACAAAAATAGCTCGAAAACCATGTGGGTTATATATTATTGTCCCTTATAAATGAGTGATATAACTATTATTTTTAAATCGTGATATGACTGAATTACTGCCTATTAAATACTAATTACAAAAAACGTAAGACTTCTAAAAACACTAAAAAATATACTTTTAAGTATATCACTCTAGTAGTTGGATGTCTATGGCTTGCAGCTGTGTTTATTTCGCCACCCACAAACTTCTAGAGCGACGCAAGTTTTCTTGGCAGCCATTGTCTCCCTACGAAAGTGGAAATCGTTAATTTGCTTGAGATATTCAAACAAAAAATTAAAACCATGATAAAAATAAAACAATTTATTAAAATAAATAATAAATCGTTCGAAACGAACTAATAGTAATACAAAATAAACATAAATTATTACTCAAAACATAATGTTACTCTAAAACCTTTCCTTACACGTTGAACGCGCTGGTACCACTACTGCATCATGTTATCAGCCTGTTTCATAACTAACGACGGACTACGCTATTTCATTGGATAGGAACATATTTCACCAATATTCCGTAGTTAAACATAAACAGAAAATACAAGACATTGTTATAACCTCGTATGTACGACAAGGTTTCAGAGTATTAAAAAAACTTAAAAGTAAATTCCCGATTGAACACAGCTCTAATCCGATTGCAAACGAAACTATTTTTACTTCTGGGATAACTTAAACGTGGTACATTATTTACAATGGCTGGTAGATACCGCTTTGGCAATATTTTACACATGACTGTTTAGATAAGCGATGCATACATATAATATTTCATAGACTTTATATTATTATAATCTTTTTTAAGTCGTAAGTGACTAATTAACTCGCTTTAGTTTTACATAACAGTCTAGTGCAGGCCCACAACACAGATACGATGTTGGCGCGGCACAGAGCCGGAACGTTTGGTCTGTTGTTGGGGCCTCGCAGGAAATCATGGACAGGTTTATGAAAACCATATAATAAAATGTCAACGATTTAATTCAAGTCTACATTAATTCACCTATATTAACTGCTCCACGCTGCTGGCGGAGAGCTCGAGCAGCCGCCAGGCCGCCTTGGGGTTGAGCTCCTGCGGGTCGCGGCACAGCACCCACACGTAGTTGACGCGCATCACCTTGTCGGGGTCGCCCTCTATCACTTTGTTCTTGCTGTCTCTCACGCACATGATCTGCTGCGACTGGAATGTGATCACGAGAACTGGGCCCTGGTCCATCATCTTACCCATGACGAGCTCTATCTGTTCGATGTCCAGGATCTTTGAGTCTAGGTGATAGCCGAGGTGTTTGCACTGTTTGATGGGCGTCGCCAGAATGTTGAACACGCCTTCGTAGCACCAATCCTTAAGAATATCTAAGTCTCCACGTACCATGGCTTCGAGAATATTCGGTATAATATCGTTCGCGCAGTCCTCGAGGAACTTCTGGGCCGTAAAGTTAGGGTCGATCTTGCAGATTTCGGTGAGCGTCTTTGACAGTTCCGTCTTTTCGAATATGTTGCCGAACAAGCTGCCTACCTTCTCCGTGAGGAACCGAGACGCTTTTACCACAGGGTTGTCGGATTCTTCGTATTTAATTTTCCAATCTAGTACCTGTCACGGACAAAATATAGAGAGTGAAGATGATTAATTACAAATGAGACTATCAAGAGAATACGCTGATAATGTTTTACCTTATTGAAATACTGGTTGTTATTCTTGAAGTTCTCCCACTGCTGGTAGAACTTGGAATCCTTGTGTAGCTCCACGCCTACAGTCTCCGTGTCCGGGGAGAATGTTCGCTCGTCCGCAGCAACCTACAACATACGAAATCCGATCTATACCAGATAAGCTGTACTCCGTAATTTCACCCACATCCAAAGGGAATTACTTCCGGCAACCGAATAAAAAAGTAGCATACGTTACTCCTTTTTAAATCACCCAATGAGAGTCCCGTCAAAATCATTCCGGCTATTTCAGAGATCAGCCAGAACAAACACACAGAACTTTTTAAAAAATTGGTTTGCATCCGTATGTTCAATTTAACAAACTTACATATTTATTACGAGAAAAAAAAATATTTTACAAAGGAATAGGAGGAGAAGAATGAAAGAGATGTAGAGAGTGTGTAGAGGGCAGGAAATAGTATTTAATCATAAAAATTATAGAAATATATTCATACATAGATACTGTTATGATGTAAAATTATGATAAGTGTAAATTTTAAAGTGTAAATATTCTTGTGGATTCCGATGAATGTCATAAGCAAGTATTAATGTCCTAATCAATTGTGTAAATGAAAATGTACCAGATCAAACGGTAACTTTTGCAAGATATATGAATATAACAGTTTTGGGCATAATCTTCATCATCAGACTTTCTATCGTCCCACTGCTAGGCACAGGCCTCCTTTCACATGGAGAAGGATTGAGTGTTAATCTTTATAAGAGATTTTTTCACACAAAGGAAGGCACTCCTTACCTTCTTAGAGAAAGAATTAATAAAGTAGCATGCAAGTTATAGAGACCTCGACACGTTTCCGTAGCGCGGCGGGCGCCATGTACACGCGACCCTCCAGTCCGCGCGGCGATATCTCTTCCTTCACCACCGCCGTCGCCTGGAAACACAATGATATGTGTTATTGTAATTTTATCTCAAACAGAAATCTATTTTGCTCTGTTTTACTCTTAATTTTTTGCCAGGAAGACAGTTTATCTTCTATCATGGGAGCATTGCGACATGTATTCGATATTCAGTCCAAGAATAACCCATGTGCATCATCATGGCACACATCTGCAGCAGTATATTTGTTCTTACAACAGGGAACATGAAATAAACGAAAATGATTATGATGATGAGATTACAAAACTGAGGATTCAGTCTGAATATTCTTGTCTTACTTGTGAGATGGTCCTGAAAGCAGTTGTCTGACCCAGCTTGGAGCCTGTGTCAGCTATGCTCTCGGCTGCACCCTTTGCAGTCTTTGATAAATCCTCTTTTATTTGTCCTAAAACAAAAACAGACTCAAATTATAATATCTTTTAGTAAATTATATATTTTTTTCTAATCAAACCCAGTAGTGATTAATTCTGCCACTGTCAAATACAACAAATTGGATCTCTTAGAGAGACGAATACAACTAATTAGTGATTATGGTATTTATTTATTTTCCAACATATCAATTAATTTTTTTTATAACATGACTGATTCTTTCTGCTGATGTTATCCTAAGAGTGACCTTTGACCACTTATCAGTTATTTAATTAAATTTATAAAATTCATAGAAAATATCTTTCTTACCAGCTTTCTTGGCAATCTCAGTTTTACTAGCTTCTTCAATGACATGCTCCATCTTGCCCTTGATGCCTTCAAATGTTTCTTTCAGTACTTCTGAGCTCTTGGAAGCTTCTGATTCAACAGCATGGAATTTTCTTCTCGCAGCCTGTAAATGCCAACAGAAGTGTTAAAAACGAGCTTCTGACTCAACTGCCTTGGATTTCTTGTTACATAAGAAATAAACTGTACACATAGAACACTAAATTTTTTTTTACATGTTTTTTGATAAAGCTTGTTTCCTTATGAATCTATACTCCCAATTATCTTAGTGAAGTACATAAACATCTGTTGCTAACTTATTGCCTTAGGTACTGCACTTGAGGTACTTGCTTAAGGCAATAAGTTATCACCCCAAACAAAGTCTCTCTCCCAACCCATGGTGAGAATAATATTCAGATAAATATTTATTCAAACAGTACATTTGCTTACCATCATGACCACTTAAGTGATCTTTATCCAAGATTTCTATTATCATATAATTATTTTTTAATATTTATTTGTTAACATAAATAGTTAAAAAAGTTTACCAGCAAAGCTTCTGAGTTCTCTAGCTTCTGTGCTTCCTCGCGGAACTTCTTGATGTTGTCCTTCATCTCCTTGTTCTTGGCCATATCTTCTTTGATGTTCTCGATAATAGATGAGAAGAATCCCTTCCGTGCTGAGTAATGACGACATTCTTGCACGGTGTACTGGAATGTATGGTTATCTATTGGACTTTCTGTCTATCTACCCATTAACATTACTATAACCCTTGATTGTCAATAAGTTCTAATAAGTTTCTGGTTGGTTTCATATGATAATTTATTCATCATAACATAGTTTTTATGACTGAAACATCAATGACTTGTTCAGTGGCTCAAGAACCTATGTCTTAAAGAAGTCAAGTTTTAAATGACAACTGATTATTTCAGTTTTTATAGTACAATTTCGTCATTTTAATGCGCAAATTGTATATTTTAGCTCACCT
The DNA here is from genome assembly GCA_958496145.1 of Heliothis peltigera. Classification (NCBI taxonomy): domain Eukaryota; kingdom Metazoa; phylum Arthropoda; class Insecta; order Lepidoptera; family Noctuidae; genus Heliothis; species Heliothis peltigera. The sequence continues at coordinate 11,264,769 of OY292333.1, forward strand.
GATCTGATTTGTTGTAGAGTACTGTTTGTTTGAAATTGAAGGGTAATACAGATTTCCACCGTGCCGGACTATACAATAACTGTCGACATGTATGCTAAAAAATAAATAAAAAATAATGAAAATAGTTGCATGAACCAAGGACATTGATCATAACCTAACCTAAAAGTCATCCATACAATCTCACCATTTTTGCAAATACCCTAACAAATCGCACAGGGATTACGGAATAACTGTTTTTCAGCTATATTATTATATTCAAAATTCTGATATGAAAAATAAAAGAGTCGAATTTTAAGACTTCGACGAAAACTTATTCATAATCCGTGCAATCTTCTGTCAAAAGGACTCAAAGTTTGTTTTCGCTGGACTTAAATATAGATTTTGTCTATTCACAAATTAAATGAACCACTCTATCCAATAAGAAGTAACAAAGTACATTTTTGACGAATCAAATCACTTCATTTATTATCAGGGCTAGAGAGAACGACACTTTCCTCATTTGCTTTTGGCCATAAACAAATAAAATTAAAGGAATAAAAAGCAAACAAAACCCTTTTCAAAAGCAAAAATATATTTTCATCTAGAGAAGTTTTAAGCACTTAATAAATCAAGTACTTTAATTGTTATTTCAGTAGTTAAGTAAACCGAGTAAATTATGAAATTGAAACAAATAAAATCTGCACCTGAAAACAATTTGTCATACATAGAGCATAGACAACAAGAAAAGTTTAAAAGTTTTTGTGTTTCCTGTTGCCAATTTTATTTCGGAGTGATTTTTTCGCTTGTTTTAGCAATTAATCAATTATAAAATTTTCTGTTACTACTCAGCGTCCAAAGAACTAGAAATGAAATATTTTTCCAGCATAAAATCATACATTCTAAATTATGAGATAGTTGTTGTTTCAAGTTTAAAAAAAATGCTCGTTTCCGGTGTGAAGGCAGTTCAAGAAACATAAGAAAGTGTACAATTTTCATTTATTTTCTGTCGTCATATTTTAGACACGGAAACGTGTTGCGTTTGATGAAATCTCATTTATTTTATGTTCGTTAGTAGTCGATCGTGATCCTTGTTATATTACGCGTTACTACTAGTGCACGGCGAGGGTGGAATAGCGAGGTGCTTCGTCATAGACAGTCGAAGGTAGCTAGCGACGTAATATCGAATATCTTTAGTCCATATTTACGTATAGTATAGTAGGTATCGCGGACCGTGGTTACCACGTTTTCGCCAGCTGGTGCGTTCATTGCTGCAGTAGAAATTGGTTAGAATAGATGGAAATGTTGCGTTTGGATAGTGTGTGTGTATTTTTAGCTGATTGTGGTGTTACTGATTGCGGCAGGTAGTGCGCCCGGCGTGTGCGAGGCAGTTCATCTGAAGCCAGCTTCCTGGAAGCCAGTATCAACAATTGATCCCGTTCGTCAGCTCTCGTCCATTGGGGCGTTACCGTTTTATATGACTTTAGCAAGATATAAAGGTGAGTGATATTGTATTAACGAGTTACTATAACCGCGACGCACCCGCGTGGACATCCAGTCTGTGTGGACATTTTCTGCCACAAAATGGAATTTACCCTAATCAGATGTGCAATATTCATCATGTAGCTTAGTGGTCATCCCAAAATAATTGAATCTTAGATCCAGTTACAGGATATTTAGCTTGCATGGTTATATTATTCCAAAAAAACCTGTATGTATTTGTGGCAAAAAGAAAAAATAATGTTGATGACCGATTATCAGTACAGTTAAATGAGCTCATGATCAGCAGGCTTATCAGGATTCTGTGACATAACTGGTTAGACACAGAAGAAATTTTAAAATTCGAAATCACATTTCAGTGACACAGCATTATTAATTTTTTCATGTAATTTTGTTCGGGAATAGGATAAAATTCATCTCTGCGCAACCTACCATATGTAGAAAATTAATTATACACTATGTATTGTAGTATTGGTTTAGTACAATAAAAAAAACAATTTTATTCTTCAAATTTGTATCATTATACTGTTTCAACTAAAAGAAAATCAATATGATGCATCACAAAATAGAATCATCCATATGTTAACCATATTCTTATCCTATCTAGATTGTAATACAATACCTACAATCATGGGTTTTCATCATGACTTTGCAGTCTGTAAAATGTAGTCAATAATATGGGTCATGACTAAAGATAAAAGAAACAACATATTGTTATTTTATACCAACCATTTTCAACAAGAAGAAAACCTCACCGATGAAACATTTGCACAAGAAAGCAAAACAAATATCCAAGCTTTCTAGTATAGCCAGCCATTTCTCAGAGAGACATTAATAATAATAGGTAATGTGAAATAAATGATGATGACAATTATTTATAGACTGTAGCCTTATCTTAATGTTAATTAACTTTGCCTGTAGTAAATGCTACAAATAACATTGTGAGAACACTGATTATTTCTAGCGTATTTATTGTTACTTTCAACCTTTTTTTATTATAGTTTATCTACAGCCCACCTTTACCCCTGATTGCAACATTTTAAACTCTTTTTGCCCGTGAGATAAAAACGGATTAGATTAGACTTGCTTTTGTTTAGTCATGCTATGAAACTCTGCCAATCCATTTGCTTTAAGTAGTTTTCAATATAAGTATGGACTTCAGTCATCAGCCTTTTTGTTGTCTGCTGCATGCTCTCTGCCTCTTATACAGAAAAGGTGCTCAAACACTAATATATGAGAGCTCATCTCAGATTGAAGATTTCAGACTTTTAAGTCCAGGTTTCTTCAAAATGTTTTCCTTCCCCTTTTCTCAGTCTTTGGTATCCAAGGTATACTTAGAAAGTTCTGTGACATGAAAAGTTACATTAGTACTGGTCTGATCTGAAGTACTACCCGCATGCAAATACTTGAGTGGTTGATGCCGAACTTTAGTCCACTATGACATGGCGATATGTAGTATAATGTTAATGCATATTTCTGTAATCTCAAGCAATATGATCAGTCTGTAAATAATATTTTAAATCATAAACTGTAAATGTGTCAACTGTAAATGTGTCATTCATACCATAAATAACAAGAGACTCATAATTAAACTTTTCTAACTTATCATAATGGCAGACATTATAGTCCACATTTTTGATCCTTCATCAGGCTTGGGGCTAAGCAATCAAAGCAGTTCTAACTCTGGTTGGTTAGACATCTCCCATATGTGAATGATGAACTAAATCTTGTATCTTCCAACTGATCACCAGCACCAAGGCACGTGACTTGAAAACGCGCCGGTACTTTCTAAAGTTCCTGCGTCTACGTCTTGTGAATATCGATCGGCGTTGCTCTGAGCCCGATAGCCGCGTCAAACGTGTCATGTTATCAACACGCCTATTTTAATTGCCGCCATTATCGGCCTGACATTACTACTGGGCGGAATTTCAAAACTGTCAGAAGAGGTTGTTATCGTTAGGGGTACTGGTTGGAGTAATTTAATGAATTGTCCTCTGTTATGGTATTTTTAACAGTGGCTCCTAAATCCGATGAAGTTTTCATAAGTTGCGCTTTATGGGCTAGTGTTCCAGTTTACCATTTTCAAAATTGGAGTGGTATTCGTAGTTTCTTTTCTGCAACATGTTTGTTCAAATCTTAGATTCTTTCCAATAGAGATATAATCTTAGACAATTAACATCAACGTGTAATATCGTTTATTATAAAGATGCCAAGTCACTTCCCTGTTTATTTAGTCATGGACAGTTTCGATAAACTTTGACATTCGATCTGTATATCCATAAAGAAGATCCGCTTGAAATCTTAACGTTTAAATCCCGACAGTATTATGGGTGGCAATAAGCCGTTCAGCATTGCTCATAGCTTCACTCTTTTGGTAACTATGTTACTGCACTGTAATTAAAGCATCTATCTATTTATTTGATTACTAGAGATAGGAATTTGACAATATTACTTATATGGAGCTACTATAAAAACCCTATCCAAAGAAGCAAATTAACAGATAGGGAGGTTATAGATCCGCCGTAACAAGTTTACACGAAGAGATAACTGATTTTTGGATGTATAAATTTTGAATTTGTATTATAGGAGAAATTCAAATTCTCAACTGGAAATCCTTGCTTACTATCTATAGCAAATGTTACTTGTCAAAGCGTGTATTCTGAATACTACGCCATTCTGATGTAAATCCTAGCAGCGTGATTTTCATGCAAATGCTGAGAGATTGAGTGAGATCCAATAACGATTCACATGTGTGTCCCGCGCGACAGGGCCTTACACATGTAAATTATGGCAGCATTCTGTGTCTAGACATACATCTATTGAAAAATAATCTAGCATACGAAATAAAAGCCATTACAGTTGTTAAATTCTGTGCCGAAAACCTATAAACCACAGATTAGTCCACCCACAAAAGTAAAATGAGTGCGCACTAAAGCTAGCTCATGTGTAAACGCACCGGAGATTAATTGGCTAGAATTTAAAACTTCAGTCTAAGCGTGGCTGGCGCACCACGTGCCAACACAGTGCACCCCTCCCGCCCCTGTGCCTCGCATTCGATCGATATACATTTCGCACAGAATTATATTGGGTTACATATACCATTATTATACGGCCCGCGAGTACCTCATCTACTGGAAACTCGATATTACGTCCTATAATAGACTGCGTGGGTTTTCAGTCTTCAAGCTTGATTGGAAAATATGATGGAATATCCGTCGGCTCATAATAAATCTCCATTATAAAATGGTCGCTTTGAATTTGTATGGCGGTGGCGATAAGACGCATTTTCTTTACCTTTAACCCTTAATCTTGTTAAATGCACTTTTTTCTACGAAAACTACGAAAATTCATAATGTAACCTGACGTTGACGAAGAAAACCTGTCATATCCTACAGGCAACGAAACGTAAAATATTAAAGTTAGTTGAATGCAGATGTGCGTTGCACAGTTGCAATTTGATTTCCCGCATGGCTGGCTTTTCACTCGCAGCCAGGTATTGAGAACACGGGACGCCTGCACTACTGTATTCAGATTCTAGTTGAAAATGCAGAATTCAAAGAAATGCCCTATTTGACACGAACGTCATCGCTTGAATACTGATTAGATGCGATCACAGCTGTGTTGGAAGTTCACATTCTTGGAGCATCAACGTAATTCTTTCGTTTCTGCAAGTTGGCTTCGACGACGTCGTAATACTGAAGCTTGTTATGATAAACCTATTAATAATTTATCCAAGTTAATTGACTGCATGTATCCCGCAATCGAGTCTAGTTTCATTTCTCATTATAATGTCATTCAAGGCATTCGTTTTGATACGGCTTCTTCCTAGTACCTAGGATGGTTTCGTTTCTGCCTGCGGTCCAAGATTAAAGGGTTTCAACTATAAACAATTAAAAATTGTTTCGTAAGAGCGCTACGACAAATTGGTGTAACAATCGAGCCTAGTTTCAGCCGTTATCGCGGTTTTCAATTATTACTGTACATTTTGTGCATGCGAGAAAGTCTTAGTCATTCCTTTAGTTTCCGTAGCAAAAATGCAAAAAACTGTACACTTATGTCTGTCTACTTTTTTCCGAAAATTTCAATTTTAGGAGTTCTACCCATACTTACAACTGAATCTATTTTTTTAACTCATTAGTGTGGGATATCTATGGATAGCTCTTCTAGACTAGCTTTTAAGAGTTTGTAATTTTATTATTTTATCATAATTTCGAGACAGACACTTCCTAAGTCGCAATTTATCTTTCAACATGTCTTCCTTGCTGCTACGAAACCTTAATGGCCGAGTTCACACTTGGCCACTTTTAACCGCGTTTGCAGTTTCTAAGCATGTTGAATTTTCGGATCATGTCTTCCATGTCTAGATTTCTAGTTACTTGCTCGTTATAGGTCGTAGACTAGTAGGGCTTCGCAATTCAAGTACAGTAGCTCCATCCCACTTAAAATTCTAATATTCTCTCAAAACGACAGTCGAGAACCCTCTTATCCCAGCGCTACAGTCTGGAAATTCATGCATGTTCGGCTCCAGATATGTTAATTCAGCAACGGTCTAAATGTGCCCATTCATCATATGTCTCCCTGCGAATTATTTATATGCTCATGAATAGGGAAGCCGTTGACAAGGTCCGAATTCGTACGAATAAGACAAGGTCGGCCAAACATCGCGAACCCTCGTGTTTACCTTGCTAGGCCTCTGAATTCGCACAAGAAAATGTTTGCTTATATATTTTTTCAATGGCATCGTGACGTTTCTGCGAACTTATGAAAAGGAGTGTTTTAATTATACAACGGAGTTTGAATAAACAAGTTCGTCACCACCATCACCGTTGAATGTGAGGAAACTGTATTCAAGGGGCAGAAGCCATTGAAAGCCTTGCGTCGGAAAGTAGCTTTTTATTATTATCGTGTTTACTTATTGCTCTTGAGGGCAAAGGAAGAAAACTCAGGTCAGGTTAACAAATCCTGACTGTGACTGATGTCCAAAATCTCATATTAATTTGACTACATCTTCATAGTTAGAATTTTTAAACATTTTTACGCCGTCTTCATACTCCATGACTGTCATTTATTTCAATATTACCTATTACGTAGGCCTGTATGATACATCCAGGGGTTTTTTTGCAATGAATCACGATTGTAACAGTTGTCTTCAAGTGCGATTGTCTAAGCAACAAGTCACGACCTTTGTGTGATAAGGCATATTCTGAGTATATTGTTTAAAGATTGTTTTAAAACACTCGTAGGATTGAGTTTGTTCAACAATTTTTGGAAGAATTCCCTAGTCTGTATGCTTTATTTTGCATAAATGTTATGCCCGAAAAGTCTACTTAATTCTAAAACTACCTCACGGCTCGTTAAATGAACGAAGCTACTGTAGCTAGCGAAGCTTATAGTGACGCGTTATTTAAAACATGCAGTTTACGTAACCAGTGACAAATTACTTATCTGTCATCTATGGCCACGCTAGATGTGTGGCCCCATTTCCTTCTTACGACCACATTCACTTTTTGTGGCATGCATAATGCATATTAATTCTCTGAACATATGGATTAATTTTGGTGTCAATTAGTCATCGTGACATATAGAGGGTCACAAAAACAGGTCCAAATACCTTTTTTTCTTCCTCAGCCCTTTTGCACATATACCTATACCTACCTACCATTATACACATGAAGTATTGAATATCTTCATGAATAATATTACAACTACATTAACGTATAATGTATTCTGCTTGCTGTATTCGTAATAAAAATGACAATATCTACATATTTTTCGCATATTCGACTATACTCGTGGCTCTCTAGTGACTTATTTTGCCAAAGAGGCCTACTGTATCAATCTAATAGCAACACTGAATTACAATTGAGTTTTGGTACACCTGAGAGGGTGTTTTCAAGTACTTCCTGAATTACTCTTCCAAAAGACTAACAGTGTATGTGTAAAAGTGAATTTCAGTCCCGTCCAGATTTAAATTTTAAACGAGTTTATGATTATTCTAATGTTTATAATATCGTAAAGTCGTGAGTGTGATACGTAAACAGTTAAGCACCACCTACACTTTCCTTTTAATGGCACTAGTGCGCTAGCGGATCCCTTAGCGAATGTTACGAGTGTTGCCGAAACGTGGTTATGTCACGCGGGGTCAACGGCCGCCTTTCACGTTTGTTACGTGATGTCGGCTCTCGGTCTAGCGGGATACGACCGCTTTACTTTCGTACTTTTGCGCGAAGCATGCCTGTGACCTTTGTTGAAAAGTAGGTCTTCATCGAAGGATTTTTTCTAGTCCCAAATTCCCAAGTTAGACCGTCTTTCTGATGACAAAAGAACAAATATTAATATAAAACCTATAATGTATGATTATCTTTCTGAAGTGTTCCGCTAAATACTCCATTTTCATCGAAGTTTGAACAAAGAAATGCAGTGTAATCCGCCAATAGGATCGTCGAACTAAGCAGTACGCTCGACGCGATCTCATTGACTTATCTCAGCTTTTCTGCGTTAGTTCTCACTGCTACTTCAATACCTTTGTCTGTGAGCTGAAGATGTTATTGTTTTCAAAGAAGACTGGATCAGCAGAATTCACATTTTATCTGTTCGCTTTTCGCTGGCTGGCAAAATTTCTGAAACTATATTTTAATAGATGCCGAAAGTGTTCCAGTCTTTTGCTGTATTGATCAGATCGTATGGAATAATTATAAGCATCAACTTCTTTTCAAATTATACAAGATCAAATATTGACGTCACGCCAAAAATAGTAAAACTCCGTGACCGATCGAAATGTTGAGTCACGCTTAATCCGATACTTTAATTTGCGCTAGAAATCTAGATTTAAACCAGTTGCAGTCAATTTTAAAAATACCGTCTCATGGTGAAATATTCTGATCTGTAATCGAGTAACTGGTAGCTTCCGGATGCGGGCGCTCGCTGAAGTAATCTGAAAAAACTGATTTGAACTAGTATTTAGAATAAAATTTGCTCAGGACATTACTGAAACGGATAGGATGCTGTTATTACTAACAGCTAAATAAAGTAACTGGACTGGAATTAAATAATTGAAGCAATAAGATTTGGCGTCTTTCTTTTTAAGGATCCTCGAACATAAATAACCTTTTCGCATCGATCATTTGTTACATTTACTTAACTGTTTTTGATGATAAAATGACTACCAAAGAAATGAAAACTAAAATTGCAACCGAGTCAGCGATGACTGCAGACATATAGAAGCATGTGACATAACGCATGTCTGTCTATCGATATGATACCCGGAACCCTTGACACACATGATCGGCAGTGCTCGACCGGGACGGAAGTGACCTTCCCTCTTAGCTTGAGTGCGTGGACCAGATCGACTCACAATCACTACACGATTATTTCAACTCTAACAAAAAGATTGGCGAAATTGGCTCGACAATTTTTTTTATTTCTGATAGAAGATCAAATATGATTTTGTAGGCATAGAATCTCCTTTTTTCCTATCATTGAGCCTTCCAAAAACAAATAATAGTTTTTTATTTGGTATTTGGTGGTGGTAGTAGTAGTATACTTTGTAGTCTAAAATCAAAACAATTATTTGATTCCCGCTTCCTCTGGCTTCCGGCACTCTGTTTATCTGCATCCAATCAAAGCAATTACTGCGTCCAAGGTTTCTATGTTTACCCACAGACGTTAATGTCGCATGTCACCAGTCGGATGACCCAAAGGTGCGTGTAACACGTTGGTAGACTAATAAGCATTCCGTGATCTATACGGCCCTTGAATATGACACCCATCAACACCATTTATAGAGAACTTCTCCACAGTAGTTATTGTAATGGATGACCATCATTTTGATCTGATTATAATTATTGAAATTGCATACCTGTTTTATGTATGTAGTCGTCACGCTAACTAACATACCTAATATACATTTGTCTGAAGTTAATTCATCTATAATAGCAGACCCATAGACTTACAGTAAACATATTGGTATCTGATGACAAACAATGTGATATACCCCTTTGGCCAATATGGGTTGTGGACATAAGCTCGATGTTTGCTCGCGTTACAATAGTTTACGTGCAGAAATGGCATCGCAAACAAGCTAGTATTGAACAATGCCAGCGTGTCTGAATCGTTGTTTACTGTTCCGTTGGGACAAGTAAAAAATCTAATGTGGTCTTCTGGTTACGGTGACTTGTTGTATGACCTCAAAACCCAGTGACCCACCAAATAGCAACAAATACAAATGCGCATAAAACGCGAGACTGTTTCATACAGGTCGTCGTACCAAGATCTTGCAACTGTTTATTACTGCGCAGACGACTGTCTCCGCATCGATAATAGGGCCTATCGACAATCCACTTGATGCGATCCTTGACAATCGCTCCTTTGAGGAATGTGAGAAAATCTTATAACGTGAGGTGGGTAGTGGGTAACTTAAATCTTGTGATCAAATTATGAAAAGGTCGACTTGCAGGATTCTCTTTGTAAACTTTTGCCATGGTACATTTGACTTTTTATGTGCTGACATGAATAATACAAAGCTCTAAAAAGGATCATTTTATCTCCCAATTTATTATCTCTTTATCCTCGTTGTCCCTCAGTCATCATTTCTTTTAGTAACGCGGTTTGTTTGAGAAGCTTTCTACTTTATTACTTTTTACGCTAGGGTGTATTAATATGTATTGGTCTTTATAATAGTTTTTTTACTTTGTTGTCTTTAAGTATTTATGAAACATGATGATAGTATTTTATGCTAAATAAATACTGTTTCTGCGTTGCCCGAATGCCAAGAAAGATCGAACGTATCTCATACCATGAGGAAGGGCCTTTTAGGGTCTACTTTTCCACGCAGGCTGCTTTTTTGTGTTCTGTATAATATTTTTTTAAAGTATTTGTGAATGCTACATTAAAAATGTACCGTCTGCGGTAATTGCAACCCGTGAACAAAATGCAACATTATAAATTCCGAATATCTGTAAAGGTTTCACCTAAAGCGAGGGATCAACAAAGCAAAGCACATTTTTAGTTCTTCCTTTGTATCCAAACTTCACGGTCCGGATACTAAGCATTGTCTCTGGTTAACAAAACCTAGGTGTTCATCAACCCCGAAATTCTCCACGTATCATGTTTGTACAATTATCTCGTTAATTGTAGAAACATGATACGTGGACATGAGCTACTATAAGTCCCGAAATTAAAACCGTGACCGCATCTGAACCCAAAAACTAAAAGTAAATTCGGAGTTCTACTATAAACTAAGAAATAAGTACCCTTAAAATGTTGTGTTGCCGTCTAGCGAAAACAATATATGTTCCCGGCAATACGATAGTTCTAAACCCATTTCTACCGGCGCGAACCACCGTGCTATCGCATGGAATAGCCGTGGAAAATTGTCAAGTAGCAGTGGGTGCCCAGCAACAATTTACAAGGTTCATATCTTATCTAAACGGTTCATATCGCGTTGTGACTTAGAGCATTTAATCAATCAACCGGAGCGCGGAGCCGCCATGAGCACACATCTTTATACGAAAAAGACGATCAAAAACGCGTGGGCTAGAAAACATAACTTTGGTAGTGATAGCTCACTATGCATTATCGATACGCACGAGAAAATTGCCACGTATAAACTTGACACACACAACCATACGTTTATAAGTGGCGCTCTTGTACCTTTGGCATAGTGGAAAGCACGACAATGGCGCCTCCGGTTGGTTAAATTCTCGTAAGCGTTGTTCTCAGTATATACTGCTGCTTACGTAATGTCTGCAAAACATTTGGCTAAGCGGTGACGCTCGTGCTGGCTGTATGTATGACGCGTGGGCGTTACATTAGGCTTTATCTACGTCACAGTAGGCTGTGCTGACAGTTGCGATAACAGGACCTGTTCAGCCTCGCCTCATTTGAGATTTATTGTATGTATGCCTTTTTACCCGAGAATTTCGCCTTCGATTTTGCTACAACGAGTTTTCGCTGGCATGTGCTATGTAAATATGGACTGTATCACTATTGCGCATGTTCATTTGGACCTAACAAAAGTTTAACGGAACCGTTGGCACTCAGTATTTCAGGAGGCACTTTTCTCGGCTATAATTAGAAAACACCCTCTTCCCTCGGCCTCATTATCGCAAAATAGAATCCACTTTCCTCTTGTATACTATTAACATTTTTATCCCTCGTTATCAGATGGCTTCTCAGTAAAAAAATTGCTTGCTATCTAAAAATATTGCGAAAAGCCCTCGTTTAATTAAGTTCGCGTAGTAAAGATAAATAAATTACACTAAGACTTTTGTGTGTTCATTTATTTATGCTATACTATCGTCTGCCCGCGCAATCATCGGCGTCCCGATGGAATTACGCACCTGAATACAAACTTACGCTCCCTTGTTGCGTTTCTAAAACTTTTCGTTCGCAAATCTGCCAGATCAAAATGACTTACCATAACTCATACTACAACTAGCAGTCCGCGAAATAACAAAGGTTTGTTAATTATTTTGGAGCATAACAACACAGTCATGTTTCGTTAATAATTTGCCTTAAAATGTATAGAGTAAATGCGCAAGATCCCAGCGGGCCGACACCGGTTTCCCTTGACCTCGCAACAAAATTAGGGGCCTGAACTCTTTAGAGAACAATGGAAAATTAATATAACGCTTCATTCAAACTTCAACTGGAAGCTTTCAAAACATTTAAGACCTCTTAACCGAACATCGCTTTGCTCCTTGATATTTCTGTCGAAGTTCATTGACCCACCCGCCTTCGTTTCAGGATACTTGAGCACTTGCTTGCAAATTAACTTCTCTATTCTGGCTCATTTACAACAGGACGACCAGTCCATTTCGCCCACTACCGTGTTATAAAGTAATTAGTAATGGTGGTTTCATGTATTTTTGTAGCTAAAATCTGAGTTATGAAAAACAAATAAAGAACATACGGTACATATTTATAAAAGTAATGAGGTGACCAAAAAGCCTACAAATCATTGCTTAAATTTTATGTGTTTTGTATTTTACTTGTTAAAACAAAATGTTCAAAAAGTCTAGACCTCACAGCCTCTATGCCTACCTAGTCCGACGGAATATAATGCGTCAGAGAAGAAGTTCTAGACTTGTTATTGGGAAATTTCGAGGCTTCATCTATTTTCTTCAACATGTTTTACTTGGTTTAAATACAGTCCAAATAAAATAGTTGCTGATGCACTATGCTATGCAGAAAATGTAATCCGGCTTTATTCTTAGTGTATTACAAGCTTATTGGAACATACCAATATACCAATATAAACTGTCCTAAAAGGATTAAATCTAATTTTATTACATTGATGCAATTTTTAACAAGTTTAGACTAGAAACTGGAGACGGCTGGGTTGGTAATCGATAGGGAGGCGCAGCGCATGCGTTTCATCCCCCCTCCGCGGCCTGAAGCCCGGGCCTAGCTGCGTCCTGCGAAGCCTGCGGGCAAATCGTAAATAACTACAGAAGTTCCAAATGGCATTTTATGCGCACACTGATTTTATAGCACAAATAATGCCCTCATGTAATGCCACTACAGTTGTTACTCGAAAATTGGAACCATTGCATATTCATTTATATCGAAATGGGTCTTCTGCTAATACTTTCGAGTGTTTCAGGACTCGACAAATGTATGTAGCGTTGACGAATGTGACTGTAATATCGATTACACTGAATAAGTGATGATATCAGATTCTATATGTAGCTATGCTGAAACATACATTGCAATTTGCCAGAATATACTTTGAAGAAGGCTAGAGTAAGTGTATGTAGGTACTCTCATTTTGTATCGCCGTCATCAGCTTAAACCATTATTTGCCTCAAAATTTGGGACATAGGGCTCGGCCAGCGGTAAAATTTTAACAGGTCGGTCAACCAGACTTTAAAATCATTCACACCTGACGAATGAATTCAACCTTGACTTTTGTCACCTACGTCACGAAGTGCCAGACATTCTGCTACCACCTGATACCGTTGATATTAATGTGTAAACCTGTGTAAACTTTGGAAATTATACTTATTAATTCACGTCGAAAAAGTTATAGAATATGTTGTAAGGCTCAAATGTCAAACTGACATTCAGAGGCCAAATTATTACAATTTAATTGATAATCCTGTAGATAGATTATTAATACTGACAATCGTGAATAAACCAGTTTTTTTTTTCTAAATAAATTATTCATTGGTTTCTCAGAAACTTGAAAAGCCATTTCCTAAGATAACGAATCTAATATACATTCAAGTTTTCAAATTCCGTTATGCAAAAGTAAGAGTCTTTCGCGACAATAATTTTTCACCCTCTTGTAACATTTGTATTTAAATGGTCATAAATTCGATGAAGTCATTCGCTTGTGATTCAGCTCTTTTATCGTAGTTACATTGTCCCATGTGGCAGTCCACTGTATTTGCTAGTCGTGAAATGGCAAAGTCCATGTAAGTGTTCACAGTTCAGTTCAGAGGCAATGACTGGACAGAAAATATTTTGACGTTAGAACTGACTTTTGCTGATATCGCCCTGAATTTTCTGATCTGATGCAATTAGTGCAGTTACCATGTCTTTTGATCCGCCGTCTCTCTAACTATGTCATAATCTTAATTTCTGGCTGTCCTCACAGCTGTGTTGCAATTGAATTAAATAAAGCAATTGCGCCGTTGAACCTGGAGGTATTGATATGATGCTTGTGCATAGTTTATTGCAGTGTTCATAAAGCATGTGTTTTCTTATATGACACAATTTTAGGTCAATTAAATATGTATTGATATACTTTTAAAGCATCGGTTTGTTTTGCAAAAGGAGTCTGTCTATTGAGATTTCGCTCGAAAGAACCCAGCTAGTGGCAATCAAAATATTTGCAATCGGCCGTGGAAGGGTGAAATGTGTCCCTCGCATGCTCCCGTGAAGCGTCGCCCGGTCGTTATCACCGCTCGCTCCCGTCCCTCCTACCCTCAGACCTCCCGGTCCGTGCTGCGGTCACGATGCCTCATTTATGGGCCTTTGCTGTAACTCCCAAGTTTTGTAGCCTCATTGAAACGGTAAAACTGTCTTACTCAACTTCATACATATTCTGCCTTTGATATTGTACACTAATGGACTCCCACTTTGCAATTTATGATAGCTACAATTTTTGTGATTTGCAATTTGTGCGAATATGCCATTTGAATACTATAAACCACAATGTTCCGTAACGACTCACTCTACATGCAATAAATAATGTTATCATTATCATGAATAGCTTTATTTAAATTAAATGGCTTGTTTCAGCAAATGACGTGAGCTACATAATTCTGATCATGAATTCCTCAAATTTCAATGTTTTGCCAAGAATTCCACTTGTCGTATTACTAGGTTACCTTGAATTCTGTAAAGTTTTACGATTAACAGTTCTTGAGATTGTATTTAGAACCCGACAATATGTGAACGTCAACTGCGCCGGGGTGGTAGTTGAGGGGTTCGCCGGAAGCCGCCATGCCGCCTCATCGATATGTAGCTATCTATGGCGTGCACAGCCGGATGTCGCGTAATGTGAGCATTGTCTATACATTGCAGACACCCGGTGCTCGCTACAGTGAAGCGGCTGGGAACGGTTCGTCTGAATTGTGATTTTGATTACACACATGCGTATGATACAATGTAGACTTTAAAACAGTTTTGCTTAATTGTACACGATTCGACATAATCTCAATTAAAATGCCAAAAGCCTAATGGAGCCCGAAAACCTAAAATTTACGACGTGGCAGTCACGATAATTCTCATTTCCTAGCCTGATCCTTTTCCCTTGATTTTACTCGAACATGTTCTTCTCTTCGCACTCAAAACTGTTTGTATTTGCTATTTGTGTAGTTTCATTATATTCATGTTCTACCTGGTAGCAAATGTTGGACTTAACGCCCGTAGTAGAACTGCGATCGGGTTGCGTCCGCGCATGTATCACCTTACAGCATCGGATCTGCCCGCATTTGGTATCAAGTGGCTGTGGTGCATGTGACATTTTCAACATGTCATACTACGTCAAGTATGTTGTTCTGATTACCTATTTATCGATGGTGAAATTCTAACCTTCTATGACTCCATGTCCAAAACTTTTGTAACGCTTATTCAATTTTATGAAAAAATCTCAAATTATTCTCGTTTTTTTCGGATTGCTAGTTTTGTTAAAGCCACTAAAATCTTGATGCAAGTATTTTAGTTTTATATATTTTTGCCAAAACTGAAGATGACGGTTTCAATCTTTTGGTGCGTTCACACTGATTAATTTCTAATGCCCATATCTGGCTATGTGAATCGCTATCGCCTTTCAGTGATACTGCAAGTAATCTAGACTCAGTCAATGAATGTCGGTCGGTGGTCGTACAAACAGCATTGTCTGATGTTTTGAATACCTCGTGTACTATGCTATCCGTCTGCAGTGTCCGGTCACTGTGCGAATTCCCCTCGCACGCCGCGGCGATGCATGCTATGTTTCCTGTTATTGTCGCCGTTTGACTTACATGCGCGTAACTGGAGAACGATGGGTGTAAACACTGGCGTACCTGGCGCTTTTGAGAATGCGTCGCGCTTGGCATTTGTAAAGTTACTCTTTCTAATTAATTTATATACTTCTGCTTATGTAGAGATTGCTTATGCTGCAAATCTGTTCGTGAAATGCTGATTGTAATAGTTGTCTTAGAATTTAACAAAGTGATAAAATGGTATTTAGTTGGGTCAGCTAAATATTATAATAAAAATTTTATTCTTCTACGCAGTGTTTCGTCTACACCAAGTTTTTCTTTCTGTATGGTAATTTTGCCAGAAATATTGTTTAAATATGTTTTAGCTTGGCTGTGAGGAGTATCGGCTACTTAGCTAGTGAGAAATCGGCTGGCGCGGAACGAGCAAGAATTCGACATTCCGATATCGCTCACAAAGAATGTTTAGAAATTATGCGTTGCATACGAAAATATACGTAGGTAGAGTAGTTTTTGATGAAAATATTCAGAAAACTTCGTAGTAGCCATCCCTAAGTCCTTAATGCGAATTTCCTAAAGGTCATAACACTATTTACAGTAATTTTAAGAAATTATTTTTCCCGGGTAGCCTTTGTGTATTTCAATCAATTTCGACACAAACAGGACAATGTCACTTTGGTGGAGAACACGAGGCCAGTTTCGCCCTCATTGTATAAAACCGCATTATAAAGCATTGTAGAGCTCCATTTGGAACACCCATTTAAAGAATGGCCCGTCTAGTGTGGTGTGAGGCGCGGCCAGCGTGGCGCATTGCGGCCCGACCCGCACGGTGTAATTGGAGGACGGCGCGGCGCGACTTTGTACACAGTCCGGTTACAGCAGCGGGATAAATAAAAACTTTTGGAGTTTTACTGTAAAAACTGTAAACTAATTGGGTAAATTGCCTTATTTTAAAAGATAGAATAAACATTTCTTAGTTAAAGTACTAAAAAGTTTACTGGCTGTGTATTTATGAGGTAGACATTGAACTTATTTCAGACATTCTGGCCGGCCATTCGCATGCCATCAACTATTTAGATTCCCGTATTGATTTGAATCTATACAAACTGATATCACTAGAAGTAGAAATCTATCAAGATTTCTTAGTCTCGCTCTGTGACACTATGCTCGGGAAATGTGTTGTCTTAGAGAATCGCCCCACTGAAGTGGCTGTCTCCAGTCTTCGGAACTCTTTAATTAATTGCATCTAGTATCGAACACACACACTAGTTTAATTACACCAGTTCTCCGTTTAATGAAAGTCTGGCTTGTTTTCAATCTAACTTTGTTTAGGAGTAACTTGGCCATTTATTACTTGATGTGCTTCGCAAAGCTTGTTTATTTGCTCTGCTATGAATGGCTGATAAATAAGACTAAGAGTTCAGCTATTAGTCAGCCAGTCTTACTATGTCCGATTCCTACATCATCGTTCTAACTTTAAAAATATCTAAGAATTCAATGTCGCTGTAAAAAAAAACAATATCAGATTGCTTATCACATTGTAGCAATAAAGTGGCCACATCCGAAACCACATTAAACACACAACACGGTGGTAGGAGCGAGCAACCGTGGCGAATCGAGAATGATTGGCGAGCGATTGCCGTGACCGCACTCTATCGTATTCAATAACATTGCGCTGCATACATTTCTCTCCTGCACCAAGGGCCTCTACATGGCGGGCCAAGCTGACTACCGATGTACACAAAATAAGAAAAAATACTAAAAACTTTGCCTAGCTTTTGATAAGAGTGTGCGTGTCGCGAACACTTGAACCAATCACGATGCACCATTTCAAGGACGTTCAGAAGTTGCATACGAATTCGAGTGTGTGCGTATTGTTTTGAATCCGCGACGTGTCAACATTGCAGTTATAATCGGATCACCTTGTAACTAGCTTCACGGACCACGGCGGGGAATGGAGATAGCTCATGATAATGTGAGTTTGTTTATCTGTCTCCTGACGTCAGAATGGCTTTTTATCTATGCTACTAGGTACATTAATCGGACGTGTCAACGTTTGCCTACTTACTGGCATTATTCTTAATGAAACATCATTAAGTGATAAATTGATTCGTTTGCGTATGTTTAATGTATTGTTATCGTAGTGGTATTGTTTGTCCAACTTACCTCCTTAGAAAAATACGCTATCTGTTAGTATGAACTACGGTATCAGCCTATGTCATGATGAAATAACATAATAAAAATATAAACTTGGAAATACGTGTAAACCACGCCTATTCGACGTGGACTGGTAATGGCAGTTTTTATTTAGTAACATTATTATGTATTACAATATATGTAATTGTGAAATTTCATTCAAATTATCTTGGCGTCTAAAAAAGTCTTATATCTTAATTAAAATAGTTATGCTTTGTGTCAGAAGGTATTATTAGGAAGAGTGTTGCTCTATAATATAATATTCCCTGTTGGCTTAACAATCAGCGACTATAAGTCGCCGTCAAACTCCACTAAGTGCTACTTTGTTTCCGGGAGTAATAAACCAATAACCACTCGAGGTTTTCTATTGCGATGAAGTATAAGTAAAAATGTCTCCTTATAGAAAATTAACAGATGTCTTATTCAATCTGAGCGATTCTTTCAGTGCTCGTAATTTTATTCCTATTCCATCGTGCGCTTCACGGCTCGATTCGCCCATAAATTCTCCACGCGTATCTTAAACATAAAAGGATTTTTATGGCTTAGAGTGACGCAATAATTGTATTTTCCTCTGCTCTTAATCGCGTCTCAGGACGTCTAAAATTGCGAGTACATGTAGTACGCCTCTATAAAAAAGAATTCGTACTGTTTTATTTAGAACAGCCTTAATGATGTAGTAAATAACAGTATCGTATGTACTAAGGATGATATTTAAACGTGTTTATACGTAAAAACCATTTCGTGGGATATGACACACAATTGACTTATTATTAATTTTGAAGTGGTTGGCGTAAATAAGCTAAAATAAAAAAAAAACAGTTCTCAAAGCCTGCAGCTGCAGCCATATTACGATATGTAATGAAGATTAAGCAACTCATGGAGCTACCTAAACGTTACATTTCACGAGGTTAAAAAATACTCCCATCATAACCCTTGGTGTTCATAGTCTGTCGTCAATCAATATTAACGTATTGTAATATTGCATTGCAGAGACATCAGTACAGTGCGAGGAGAGTAGTCGGTGTGTCGCGACCAAGAGGCCGGCCCGCAGCCGTCGAGCGTGCATGACGCATACACCCAGATATACTGCCCGCAGGTAACTGACATAATACAGAAACTGGCAAAATGTCCAAACTGCAACACTTAGCAACACAAATCTTAAACGCGACCGTCCTCACCACTTATCAATATTCAAAATGTCTAGTACCTTCCTGCGTTATAAGTTTGCTAAGGCTATACTGAACCACTAACACTTGTGAAGAAATTACACCTTAGGGAACAATTATTTTCCTGTTATTTAGATATTATAATACGCAAAGTTACGAGAATATCTTTATTTAGAAATCAGATAAATGATATTCAAAGTTTCCTTTAAACCCGATACCGGGAGGTGAAGTTTTCGACAACTTTTGAAGTCATTCTCGGATGAATTTGCGTCGTTTCGGCAACTCATTTAAAATATTTCTTTATGAAACAACGAAAGTTAAACTCTCTGATGTCAATGATCATAGCTCACGATGTTCAATAAATTCTCTGAGATAAAACCGCTGTAGATTTTGAAAACTTGAAAATATCGAGTGTAAATTTCTATACAATCATTTTGTGGTATATGCAATGGCGTCAGAACAGCATCAGCTAACTATCCTAATAATGATATATCTAGTCGCTCACCACTGCCGTCGAGAAGAGAATCCTATTTCAATCGACTGAAGTAAATCTCCATGTTATCGATAATGGACACAACGTAGCAATGTGCAGTAGTAAGTCAGCGTATCACGGCCGCTCTGTTTGCAGACCATCAAAATTTTGCAGTAACAGGCACCGGAAGCTGCTGCCGCTGCGGCAGACGTGACTGGCGCGCCGCGCGGGAGCGCCGGCCCGGCCGCATGCCGCCCCGCTGACACCGCACGCACGAGCCCGCACCGCACTTCTCTGTTAGACACACTACTCACGCCAGATACAGGACCGCTTATTTTCATTATTCGGTGAGTTGCTATCCTTAACCGAAACAACCAAATGTAGAGCATACAAAATAGCTTTGTGGTTTGGCCCAGAATCTTGGAAGTTGGTGATTATGGTGTGATTGATACACTCGTGCCTCACAGAGCACGTAAATGTCAGTTCTGTGCCTAATCTCTATCCTGAGGACTATGAGGGTGAGGGACTAGAGAGTGTATCTGTATCGGCGCAAAAGTCTGTGTTATGTCACTATATTATGTCCTGCTCAGAGGGCTGATCTTTGATATCCTTATACATGGAGAACAGGCCATCAATCCGACAAGAAGCCATTGGGGGAAGGAACAGCTATGCGTAACGGAAACTGTGGTCCTGAATTGATCGGTCCGGAGAAAAGAACTGCTAAATTTGACCGTCAGTTTCTATTGCAGAAGGTACCACGCAGAGCATTCTCCATAGCAGCACGAGGCATAGCCAGCCGTCGCCATGGGGTCGGTGAACGTGAACCGCAATGTGGCGGACGCCTTCTATCGGTACAAGATGCCGCGCATCTGTGCCAAGGTTGAGGGCAAGGGCAACGGCATCAAGACCGTCATCGTTAATATGCCTGAAGTGGCCAAGGCGCTTGGCAGACCTGCCACTTGTAAGTCCAACTTTATATGTAACTCGTCTTCTTTTAAGATAGTTCCCAATTTTTTGGATTCAGATAGTTATATTTTACATTTTCACTCTTCTTACTCAGTTGCAATATTAGCATATTCACTCCATCCGTCCTTTCTTGGGTCTACCTCTCCATTTTTTCCAAAATAATACGCATATAAATAAATACCCCTAACTAGTCCCCCTTATCAAAAATGATGACCTGCCAATTTTGACTTGCAGATCCTACGAAATACTTCGGTTGCGAGTTAGGCGCGCAGACGCAGTTTGATTTCAAGAACGAGCGGTTCATCGTGAACGGCAGTCATGACTCCGCCAAGCTACAGGACCTGCTGGACGGGTACGTTTGATGTATATGTATTTACAAATTCACCAAATAACACATTCGTGGTAGAGGATAAGAGGCTAGAAATAAAATATTAAAAGATTTTCCTTTAAAACAGAATAAAAAATAAAGAAAACATTAAAAGGGTGAGGCCCTTTAAGAACTTCTAATGGTAATTTGATTATGTGATCGAAGGTTGGCTATCAGGATACAGATTCTGACAGGGAATTCCAAAATCCTTAGCTGAACGGATTTTCGCAATTTGTCTATTGTAGGTTCATCCGCAAGTTCGTGTTGTGTCCCGAGTGCGACAACCCGGAGACGGAGCTGATCGTGTCCACCAAGCGCAACACCATCTCGCAGGGCTGCAAGGCGTGCGGCTACCACGGCACGCTCGACTTCAACCACAAGCTCAACACCTTCATCCTCAAGAACCCGCCCGCGCTCGACCCCAGCATGCAGGTATACCACCAGGTACACCAGCGCGGCTATTAGCCTGATATTCCATGTCGCATGCTACGCAAACATTCAAGTCAAAACGGCGACTGGAACTAGGACAAACTACAGATTTGAAGATTTTAAGAAGCAACTGTTCTTTGTGCTGTATCTAGCTGCTTGATTGATTGATATTAGATATTGATGATTTAAATTAATTATGAAGTAATAAATCTTAATGTAAAAGTGCTTGTTCTGTTTGAAAAGATTGCGATTAGCCTCGATCTAAATTGACACAATGCAGGATTTGCACTCTTCACAAACTTCGCCATTAAACCTTGTAGATTGGTGGTGTTAATGCATCTTGAGCAAGCATGGTGATTAATATCGATTTTCCCGGCGGTGAAGGAAGGATCTGTATGGCTTTGTCAATTCAGTAGAAGCTAAGTGTGTTGGTGTCCCGCAGGGCTCGTCGCTGACGGAGGGCAACCGCGGCAAGCGCTCCAAGCGGTCCGGGCCCGGCGCCGCCAACGGCAACCACGACGCGCAGGACGACGCCAAGCATGTACGTGCCATTTTAAAAGCTATTTTTAATTTTTAGATATTTAGATATCAACCACGGAGACGTGCTTCATTTTCGAGTGATTCTCAACAAATTTTGCCAAGAGTGTTGTCATCACTCTTGACTCCCCACTTTCGATCTTTAATGCGCTATTTCGTTATATTTTGTTAAATAACTTTAAGAACCATAAAAACGCTAATAATGTCCGTCGGCCAAAATGTATTTGATCTAGTCAACAATCTGATAAAAGCTTCATCCTATACTTTTCCACAATGAAATAAGGTAATTCGATTGTTACCATATAGGAGGGCGAGGCACCCGTGACACCGACGACACCCAACCCCAAGAGCAGCAAGAAAGAGAAGGAGAAGGCGGCGGCCGCTGACGATGATGACGACGACTGCTGGACCGTCGACGTCAGCGAGGCCGCCGTGCGCGCGCGCATGCAAGGTACGACTCTCGTGCTACGTACTCAGCTCTAGTACAGTTTTCGCCAAACCTAATGGAAGTTTACTACTAAGTTTTACCAACATTTAATTGTTAAATAAAAAATCATCAATCAAATGTAGTATACTCAAATTATAAAATGCATGTGAGGATCTGTAGAGGCACTATTAAACTTTCTAGCTTTTGTAGCCTAAGGCTTAATTTATTCATTTAGCTTATATTTGAGTTATAATGTTCAGATTTGACGGAGGGCGCGAAGAGCATGACGGTGTCGGAGGACAGCGAGAAGAACGAGAAGCAGCGCATGGACCTGTTCTATGCGTACCTGAAGCAACGAGCTGCCTCAGGAGACGTGGACTCGCCGCGCGCCGTCACCGAAATACTGCACGAGGCCGAACGGTATGTTGTACATTTAATCAGTGGTTATAAAAACATTGAAGGGTGATAATGGTTAGAATGTAATATATGTGGCGGCAGGCTGGAGGTGAAGTCGAAGGCGCCGCTGGTGATGCTGGAGGTGCTGGTGCGGCCGGGCGCGCTGGCGGCGGACGTGCGGCGGCACCGCGCGCTGCTGCTGCGCTGCACGCGCGCCGACCCGCGCGCCCAGCGCGCCGTGCTGCACGCGCTCACCGCGCTCTGCGACCACCACCACGCGCTGCGCCCCAAGGTGCCCGCCATACTCAAGGTGCGACACGCTCTTACTACTTTTTAACGTTTCATTATAGCTCAGTTATATTAGGAAACACAAAGAACAAACTTACATTTATTCCGAGAAAACTGAAAGTTATTATTTTTTGTCCACATATGATATAACAGAATTCGTCACAGTTTCATTATAGTAGTCTTATTTTATACCAATATTCAATCATTTAAAAAATATATAAAAAATGATATCTAAAGGTTTTTAGAATAGTGCAATAAATAACTAATATAATAATAATAATAATAAAGCCCGCAGGGCATCTGAGGAGCCCGCAGGGCATCTGAGGAGCCCGCAGGGCATCTGAGGAGCCCGCAGGGCATCTGAGGAGCCCGCAGGGCATCTGAGGAGCCCGCAGGGCATCTGAGGAGCCCGCAGGGCATCTGAGGAGCCCGCAGGGCATCTGAGGCGGATGTCGGGGAGTAGCGACCCCGCGGGTACCGAGTGCTCCAGGGAGAGGATACTGTCCCTCATCTCCGGCCCGCCGGAGTGAACCCTGAGGGGGGACAGGTCTCCCGCCTCTGGCTTGCCTTCATTGGCCGTCCAGAGTGGAGTCGCTAGAGCAATGCTCGGAGGGTGAATGCCTCGGGTAAGTGGCGAGTGGGCACAGAGATGCTGGACCCTGGCTTGATGCCGGTTTTAAGGCGCGTGATCTGGGTAGAAAGCCGGCCGGGGCAACCTCACCCTTCAGCGGCTCACGTCCCCGTTGCCCCCTTGTTGCGACTTAGCGACTAGTTCCCGGGGGCCCGGTAAGTGAGCTGGCGAGTCTCCTCCTGCCATTTTTACATGTATTTATTACATTGTTATCGGCAGGGGTCATAGTCCCCATAGTTTTCCCTTCCCTAGTCCACTAGCATCCCATCACAATAACCCAAGTAGATTTTCTTCCATACTTAGCAATAGTTTAGCACAAACCGGGGGTTGTCCTTGGGTACATTTCCATAGTGTATACAGGGATAATCGTCGGTTTTGTGTCACCATTACATAATATTAAAGTTGTCTTAAAAGGGCTTCAGCGTGTTGGCTTCGGCCCCACGTTCGCCTTCCAAAAATCCGGGACTCTATAGTCCCGTGGTCGGAAAAAGACATACAAAAATAATAATAATAAAATAAATAAGCAAAAAAAAACGAAAGCAGACACAATAGTTTCAGAAATAAAACTTTTATCATTAACAAAAAAAAAAATATTTGTTATACTTTTCTAATTGAAAATATTGATGACCTCCAGCTGCTGTACGACGAAGACATCGTGGAGGAGAAGGTGATCCTGGAGTGGTCGGCCAAGCCGTCGCGCAAGTACGCCAGCAAGGAGGTGATCGCAGACGTGCGGCGCCGCGCCGCGCCCTTCCTCGAGTGGCTGCAGCATGCTGAGGAGGACTCCAGCGGGGACGACTCCGAGCACGACATCGAGGTACCCGCGCCACTCTACATCTCACTGCTCTTTTTGTGGATCCTACTGTACAGGCCACATTAATGTAAAATCTAAACAACTTCACTAGCAACTTTACATTACTCAAGACTATTTTCCTTGCTGTGCAATACTCGATAGACAATACATACTTACATTCCTTGACATACGCATTACAGAATGACCTGTATATTCTCCTTACAGATCGAGTACGACGACCGCGCCAAGGCGACACCTATCAAGGCGGTGTCGGCCGCGCCCGCCAAGCCCAAGCCGCAAGACGATGACGACGTCGACGTCGACATCGACGCCATCTAGACGGCACGCACCGCCCGCGTCGCCCGCCACGCGACGGCTGCACGCCTCGCGACACTGTTGCGCGGACAAGATGACGATCGACTTTTTTATTCATTTTAATATACACTGTATTTGTGCAAAATTCTTTTATATACGTGCACATATTTTAATAACATAATACCAGTCACAATCAATGCTATATTTCAATTTGTCAATGCCAGTAACCATCTTACCAAACTTGTAACTTTACTTTTCTATTCGGATAACTATGGATCGTTTTTTATCTCCGTTATAGACAATGCATTTATTGGACTTACTGCCTATTTTACCCTGATTTTTAGTAGTCACACTATTATGTCTCGAATTATGATGTTTATAGAACTCGTCATCTTGTCGCGAAACAGGTTCGGGCCCCGTAACATAACGCAGACATTTAATATGTAGTTCACCCTATCTAAAGTACCCTTCCAAAGTAATTAGAATAGGTATAGATGAATCCCTTTGTCCCTTACGGGAGGTGTAAAGTTTCTTTACTCCACTAGATGTAATCCAAATTATTTCGGAATAATATAGAAGCGTCGTTCGTTTAGTCTGCTTTGTCGAGCAACGAACGGCGATGTTGCCGCGGTCTCCTGCCCACAATAATGTAATACTTACTTAAGCCATCTAGAAATTGCATCTAAAAAAATAACACCGTTCCACGGTGCAAAAACAGATGTTTTAAATGATCATATCTTATTTTATTTCACATTATACGTGTTTAGCGTAAGGATGGCAAAACTTTCAATTGCAGCAACGCGAGTAGAAAACGTTAACCGAAAATTTACATGCAATCCTCACAGTTTCGTCTGAAAGAACGGCGCTTCTCAAATCACTATATTCAAAGCTTAATACTAGGGTGACTGTTTATAGGAAACTATATTTTTTTCTTATTTCCAACACTATGTTCCTAT
This sequence comes from Heliothis peltigera, assembly GCA_958496145.1. NCBI lineage: Eukaryota > Metazoa > Arthropoda > Insecta > Lepidoptera > Noctuidae > Heliothis > Heliothis peltigera. The sequence goes on from OY292333.1 coordinate 11,290,616, forward strand.
ATATAGATTTTTTTATTATTGTTTTTAATCAATTTATTCCGATATATATTTTGGGACACAGTTTTATATACATTGGTGTACATCAGGCGGTATTAGAACGAGGAGACACGAGTGTAGTCGCTAGTGCTAGAGTAACGAACTTGTGTGCGCAGCTTGAAGCAACCGCTCCTCATGTCTCTACAACTGTCACAAACTGAGAGATGTATTAAAACTTGGAGCGGCACGGTGACGTCACGCCGTGCAGCAGCTCGGCCAATATAAGTTTATACGATGTTTAACATGTCATAGCAATTGATTGATTTTAGTATTACAATTATAAAATCGGCGAACGTTCGGGCCGAGCGGCCGGCGAGGGAGGCGCGCTCGGCTCTGCGTATTTTGTATGTGTATGTAATTTAGGTTAGTTTATTTGTGATGGCCCCCAGGCGCGCGCAGTCTCATGTAACATATAGGGTACGAGCGCCGACCGCCGCACGACACACGGCCAATGTTTCCTCTTACTATTAACTATTATTAAAATAGAATATTTTGAAATTGCCATCTGACAATTTTATTAGATTGTTTTGTATTCAATACATTTTGGATTCTGATTTTGTGTTTTATTTACGTATTGCACCAAAGTGATACATAGTTTGATATGGGCCAATGTTCACAAGCTATCTAAACTACTGCGTAAAGATATCTCTCCATCGAAGTAACGTAGGTTGAATAGAAGAAAGTCTTTGTAACTTATATGTTTATTTTTTATTTACAAAATAAAGGTAATATAAATACTTAACCTAATTATTGTCCTAAGCGCAAGTGGAGCTATCCATCAAACCTGAATGTTTTCTATAACTTACTTGCACTTAGAAGAATTAAAATTATTCAATTTAATATTATGAGATTAGCTGGCTTTGAATAAGTAATTAATTTACATGAATGACGACTATACAAGAAGTACAAAAAACTATAGTGGATAATAAAAATACTCAGTCTTTTAAATAAGAACGGGGTTACATTCGCATGCGAATTCGACTAAAATTACCAAAACTGTATCATGCTAAAAATAAAGAAGCTGATGAGTGATCTAAGTACAAAGTTTTAAAGTTTTCCATTTTACGGAGTTTGATCAATGTAAGTTAGGCCATTATTTCATAAATTAATGTACACTGGTACTTAAAACTAGGTATATACAGAATATAGTAGAGTCAGCTTGAGCAAATATACAAGGGTAGGTAAAAATAGCTCAAAATAACGAGGACTTAAATGCAACCGTGAGAACATGACTTATGTCCTTAAGTACTACTTATCTACAATGTGGTAGGATCGCAAACTTATTTGTATAAAAATCGTCACAGCGACCGCAAACTCCCAACGTTGGCTCTAATTTCCCATTCCACATGTTGAGCGAACAGTTGTATTGGAATCAACGTTGGGGCAAACCTATTTAGTCTGCGGCAAACTTATGTTACAGTTCAGATCTAAGCTCTTGGCCTGTTATACAGCGGGTGGCGTCGCGACAACTGTCTTCGTAGGCATGGGAGTGTTAACACTGAAGGAGGTGATGAACACGTTGACAATGGTGATGAGAAAAATGCCCAGCACCGTCAGGTTGTTGATCTTGTCGGCCTTGCAGCGCTCTTTGTGGTTGTTCACGTCGTACCGGCTGTTCATGATGAGCCCCACGCCGACCATCACCTGAGTGCACGCAAACCACATGAGTTAGTAAGATACAAGATTTAATTTTTTAAAAAATGTCGAGAACTTTTAGACGAGTAAGGGCCAGTTTTACCGGTTACGGGTAGCCACTATCTACCAGATAAACTATCTTGAACTTATCCTTAATCGGTGAAACTGGCCCTTCTATGTTTTGCTCAAAACCTTTCCGATCACAGTAAATACATCGCTGAATCATTTCATCCGTTTTTGAACAATCAAACCAGAGATTTTTAAGGAAATAAAAAAAAAATAACTTAAATAAATAAGTTGCTGTTTCAATCCTAATTGGAGGTATTTTTAACCGACTTCCCAAAACGGAGGAGGTTCTCAATTCGACATTTTTTTTATGTTTTCCTGCCCTATTAATGAAACTTGAAAGTATTACTTACTTGAAAAATGATACTGAGTGAAATGAAGATGAGACTAGGGTAGTAATAGCTGTGTGCCGTGGAAGATTCTAGCACGTATCGGAGCTGGTTGGCGTTGGCGGACAGTAGGGCGAGGTCCATCATGCCCTGCGCCAAGTTCTTCTTCTGCTGGTACGTGTTCACGTCAGGAATCGACTGCAATAGGTATTTTGTCAGTAAGTGCTTCGAGCTCTAAAAGATTCCATCTGTGGTTTGCGTCTTGTTAATCAAGCTTTCAGCTTCTTATTTATTATCTACTTTAGTCAGCAAAATTAACTTAAATGGTTTATGGTGAAATTTGTTGGGTACACGATACAACCTACGCAGCAGCTAAGGCTTGTTTGCTAGTAAGTACGTGAAAGTGTTAGTAGTAGGCACGTTATGACACAGATTACTGAATAGTTGTTATGATCTTCAGGCTAATTATTGAATCATTTGAGCAGTTAATATCAGTAGTTTCTGACCATGACTCACATCCTAGTCATGTCCTTTATATGGACAAAAATTACCCGGAATCAACATAAAGTCAAAAAGCGAACCGAAGGAAACCGGTTCTAGACACTGGATTTTTAATCGAACAAATATGCAAAGGCGAAAGTTAAGAAGTATGGACATGTTACTCTTTGACACTAAAACTACTGAATGGATTTTGATGAAACTTAGCAGTAATATAGCTTAGAAATCAGCATAACATATAGGCTACTTTTTGACCGGATGCGTGAAGCAGTTATCTCGGAAAGCAGGTAAAAATTCTAGCGGAAGCTAATCTATCCATAACCATAATATACCTATACGGCAATTGAGCACTATAATTTTTTGTACAGTAAAAAACAACGTAACTAACTTACCCCAGGCATAGGTGACCCAGGTCGTGAGTCACCGAATCTTGTCGAAAGGCCATTTACATCTGAAAATTAGAAAAAAAAAATGTTACAAGAGAGATTTTTAACAAACTGTTTTCCAAAACACATGCTGTAAAATCGTGCAGCACTTGCGGCGAATGGGAGTATAGGAATCCTATTTTTGCTACATTGGATCTTTGGGGTCCCAGGAGAAACAAAAAATTCGAACTACTGTAGATCTATGAAACATTACTTACGTCACCTATCCCTACAAGGATTTTCAATTAAGTATTAGGTACTACGAAAGCTAACAAATTAAACACAGTACATGTAACATTACTCTGGATTTCTTAACACAAATGAACGGACGGACGATGAATGATTGCCCACTGATGACCAATTGAGTGATTGTCTACTGAAACTCACGTAAAACGATTGCCTGGTCCTCATCTTCAGTGTCAATCATTACCTGTTTATGAACTGAAACCAGTTAAAGCTATCGTTAATTTTAAATTACTGGGCCTAATGGTGAATATACGCATCAAAATTGTAGGTACATTTTTTTATTTTGTGTGCCATCTTTTTATACAAATAGTCTTGAGAATAGAATGCAGTAATTGGTGTTTCCCGGTAATTTATATTAATATTTTTATAGGATTTAGTTTAGTTTCTATTAAATAACGTAAGTCTTCTCTTATAGGATTCATTTGTGAGCGTGGTAGGCGTTTAAGTAGTGTTACTTGCAGTAGTAAAAGCTTCGATTGCAAAAAAAGAACTCGTATCTAGATCCACGTATTACATGCCAAATGTTTTTGTTTTAGTAGTAATTTTATGTTATCATTGTCTTTATTAGTTCCAAAATATAAGTATAATGTTATAGTTTTGTGGTTTTTGTTAAGTAATTTACCGAAGGTGTTAAATTAATTTTAGTTGCTTTAATTAATAACTCACGATCGCCATGTTATAAAACCAAGTCAAACTTAAAAACCTTCGTTGTTAGAAAACTCAAAAACTCATTGCAAACTCATTAGTTTTACACCATAACCCTATCATGTGATCGGGACAACATACCAGTAGAAGTGGTATTCAAATATTAATGAGAATTCCCGAAGTGTTCCAAGATATTTCTTAAATTAGTTTAAAAGTTATGCCAGAAATGATTCTGAGTAGGTGTATATTCTAGGTCCTTTGAACTTGAACGGTGTCACCAAAATATATCGACCATAGTATACGCAAGACTAACAGTATTTTTAAAAGAGAAATTTTGTATAAAATGTGTCGTGTTCCAATCACCGTAAGGGTAGTCTGGTTCGTCATGCTCCCACGGCAATTTACCGTCAGTAGCGCCGCCGTCGTCTCCGTCGTGCGGCTCCGAGTGCTTGTCGCTCGGCTCCAGCTCCGTCGTGTGCTCATCGCTGCCATCTGGTATAACATAATAATATATGAAATCATTATTCGTCTAAGTTTCCCCCTATATTATTGACTCGACTTCAGTTAGTATGAAAGTATGTTCATATAAAATCATATCCAAAAATTTTAAAATGAAAAGTTTGGTTGGCGTGCTTGTTAGAATCAAGGAACACGTGTAATAATAAAGTTTACAAGACACGAACCGAGTTTTAACGAAAATGAAAGTATGCCAGATTGATTTGTGACATAATGACATTCATCGGTAGGTACCTGTGTTTAGTCTCGATTCACAAGATATCAACAGATAGTGGGTACGTAATATAAAAAGTACCTAGCTAGGTAGCAAGATCTCGTCGCTCGTCTAGGATCTCTATATCGGTGAATTAGCATAAATGACGTAAACGTTGAGTACCTACATACTAATACATAATTTGCATGGCTTTGTCTCATGTTCTTGACCTTCAGCTATGTGTTGTTTAAATATACGAGTAAGATTATTTTGTTCTACAAATCGTCTAACTAGGTATGTATAAATAGGTGCACATTCCACCAAATTAACCAGGAAAACTTTTATTAAAATAAGAATATAAGAAATTTTCATTGAATATTTTTTTGGCTTAAATTATCATTTATTCTAAGGCTCGGATATTGTTAACTTCCTACAATCAACATGTCTCATAGATATGTTATTCCTGATCACACCTGTCAGCAATCTTAGGTCTGCAGTGATGATTACGTCACTAACACTCTTGTTTTTAAACAAAAGTATTTATGCTGCGTAGGTAATGAAAATCCCTTAGGATCACACGTTAAAGTTCGTAGCACGTAGCGTGTAGCGTGTAGCGCGTAGTACTTTGCTACGACATAGAAAATCAAATTCTGAATTACACAATAATAAGTAACTGTAGGTACTTATATCACATTATGCCCCTGTGCATTCCTTCTATCTTCGAGTTATCAGCCTGCAACGTTGTAGCAATATTTACGAATTTGATATCGCAAGACCACATCCTTTGGCGAAACAGCGGTCAACGATAAAGAGACCTACTAATTATATTTAATGTTATGCTTGGTAACTCGTTATCATTGCATTTAGTTATAGTGTGTTCTTTTGGCCTGATTTGAAACTCACAAAGAGGTGTTTGATAACATTGTATAAATAAATTAACAAAAACATTGTTGATTGTTTGGCTGTGACAATAGTCTGTTTGTAGGAATTTATCTCCTTCAGTATTAATGTTACTTTTTAATTTTTAATAATATAATGGAGCTAGTTTGTTATTATTCCAAAAAGCCAACATGACTACGTACAGACGCCAGCACATCAAGCTACCCGAAACTGTCAAATTTTCCCAATCAACTTTGGACCATATGCTTTAGCGATAATTTTGAAAATCTATTAATGCAATTTGACAGATTGTGGTAGCTTGATGTGCTGACGTCTGTACATAAAGGTATTTCAACATGATTCAATGTCTTCACAATTAGCATTAGTTTTACCGTGGTCATGATCGTGATCCTCAGGATTCTTGTCAATGGGCTCGAAAAGCCCGTCGTCAATGCCAGGGTACGGAGTAGCATCTTTGGGGGGATCGCCATCCAGGTCGTCGATCTCAGGGCCTGGAACACAAACACACCTTAGTATATAAAACAGTTGGGAGTATTCAACTAGCTGCCTCCTGCGATTTTTAGAAGCCCCGGCTTGAGGCACTAAAAATAGCATATTATAGGGGAATCCACAGAAATGTTAGTCTATGCAAACCTGATGAGAGACGCCAGACACAAAAACAACATCCCGCAATGTTAAGCAAACTCGAGGGAACAAACCCCCGCGCCCGTATAAAACTGGCCTATTAGTGTTATTCAAAAAAAATATCTCAGCTGTGCAGTTGTACTCTGAAAGCGTAACTATACGAAATGCTTAGTTGTATTAAGAGTAATCTGAATAATTGCTTGCGTAAACGTGAATTAGCGGTAAATAACCACAAATTGTTTTAATTAATTGAATACGTATTTACTCGTTGTGGTGAACTGGTGACGTAGGCACTTCAGGGTCACCATGCTGCACTAAGCGCAGATTCATGTTAAAACAAAGGGCTTTTTAACTCGGAAAGATTTCCTTAAACATTTAACAGCGTGCGAGTTCGAAAAAAATGTTTAAATCCATCCTAACTAAAGGGTATCTAGCTTGGGTAGACTAGTCTGGCTTTTAAGTAGTGCATCTGCAATGTAAATTAGTTCGTAAGATGTACTTTGAAGATATATCCAACGAAAGGAACTGTGGTAGTAGGGACCACTCGAATCAAAGCTTCCACTGTGAACACGAGTATGGGGTCTTCTCTCGCCTTGCAAATGATGTTGATCGGATTATATGCAATCAAAATATGAACTAAAAATGGTGAAATATGCAATTGATTTTGGTCTTCCCGACTGACTGGCAGTTCGATTAAAGTACACGTTTAATAAACAGGGGATTTTTTGGTTGACATTTATTTTTTTGTTTCATTAAATGTCTTACTAACGTAAATGAAACTCTTTATTATCTATTTCTGCATTTGCGTATGTAAACACGCAAATGCATAAAATCAGATGAATGGCGACTTAAGCTTTTTTGGTAAGGCGGGCGATAGTAGGGCTTATATTGAGTTTCAGCAGATTAGTTAATGATATATACTGACCGGCTAAAGGAGGCAGTGGTCGGTTTCTCGGCGGCTCCAGCAGCGGCTGTGTGGCGCGCTCCGAGTCGCTCTCACCCAGGTTGTTGTTCCTCTGTGGAAGATAACAAAAGTATATGTAACGAGTTATTTTGATATTAAATATTTTAGCTTAAAGTAGGTATCTAAGTGTGGCTCCAACAGCGATGGGATCTGTGGCAAACAAGGAACAAGTTCTAAACAAGGAATATCAATAGTGTTATTTTGACCCTATGTATACTTACAACTTGAGATATAATTTATATTGTCAGCTTCTGGCAGGAGTTTCACCTGCATCCTGTGGGACCTACTTCACGCATACGAAAAAACCTGTAGCTCGATAAATGGGCTGTCGAAAACTGAAATAATTTTTCAAATCGTTTCAGTAGTTCCTGTTATTAAGCAAACAAACAAACTCTTCAGCTTTTAGTATTGACATGTTACGTAATTCATCATAGTAAACCGATTTCCTTTTGACTTGTTGATCTTATATGACGTTATAGCGGTTACAATTATTTTAAACATAATGAATATATTAGATATCACATATCACCCGTAACTACTTCGACGTAGCTAGGGAACTAGTGGACTACTTCCGAAACCCAACAAAAAATTGGAAAATTATAACTACAACAATGAAATCGTTGCAATAACCAGAATTCCGTTATGATCACAACAAACAAGACCTGCCTCAAGGTCCAGTCAGCTTCGCCACGTCATCAACTAGACCTTGTCCCACAAGTTAGACTTACCAGGAATTTCGGAGACCAAGCTAACAACTTAGTGACCACTAATCGACACAGTGCGGGGAAAACCAATCAAGGACTCCAAGTTTCTCGTGACTAATTGCAACTACAGTACCACAAAGTGCATCGACAAGCGAGAATTCTATCTGACGTCATCACATCCTGTGGGGAAGCAGTACTTACAAGGGACTTAAAACAGGTAATTCCTGTAACTTATCGATATGGGAAACTACTCTACTCTTTGTGTAAAACACACTTTGTATTCATATTGTTCATAAATTATATCCCTAGTATTCCCTAGTTTCTTTTTCCTGACGTTAATAGAGCCAGTTTTCTCAATTATTAGTTTACAAGCCCATAACAAATGAGATAATCATTTCATTGAGAACCTCTTTGTACTAAGAAGTTCATATGAAAAGGTCAATAATCCAGCCCTTGGCATCGAAATGTAAAAACAATAATGCTTTGACACTTCGAAATGTTAACATCTGTTAACATTCACTTTTACCTCTTGATAATAATAGTGCAGAAAACAAACGTAAGTGCATATTTTTAAATTTTATTACTCCTCTGATGAAAACAAGAAAATAAAAACTTATCCACCGACTATATTAATATTGTATAACATCAATGCAATTTCTGTATTTCCACAACTAGAACGTTTTGGCAAGCGTACTGGAATTTGATTATCTCAGCTCTTATCATTTTTACACCTCCACTTTCATTTTATTTACGTAGGTATTTCAGTTCACGAAGTAGTATACTCCAAGAAGTACGTATATGAATTAAGTTTAGGGGAATGGTCGAAGATGATAAATGAAAGACTTTCGAAGATTATAAAAATTTAGAAATGAATATATATTGTAAAGGAAAATGGTGCTTATTCTATGTACATTTTAGCCTTGTACATTCTTGGGTGCTTAATGAATTATCGATAATTCTACACATAAGCTTATATAAGACTAGCTGAAAAGATAAGATCTACTTATTTCATGTTTTACCCTTAAAATTCGGAACCCTGTGCCGAATTACAAATTGTATTTGTAAAGTTATTTTTTTATAAAAGCTTTATGCATAAAATACAGTTTGATTGACACAAATAGTTTAAGGTTCTCTACTTATAGTGTGGGCAAAAGGTTTACTAACTTAGGGAGCTCAAGGGCTTTTTTGATGTGATAGAGGACAAATGAGCGCTATGAAGAAATTTTAGGGAAGTTTAACAGTCGGTTTTCAGTCATTAAAATTGATTATAATTATAAATTGTTCTTAAAATGTCAGTTTATTCTGATGTCCAGCGTAAGATATAAGTAAATCCATAAAGAGTCACAAGAAATATTCTTGCTTCTTGCTGCTGCGTTGATACGCGACTTTTAAATTAAAGTAGGTCTGTAGGACAACTGCATTGGTTCGCTAATTGGGCATTTAAACTTGACCCAAACCTCAATAATGGCCCAAATTTGTCCGTAAATAAACATCGGACACATTAATTTGTTGTTTGCTATTGTTACTAGGTATATGCAATATGAATAAATAATAATATAGTTTTAATTACCTCCGATAAACGTGTGAACTGTGTGTTGATATATACTTATCTTTTTGTTCTTGACACTTATAAGTACCTACCAGAGTCCTATATAAGTAGATAAAAGGGCCAATGGGTCATCTTAAGGTGCGGTGCGGTCCGGTCCCAATTTAGTGTGAAGATAAAAGTATTGCAGATAAGGACTCGTTGTTCGTAAATGAAGGTGACAAACTAACATAACAAATTAATAAGGAGACAAAGCTGCCCCCTTGTTTGTTTATTCCGATTTTTATTATCATATCTACTCGTAAATATTATTTAAACAGTCGTTTAAAGGCGTTTATAATTACAAATTAATATCGAGTATTAACTATCAGTTCATCGCAGATACGAACGCACAGGCGTGCCCTTGACAATGACCTCAAGACGCCAGTTTTGGCAGCGCTGCGCCCACGCAGCTTCGCAATACTAAGAGGAGTTGTATTCATTAATGTGCGAAATATTTATTGTTTGTTTTGGATAAAATTATCAAAGTATGTGTTATTTTGAAAACGAAGAATTTTGTTTGAAGGATTAAGACATTTTACGTTTAATACCTAATATTCCCAGTTATTTGTTTCCTCCTCGTTAATTATTTTTACTTCACGCACGCCAATAAACATGATGGTGATCATCTTCAGGGCAGGTATCTCGTTCCTACTGTTTAAAACATGTCTGTGTTTAAAATAATCCATTCTAATATTAAAAAAAATACTGCTTTTTTATTTGAATGCGCTAATCTCAAGTACAACCGATAAAAAAAATCCCTCTTTCTTGAGGCCCTCGAAGTCGGCTTCTTTTTTGTGTTCGGTGTTGTCAAGAGAAAGTTCTTTTATTATAAAACAATAAGACAGTTGCACATATAGTATAAGAAAACCTTACGACCATACTCACTTCACACAACTGTCAGCCGCCTGACATAAAGCGTATGGGCGTATGAAGTGCGCCACGCCAAGTCAGTTTGTCATTAGTAAAATGTTATTTTGGCGCACCTCATTTATAGTCAGTTGGAAAATCTTCTTGCTAGTTTTCGTTTGAGGAAAACAGAAAGCTTTTTCTATGAAACACTACAGATTTATTTACTAACTAATCTCGTCTGAGATTTGTAGCATAGACAGGTTTTGTATATGTAAACAGCACCACCAAACATATTAATACAAACTTCTGGCGTGTGTTTCAAATATGTTTACGAATCAACTAAATTCTTTTAGTTAAGGCAAGTGCTATTGAAATAGGGCGAAATAAGTGTGAATAACAGCCAATATTATGACGTAAGTGCAGCGCTTCTTGCTATCGAGCCTTCAGCTAAGTATAAATTATTTTTTTTGTTCAATTACTTGTCTCGACTGATTCATCAATACAAAGGGCTACAAACTTGAACTGGCAGGTAACGGCTTTTGGAGTTAGGATTTTTTGTGTGTAAAATAGGTTGTTCCCCTAAGAAGGTGGTGAAACTCCATAACATTAGTACGGGTTTCCAAGTAGTCAAATTGATATTCACTAAGTAGATTTTCAAAGGATCTGACTAAGAGACACAGCCTTGGCATAAATTAATATTGGACGTGGTTTCAACGATTGATTGTGATGAAAATATTTCATAATCTTCAAGGAAAACATGTAACAAAATGAACTCATAATTTTTTTGTGTTCAGGCACGTCATGAAGGCTTCAATAATAAACTGTGTGTTAATATAGTGAGTCAACGTGTGTGGGTAGGGGGCGATGACCTCTTCTCAAAGCTACGGAACTTTAGGAGGACAAGATGTTATTACGTACATAATGTAATAGTGCTAAGCAATGAATTGCTAAAATCTTCGCGAAGAGGACAAAAAAGTCTAGAATATTTTATACTTGATCTTGATGATTATGAGTCTAGATTTCATCATCACAGCCTTTTTATCGTCCCACTGCGGGGCGCAGGCCTCCTCTCCCACGGAGAAGGATTGAGCGTTAATCACCACGCTTTCTCAATGCGGGTTGGTGATTTCAGACTTTATTGTCCAGGTGTCCTCGAGATGTTTTTCTTCAGCTTTCATCAGTCCAAGATAAACTTAGAAAATACGTAGGTATAACTTATCTGGAATCGAACCCGTACCCTCATACTCGAAAGGCTGGTGCCTTAACCACTAGGCCACCACGACTTCTCAAGTCTAAATTTATCGATAAGTTATTGCAATTTTCTATCCAGACTGAAAGTTGTTTTTTAATTGCTTGTATAATAAACTAACAAACAATTAAGAAGCGACTAGAGCTACAGAATGGGAAAAATAAATATGTATATCTGCAACTCCATACATACACTCGAAAAATATAACCCCCATTATGCACAGTCGGGTAAATATATGCACCATTAATGTGCCATGTACATGTACTAGCAGATAGAGCTACCCGAAACTGTCAAATTTTCCCAATCAGCTTTGAACCATATGCTTCAGCGGTTAAGTTAAAAATCTTTTAAGGTTTGAAATATAGTATAGTAGCTTGATATGCTGTACCTATACAAGTTACAAATGTAAACATGCAAACATTTACAACTTAGTAATTATTGAATAACTTAGCGTATTTAGAATAAATTTATTGTAACTTAATGAAATGAAAGAAATGAAAAGCTTTGTGGTTTAATGATTGACAGTTAGTTAGGTATACCTACTAATTAAATAATATGCTATTGTGGCTTATACGACAATTTTACCTGATGAATGATATTTAGTATTGTAACAACTCGTATAACAGGTGTTATTTTTATAACGAGCCGGTCTTAGGTAGTGTAAGGTCGTTAAACATGGAAATATATTTATTGACCGTACAAAATATTATAGCAAAAGGCAGGTTTTTTCACCTTTCTTGGTGAAATTTAAAATACAGGAAAAAACATTATCCTCAGGTGTCATTCAACAATTAAATAGTGAAAGTATATAAGTAAATCCTAACATTATATTTGATTACAGCAATTTTGTGGTTAATTTATTTGATGTACAGGAAATGACGCCACGAGGTGTCTTGATACCATTACAGAAATATTTCATTATATGTTCAATAAGGAAATTTATTTTCCCATAATTCTATAACCGCATTTGAATTTCTAAATTTTCGACGTCACCAATTAGCTATATGACGCGATAACGGAAAATGTATATATAGGTATATCTTCGATCACGTCGACAGATGTACGTCATTGGTAATTCGCGTCCATCATGTAAGTAAACTACACGAGAAGAAATCATTAAACTTTCGCGGACTAGAAAAAAACCTGACGCCATAATTTACTAAGAATAACTCATTTTACCAGATGCCTTATAGTTTCGTGAAATATAGTAACGTAGGTACAGACGCCAGCAAATCAACCTACACACATGTGTCAAACCTTGATAGATTTTCAACTTTAACGCTGAAGATTTGCAAATATCGTTGGTTCAATGTTGATTGGGAAAACTTGTCAGTTTCTGGTAGCTTGATGTGCTGGGGTCTGTAGATTTTGATAAACTGGGAACTAACTATTTAAGCCTTGGATGGAAATCCCTAATTGAAAAAAAAAAAAAAACAGTTTTTATGTCTAAGGATATTAAATTTTAAGCCAAGCCATAGAGCCAACAAAACCTTCGTAAGCACATTTTCTCTATTTGTCGCCATTTATCTATCATTCATTCTTTCCATTGACAAAAGCTCATTTTCATTAAAGAAAAATTTGTAGGCAGTGTATTGTTGCAAAGTTATTAGCTCATAGTTTTTATATCGGACCAGTGTCTGACTACGAAAGAGGTGCCCAAAAGTTTCATAACTTTTGAAAAACATTTGAATATTTTTTTTTCAGTTGCGTATTCAGTTGTATTGCGCAATTTCTAAGAATTTGTAGTTAATTCAAACATTTATGGGCGTATGTTGTCTTTGTGATTCAACTTGACCCCCAAATACAGATGCGCTATATTGTGAAGCAGTACCTATCTGAATATGATCTAATTAGTTTTAATTATATTTCAATTATAGGGTTCGATACAAAAAGTTGACTTTAGTAGAATCTATTGACTTCATATTGTAGAATTTATTGTTTTTATTTATTGCCAAAACAGAGGTAAAGAAAAATGCGTAAGTTGTAGTTACAGGAACGCGGGTGGAACCTTGACTCTAGCCAAAACCATGTTTTCAATAAGCTTTCTTTAGACACACGTAGGGGACAAACCGAGAACATTATCTTTCGTGTTAGTCAATCATATTTCTGCAGCAATTGCCCAAAAGTTCAGGAACATAAATTGTAAAACTTGGACGTATTAGGTGCTAAAACATTAGTGCATAATTAATATCATCTGAGTTTTCCGTTTGTTAGTGTTTGACTGCAAGTTCAATAACAAATGATGCCCCAGTTCGTCGTAACTGAATAAAATCTTATGGAGGGGTTTTACCCGACAAACAATATGGCGTCTGTGAGAAACCATAGACTGGATTTTTTTTTCCCCTAACTGCGGTTCGTTAGGTTTAATAATATCATGTATTCAGTTTTTTTAGTAGTTCCCGCGAGTTGAGCTAATAAAAGTTATTTTCTTTTTTTCTTTCTTTCTTTTTTTAGTTGAGAGAGTGAGTTCTCTAGTTCTAGCTGGAAAGTTTGTTTAAATGCTCGGGAACTACAGCACCGATTTTTAAAATTCCTTCAGTGTTAGATTGTGGGCAGAACCGCCCGAAGCGATTGTGTGAGTTTGATTTTTTATTATTAGTTCAGAGAGAACATGTAAATCGATTTCCTACTTTAACTGATGAACAACGAACAAGGAAGTGAAGGGAAACTCTACTTAAAAGGCTTTCAAGGCAAGTACATAAATCAAAAATAATTTTCTCGCTGAATTGTCTTAATAATGACTGTTAATCAGTAGCCCCTATCAATTTTAGAACCGTGTTGGGGTCGCCTTCCACTGTAACCGGCATGCAACAGCTGTGCTTGCAAGGGTACAGCTACTCGAGCATCACGATAACCTTTGGTGTGCTTGTCCGACTTTGTAGCTTCTAGCTGATAATTTACTCTTAATGACTGTATGTCTTCGATATCAAGACCTCATTATTGAAGAACCAATTCCATTTGTGTGCTATTCCTCTCGCCTTGAAATTGAGTGTTCATCTTGTCTGATTAGCGTGAGATGAAGATTTTTTAGTACCTTGGTTTATGGAACGCGGGATTACTTTGTAGATTGGAATTATGATCGCCAAGTATACGACTAAAAGAGTGCATGTTTAGAGATTAAAGTTAGGGGTTAAAATAATCCGAATTCATATTAAGTCTAACCCTTGATAATTGCAAGATTTTGCGTTCGGATTGATTGAATTCGATGATATATCTTGAAAGTTTGGGGAGATTGTTGCGCCACTTTTTCTTCCGATCAAAAACACATAAAAAGTGGTCATGTATTTTAATTTTCGTAATAATTGAGAAATTAATTTGATATTGCACATTTTTTCATACTGCGCTTAATTACTTTTCTTATCAAGAAATTGTAATAATTGTTATTTGCTATCTGTTCGTTGCGAAATGATGCAATCATCTGACTTATGTTTATAAACGTATCTGAAAGCTGTGCAATACAGGGGAGAGTCTTACATTGTGTAATGTTACTCAGTCACTATTAATTTTTATATATTTTTTTTGCAACATACATATGAACATAATTATGGCAACATAGAAAAATTAGTATTTTACCTTTATAATTGTTTCATCGTAAAATTTTGTAAGTAAAGAAGTTTTCTCAGTTAAAAACAGCGACGCCTGCTACTCAATTATTAGCTCCAATAGAGAATACTTCATAAACAGGAAGGCGGTAATTTTTACAATAATTCGTAACACATTGCATAACACGACGGGAAAACCCCTGATGGACGGAAACCTCATAATTATGGTCCTGTTAATCCATTCAAAATAAATGAATGCTTTGTTCACCAAATATAACAAATGCAACGACTTCCATAGCATTTTGCATACAAAGACAGTATCACCCGTGGCACGTATCCTTCATTACATTATTAAATTATATCTTTGGCAGTCATTACGGGTAGCGAGAAGCCAGAAAGTCTGACAACCAGTTTTACCAAGGGGTCTCGGGTTGCCCAGGTAACTGGGTTGAGGAGGTCAGACACAGTCGCTCCACATAAAACACTGTTATACTGGAAGGTGACCCCAACACAGATTGAGAAAAGGCAAGGCAAGGATGATAAAGAAGTTTAGAATAGATAACATCCCAGCCCTTTGGTTGAGCTTCTTAATGAATCATGGTGAATGGTTGCCAAAGGAGCTAGGTAGTTGCAAATGATACATAGACGCATGAAAGCGAAAATGAATGGAGCTATTATAAGCCGATAATAATTCAAACAGATATGACATATAATAATATACTTGTATTAGGTTTGTGAGAAAGTTGATATGTTGTGAGATTACGGCAGATAGAAGAGTGTGGAAGAAGAAAAGTGCTGCGATAAACCCAAAAAATGGGATAATGGCAGGAGGATGATATGATGATGATGACTTGTATTAGGTTTGAGATCCGATTGAAAACAAGATAGTTAATAGATCAGGCATTAATAAAAAAATGATTGTCAAACGTAAGGCAAGTCTTAGACTTGGTCTTAATGACAAAAGTGTTGATGGTTCACAAAGGAATCTGCTGGGGCTGATTAAATTCGACAGATATTTAATTCAAAAGTTATACAATATTTTGGAAGTTCGGTATCAAATCAAGATATCAATGCATTATAAAAAAAACCATATCACTCATCAATATTTTTCATCACACTAAATATGGCAGATTTGAATCAAATATTTTAGGAAGGTGCCAATGACAATCTAAGGGCTAGTCTAAATCCATCAACAGTCTATGATGTCACATAATTTATTATAGTGCACAACGTACAGACAACTGGCAATATGGCTGCATTATTCGAACTACCGTTAAAGGATAATTAAACGTTATTCAGCTTAAAGGAATCCGGAAACATAAACGTTAGTTACGAGACATTGAGAATCATAGATATTATTCCTTTTATATATTTTTATATAAGTTACCAGCTTCTGCCAGCGGCTTTCCTCGCGTCTGATAGGAACTACTCCGCGCACCCGGATAACGTGTAACCTATGGCCTTCCTCGGTAAATAGACTGTCTAACACGACAAGATTTCTTTTTAAATCCGGTTCTGTAGTTCTTAAGTTTAACGGGTTCAAGCAAGCAAACAAACTCTTCAGATGTAGTATTGGTATAGATTCAATCGATTATTAGTCATACAGACCTTATTACAAGATCAGGAATGGGCTCAGATACGGTAAACAGTGAAATATTGCTATCGTTTTATGTTAGAGGAGCATTTAGGTAGTGAGTGCCTTTGTTTGGTTTGTCTATTTCGACACCTGTCAGCATGATCAGAATTTTTTGTGCATATTAAATCGTAGGTCAGTGACCTATACCAGACGTGTTTAGGTTTAGTCCATTGCTAGTCAACCACTGTTTTATCGAAATATTTGTAGTGTTACTTCCCTGTATGAGCAGGATGTTTATCCCAGGATTGTGGAATATATACTGTATGTAATACTCCTACTCTCAGCTGTAATGATTACTTCATCTTAACAATTATTATGTACATATTTTAATTTATAGCGTTTATAAAACTTACAAATGGTGTGTCTAGTCCTCGTTCGAGGTCCATTGGTCGCACATTGTTCGTAGCAGGTTGTTTGCCCGACGCCGGGGTACGGCCAAAAATTTCAACAATATCATTAAGAAGCACGTCATTTTTCTCGTTCATAATGTCCAATTTCACGTGATCCTTAGCCATTATAACACCAATTAAAGAACAGTCAGAAAAATTACACTACAAAAGTTTATTAACAAAGTTTTCTTTTATAAAGTTTGTATTTGTTTGCAAGTTAGTTCAAATTGGCGCGCGAACACGATCGCCAGTCACAGCGGTCAGACGCAGACTGCAAGATTGTTCCAACGCGTCACTTAATGACTTGATCTCTAAAAATAACAAACTATTACACGACTGATTTTAACTGAAGGCCCGTCAATTAGATGTGGGATTATATACTGCTCTTTTCTGCTATAGGTAGTTAACCATTTCAACTGTCGCAGGAATTTTCAATGAAAAACCCGTCACTAGTGTGACGATGGTGATGGTTTTCATTGATAAGCGTTGGTTCATATAAGGTTTGCGGTCATTTTAATGGATATTTTTTTTAAGTTCACACATTGACGATTACCCTCTTGTCATTGGAATCGATAATAAATTCAACATTGCTAAGGATTTTGGGTCAGTTTTGTTTCATTTCATGGACATATCGCAGCAATAGTATTAATGTTGGCATTTTTAGTTTTTCTTGTACAAAGCGCTACCTCATGATATTATGTTATAGCTTGGAACTGAGAACTAATGGTGACAAAAAATTCTATAAGTTGACTTTTAAACTATGCGAGATATTATCATCCCGACAACCGAGGTTACTACAAGGATCAATCTTGGGACCGGTTATATTATTTTAAGCAATTATCGGTCGTGTTTTCGCAGAGAATTTCTGACTTATTGTTTACCTTCGACATGTCATTGAACTTGATTCTTCTTAACGCATTTACCGGTTATGATGTAAGTGATGTATCTAGGCAACATGACTTTCTTATTGTATTAACTGCTGGTTTAAACCTTACCTTACAACCTCTAGAGTTTACTAAAACCTGCGAGTTCCAACGTGGAATGGTAACAAATGATACTCAGAATAGTCAGGCAAGAACACTTAAACTGCCTGCTAAAGTACTAGCCATCTAACGTCCAGGTTACGTTACTATTTCATCGGACCTGAGTACCTGAGTATCGCAAATGATCTTTTTTTCAGATCTGTTTTAGTTTTTGAAAGAAACGACCAAGGCCGAAGACCTAATTTTGTTTTTATGGGAAACCTCAAACACGCGAAATAGGCGTAAACAAACGAGTACATTACGCAATAGCAAATGTGTGATATGATGACATCATGGCACCTTTTTTTTCGTGGGAAATCATCAAATGACCCGTCCCGCTGAGGGTGCAGCTGGAGGGAGTGTCAGACTCTTAGTGACTAAAACCAACTAATGTTCCCTCGGGAGGTCCCTGACAACCTTTCCCTTAACATCATGGCACCTTAAAAATAAAAACAGTCTCGACAATGAAGAATATCGCTCCGCGCCCATTAGGCGAAAGTTCACACTAACTGCTAAAATTAGGGGAGTACTATATGACACAGGTAATGATTTCATTTAGCTCAGACGAATTGGATATGATTAAATGATCACTTTATTGGAAATATTAAAAGACGAAGTTAGTGTCGTGGTGGCCTAGTGGTTAAGAGCGACCTCTAAAGTATGACTGCGTGGGTTCCATTCCAGGTCAGGCAACTATTTTAAGTTTGTATGTACTTCCAAACGCCAAATACGGAAGACCCGACCAAAGCCCTCCTACAACTACACAGTTAATTCTGATGGTCAGTTATTTTGTGTGCCATGTAGCCGGATCTATAGATCGAAGTTCGGTTTTGCTAGCCACATTAGAGCCTATCATAACAACGACCCGGGTTAGACATTTAGGAGTCGCCATCGCCGGATACGGCTTGGACGATATGATGATGATGATGATGATATACTGTAGGTCCCGGCTGTCATTGAACATCCTTGGCAGTCGTTACGGGTAGTCAGAAGCCAGTAAGTCTGACGCCAGTCTAACCAAGGGATATTGGATTGTCCGGGTTACTGGGTTGAGGAGGTCAGATAGGCAGTCGCTCCTTGTAAAACACTTGTACTCGGCTGAATCCGGTTAGACTGGAAGCCGACCCCAACATATTTGGGAAAAGGCTCAGGAGATGATGATGATTAAAAGACGAAGTTAAACCGCAATTCAACCCTTAGAAGGCTCGAAAGTTTGTGGAAATATTTTTAAGTTCCTTCTACACTGACTTATCGATTTAAATTAAATTTAATCATTATTTTCTTGATTCCTGTAATTACATTTGAAGCCTTTTAAGGTTGGCGAATAATTGGCCGATAATCGTCATATCCACTGTTCAAAATATCACTTGGGAATATTCCACTTCTGACAAAATAACTACATATGTTCTAAGAAAGCGGCTAGACTTGATTTGGTAGAAAGGTTAGGTGTTTTATCTAGATTGATTTAGTATTTGTTATACTAGGTAGGATTTTTTAAGAAAAGGAAAAATATTGCTTTAGCTTTTCTTATACAATGTTATTTAGTTGCTAGCACTACACAGTATTGGATGCTTCTGCCTGATGTATCGAACACTAGCCGCTGCCCATGACGTCGTCTGCGTGAACGCTATACAGCACCGAAAATATACAGGATAATGTGTAACCGCTAGTAGTATATATGTCTGTGTGTAACGTCTTCTGGATCGACTAGTGTTTATAGAGGTCTAGACTACCTCATTCTCCTTTATTTCTATGAGAAAACCTTGGTTGATGCAACGACTTCATCCAACTATGTATTTATCAAAACTTAATTGCTGCATAACAGCTGGTAATTTTTGCATGAAAGAGTAAGAACATACATTCTTATAAACTTTCGCTTCTTTTCTTGTTTCTTGTCGACCAGTCTAAGCGTATGGTAACTGGTTTTATCTGGTATTGGTATTGTTATGCGGAGGTAAGGTAATGGTAAACGGTATGGTATTGGTTATGCGGTGGTAAAGGTATCCTGGTGTTATGTACGACCATGTCGCTACAACATATTAGTAGCATGAATTGCCATCTATTGAACATTTTGTGAACTAAAACTGTAATTATTCCACTTCGCCTGATATTATCTTGTAAGCAAGGAATGTCTGCTGTGCAACGATGAAGTCAGCTATTTTGGGTTCCTTCTTTAAAATATTTTATATGTTTGCAAGTCTTTAATTCACAATTTTTAAAAACAACAAAAGGCTAATACTACTAATACATTGTTTTATTTTTTCGCATTACTGTGAAAAGAAAAATAAGTATAGCTACAACACAAAAAAGAAACCAATTTATTTAAGTATTTTCAAACATTTTTAGTATAATTAACAACCGTTTTAAAATGGAACAAGAGACTTCGAGTTCATGCGTGCACGTAACAACTAACAAGCGAGTTAGACTAATTTATTTAAATATCTGTTATATATTATTCCTGCTTTATTTATCATAGTTAGATTTAAGTAAATTGGCATAATTATGTGCAGATTATAGACTTGGATAATAAGGGACTCGTTAAATTATAAGTTAGGTTTTGGTTACAGCGCCTAATCTTAGAAACATAGCGATTTTAAGTTTTGTCAAACAAGAAATTGCTTGCGGTCTATATTGCTGCCAAGTTTCATTGAAATGCATTCTCTAATTTTTAAGTGAAGGTGTAACAAACACCCATCCGTCCATCCTTACCAACTTTCGAGTTTGTTATGTTAGTAGGATAGTTAAGAAATAATAATAAAGTATATTTATTTTCTTTCCACAAAAATTACAATTCATTTGCATGATAATTAGTATTATATATTTTTTGTTATTATTAATTAATTCAGTATAGCCGGTCACTAGTTCATTTGTGAGTGTTGTGCATGCCTTACAGGCATGGCGTGACATATTTACACGGAACAAACTATTATGTACATATATGTATATGCAACTGAAATTGTGAATAAGTTGTTGGTGTGCCTTATCTATACTTATAATAAATCTGTAGAGAGGTCAATTCTGTACATTGAATATATTTTCAAAATAACTATCAGGGGATGATAAGTGATCGATACTGATGCCAAAAATGCAATCAGTAAAATTTTTGTCTGTCTGTATGTTATTAATAGGAACAAAAACTACTAGACGGATTTTCATGAAACTTGGTATAATTATTCTTCATACTTCTGGGCAGGTTATAGGATACTTTTCATCACGCTACAATCAATAGGAGCAGAGCAGTGAAGGAAAATGTTTGGAAAACGGGAAAAGTTAAACCATTTTTTAAGCTTTCGTCGCGTGTGCAGCCTTAATGGTTAAATCTACATAGAAATCATGTATGACGGAAATGTTCTACATAAAATTATCTAAAAAATATTCTACAACAGCATATGTCTATCTTTAATGGTTGACTCACAATAACACGTATAACTCCCGATAGTTTAGCAGTTCGGAGCTTTCTGATTATTTGTTATTGATTTGTTTACTCTTATGTTTATAATATTCTCGCTCATGCCAAATTAACAAAAGATAACATTATAACATATTCTATAAAAAAGAATCATAGAAATCGGTGTAGAAATACCAAACTTATACATAAAATACGATAATCAGCGGGTCGGTCGGTAGGTATAATAAGGCGGGAGGTCCGAGCGCGAGCTTCTCATCCCGACAAAAGTTAGGCTTTGGTAGTGGTAATCGACATCCACACAGGCGTAGCCGCGGGGGTCCTCTATAGGTTATATATCAGAACAACACATAGACTACTTTTTGTCGCGAAAACCGACATCCACGCGGGCGGAGCCGCGGGCGACCGCTAGTGAATAAATAAATAAATAAATAATCAAGTAAATCACATAATCGGTAACTTTGTGAGAGACTGGTGCCTGAAGTAGGTTTATGCAACAGCACAACCTGTATTACAGGTCACCAGGGCCCTCCCGCAGTCAGTACAGGATTAGGGAAAACGTTGACATGCCGATGGTACTTTTATGATCATAGAGAAGAAAAATGCTTAGAATATATAAATGTTTAGTAGTCATCTGCTTCGTTATATATTTCTAAATAGTTAACCATCTTAAGAATATGCCTATTTTACCTATTAGTGTAAGTAACGGCAAACGCCTCGCAGAGTGGTGATAGCAGCCTGCGGTTGTCACTAGACTGTGTAATTGATAAGCTGTAGACTATCAGCACGCCATTTGCCGATGTCCATCGGAACCACCGGTCACTCCCATATTATGTCTCAAAACCGCTACCTTCCTGGTTTCGAGAATAATCAACTTTTAAAGGTGACCAATTCTGATGGACGGACACGCGGAGGGAACTGCACAACCGTACCTATAAGCTATACGGTATAGCTACCGCACAGCTGTGATTCAGAGAAGATCACCAAATTTCTTAGCAACATAAGAAGACAAATAATGTTAACTACTGGAGGCTGTAATAGTACTTCACCTTTCCTATAGGATCGCATCTGATAGACATAACAAGTCGGAAATTCTTCGCGGTAAAAAAGGTTTATAAGTAAGTGTTATCTTACTGATATCGTCCGATTCTAAATTCTCTCGGAATGATAAATCAATAGATAATTTCTATAACAAAACAAAGTATATTTTAATGTAAAGTCTTAATCTAAATCGTGATAGCAAAGCTTTTTACAATAGGTTCACATTTATATAACACTTCAAACATCTCTCCCATCTATGTATGTACAGACGCCAGCATATCAAGCTACTCGAAACTGTCAAATTTTCCCAATCAACTTTAAAGCACATGGTTCATCGGTCAAGTAGAAAATCTAGAGTTTCTGACTTTTATCCCTTATTATTTCAAAGATATGCTAGCTAAGCTAAAAGCTAAAGTATCTTGATGTGCTAGCTGTACTTGGGGTGGTATACGTGTTTCCGTCAACTTTTCTAAAAACCTGCAGAAAATATCCGTTATGTTTCAGTAACTATCGCGTCTTAGGAAGACCTTTGTTTACAAGAAGCTACCGGGCTCATCTTCAGTTGAGCCACCTGCAAAACAGCTTTGTGGCCAGAATGTGGCAGAATTTTGTCGAGATTTTCTCTAATAAAAAAGTATACCCATTGAAATATCTGATCTATCCCGTAAAACATTAATGATCGGCTACACATTATCTATTTACATACTAGCGTATACAATACCGCGAACAGGTTGAGAGAGATAAGATATCCAGTGTTGACTGTACTTACTCATCGTCACTTTCATACGTTTGTGATTCGATTCCGGCACATTCATTTGTTTTAGTTCGTAAAACACCGCTGACGTAACAGGAAATTGTTTGACCAAGTTCTTCCTAAAACTGTTATCTTTCAATATTTTATCGAGAATATTAAAGTACTAATTAGTAATGACACAAGAAGTCTTAATTGTAAGGAATAGTAGGTAAATTGATTTTTCGAAACTGCAAAATAAATAATAATAATAATTATGGATATCTGACCTATTGCTGGCACACAACACAGCGGCCATTCTCTCTAGCGGGATAATAACCAGCTACGCAGGACATATTGTTTTATAGTGCACAAGCATTTGTGCTGCCACAGGTGCACTCTCATAGCCCGATGTGACGTGTGCGATGGACCGACGTGATCTCCGATGCACGGTCATCAATCACCAACTTCCAGACACAGGGCTGCTTTATTAAAGTCTCTCAAAACCCCCACAGCGATTTCGGTTAGACCCGGGAATCGAACCCGAGACCAACAAAAATCGAACAGCTACCGATTTTCAGTAAGTTAGGTCAAAGGTACTGAAGGTACTTACTGCTAAAAGTCTGGTAAAATATAATCAATTATATCGTGATTTTACTAATTAAACAATAATGTCAATTACCTCTAGAATAAGTGGGTACGTCAAGAACTTTCCTACGAAATCTTCAATGAATCATACTTCCATCATAATCCCGAAATAAGTGTACCAACTGACATTTTACTTCAGCGGTTATGAAAATTCAATTTGCTCGGTACAGTTCGTTATCAGTCGATAAGTTTTTCTATCACACCCGCACCTTCCCCGCACAGTGTTGGAACAGCGTCGTGGTCGCGCGCACGTACAAACTAAACTGTACTTTATTTTTATATAATTAATTCATAGAAAACAATCAAGATGGGTTGCGGTGAATTTCTGGTCAAATATATATTGTTCTTCGCCAACTTGGTGTTTGCGGTGAGTGTTTTATCAAATTGTTCCCACGTGGTTTTGAAAAGCCGGTTAATTTTTGCGATGCTGGTAAAATGTGTGATATTTTTCAACAATATATTGTTTTCGATGATGTATGTATGATTTTGTGTCTACTGTTGTGATTATACAAGGCAAAGTCAGAGGTCATCAGCAATTTGATTTCGTAATCAGACTGATAGATAACCGATTTTTTTTTAAATATCAGACGAGAATTTACGTGATTGATAGACATTTGCTCTTCAACTTCGGTTTTAGAATCGACTTTTTTTTTAGAAATAAACCTCGTTATTAAAAAAACAACCCTGAGTGTTGGATGTATAATATGAAAAATAATTATAGGTGGATACAGGGTACTTGACTTTTTAGTTCATGAGCACGTACTTGTTAGTCCTTCTATCTATACTAATATTATAAATCTGATGAGTTTGTTTGTTTGCTTTATGTGTTTGCTGGTAATCTCAAGAGATACTGGTCCGATTTTAAATATTATTTTAGTGTTAGATAGCCCACTTACGGAGGCAGGATATACAATGTTTACTACTTTTAATATTTTTAACCGCTGACGGTAGCTAGTTATTCATCCAACATTTTTAATGATATAACTTATGTGCGTCTGTAAAGTTGCTCTTTTACGTTAAAACTGCTAAATGCAATAATTAATAATTTTATTTAATATAATAACAGAACAGCGTAAAGGCTTTTTGTCTATGTGTAGGACGTAGTTCCTTCGGGAGACGGGTAAAATCGCGGACCATCGCGAAACCTAGTACCTTATAATAAAATTCTAAGAAATTTAAACCTGTTTTTGTAACTTGTATTTAGACACACCCTAATTACTCACTAGTTAAGTGTATGTACAGGGATTTACGTGATGTGGCGGTAGTTGGAAAATAAAATAGGAGATGAAACATTCGTTAACAATATTACAGTGCGTGTCTTCAATAGATTACATACCGGCGACTTAACTTATATACAGGGACTAATTATTTATTTAGTTTAGATTATATTGAAAGACATCTTCACATCATAGGCACATGATGCCTACCCTAATAATGTTAATTTTCCCTCACCAATTTAAAGGATTTATAACATATTTTTTTTATAAATAGTAGACCTAGTATGACTCTTGTAGTACGATATAAAAAACCCATTGTGACTTCTATTGATCTCCTCAATATTTTTTTCAAACTAGACTACAATTTGTTTAAAAAGTATATCAAGTAAATTGCTATGAAAACGTGAATTTATTATTACAAAGTTGTTTAAATAGTCTGAAAGCCCTCTTTGCTTTGTTTGATCGATAAATGCAAGTCGGTCAGGGCTGGCCAGTACAATGTTAGTGCTTGGAATAAAGTGCTTTCTGTAATTATGCTTTTTTTTATATGCATGATGTCAGCTTTGTTTCTGTAGAACTATATGACACATACTTGTGCATTCCGGTACTAACGTTAAATTGTATATTGCTTGATATGAATAAAGGTTACAAGTATGTATGTACATAGAACTTAAAAGTTCGTCTGATAATTTGAATCACTATATTCTACTGAGATAAAGGATGGAAGCAAATAATGAATTATTTTTAACAAATTTAATGCTCTCATTAATCAAATAAAAAAATGTTTAGTTAACTAAAAGTAACTTTACATTATGCTTATGTTGACATTCAGTATTATTATTTGATCGCGGCATATTTTAATACTTACTTTCTGTATTTATACTTAATCAAACGATTGTGGTAAAAAAACAACTTCGTAACAATTTAGGTGCGTCGCGCAGCTAAACGCAGTGATATCTCTTATCTCAGATAAGATAATGTTACCTGTTAGCCATAGGGCGACGATAACGCCACAATTACAGATATATTGATTGCACCCGAACTTTGCTTCAATTCTCTTTCTTAGTCCTTTACTGAGATATGAATTTTACAGGAAAAAAAAGCAGAAATATACCTACCTGTAGCAAAATAATTAGCCAATATGAAAAAGCTGGGTTCTGCTATACCCTCTTCACGCTAAATTATTCGGTAGACTCGGAACTTTTTATGACAATGCAGGATTGGATTAGGAGGGGCAACATATTTTGTCTACCGGGATTGCGGTTTGTTCGCTAGAGTTACTGCGGCCACCCGCGGCCCTCCCACACAGGGTCCCCTAGAAGGAACATAGTGGGTTTTAGTCAGTAAAAGTCTCACACTCCAGCTGCACCCTCAGTGGTAGTGGTGGGTCATTTGATGTTTTCCCACGAAAAAAGTGGCAAAATATTTTGACGGGAGCTGTACACAAGGAAGATATTTCTGCTGTTCACCTAGGACCTCGGATGTATACTATTGATAAGATTCAATTCACTCTCGTTAAGATCGAAAACATAAACAAAATTCCATATATATTTAAAATATTTTACCTGCATTAATTGAAATCTAATCTATTTAGACTAAGTTGTATTGCCTTGTCCTAAATGCAGTACTACTATGATTGGCATGATGTTATCAACTCATTTGAAAATCAGTGAATTATATAAGGCTGTAATGAATCGCGTTACCCTGAAATACGCACATACGATTGTTACTTATAATCTAATTAGTTAGGTAGCAGTTTGGCTGGTGATATTTATCCTCTTTAGATATCACCTCAGAGGCTTGCAAAGGAAATAGTGGAATATAAATATAATCTTCCTTAAATAACGCAAAGTTAAGATAAGCTCCAAAAATATACACAGATCCTAAAACTGATATCTAAGTAACATTATTGTTATCGCTAGAGGAAGACATAAATCTGTTCGAATTATTAAGTCATTTCATATACCTAGATACTTTTTTTTCGTTAGAAATCAACAAATAACCCCTCCCGCTGTAGGCGTAGTTGGAGGGAGGGTCAAACTTGTTCTGATTACAATCTACTTTGTTTCTTCTGTAGGTCTGTGTGCCAGGGCTGCGGTAGCTCTTGCGTACAAGCTTATGAATATTTGTTAAATTGAAACCTAATTCAAAGGCTAATAAGGCTTATGATAAGTAAGCAAATAACAGCGGTTAATTTTGTAATCAAATAGAATAAGCCAGTATGTCATTGCAAAGTACTAATAGGTAATGTGTATATGTGTTCCAGTTGGCGGGTCTAACTCTGCTGGGTCTCGGCGTCGCAGTCCAGCTCCAATCCTCGGACATCGTGCAGATAGCAGATTTCAACTTCCAAGTAGCTCCCATCACCTCCATGGTGGTGGGAGGCATCGTCTTCTTCATCGCCTTCTTCGGATGCTGTGGCGCTATTCGCGAGAGTAACTGCATGCTTGTTACTGTAAGTATCTACTCATTTTGTAACGGAATATTTTGTTGGAGTAATAATGAATGAGGTGTGAGAAATTGCACTCACAATCTAAGCGGAATCTGATTTGTTTAACGGTCTAGTGGCTTATCAGACTGCTTATTACAAACAAATAGAACTTTTATCAATAATAACCGCGGTTATTGTTCTTGAAAATTGTAATGGTGACCATGAACCTTTTGTGGAATTTGTGAACGCTCCACTGCATTCTACGACATGACAAAAGAAGGACTAAACTTGATACTGAAATATAAGTAACTAGGTAGCCCTAGGGGATAAGTAACTAGGTTTTTACAAACATACTAAATAAATAAATGACTGCTAATATAAAAATAATGATTGATAAAGCAACTGTTATTATTACTATTACTCTATTTACTTACATTGATTTCTAAATACACTTTTTTAAACTTCAAGATTTTTTGTATCTAGTTAAATGCCTACTCAAATAGACTATGATGAGACACTCAAAGATGTAGGCACTCAAATAGTCTAAAAAATAAATGTATGTTTCCAGTACTCGATCTTCATGCTGCTGCTGATGATCGTGAAGCTGACGCTCGCCATCCTGATCTTCGTGAAATTGGACGACGTGGTGGCCGAGGTGCCCAAGTGGCTCAAAGAGGCCTTCAACAAGGACAGGACTGAGTTCCAAGCCATCGAGAGGACGGTCAGTTGTGTTACAGTACCTACACAATAATAACGCTACCTACCTTATATATA
The DNA here is from genome assembly GCA_958496145.1 of Heliothis peltigera. Taxonomy (NCBI): domain Eukaryota; kingdom Metazoa; phylum Arthropoda; class Insecta; order Lepidoptera; family Noctuidae; genus Heliothis; species Heliothis peltigera. Next base: position 11,318,919 of record OY292333.1, read on the forward strand.
TGAGATCTGTCGATTTCTAAATCAAAGAACCTTTTGTTTTGTTAGGAACAGACGCCCGAATCAGACTAATTTTACTAATCGAATATTAACCTTCCGGTATTATGATAAGGTTGAAAGTCTGTGACTTGGATTTCCATTTGGATCTAGTCCATGTCTGATATAAGATAGTATATTACGAATATAACCATAATCAGCCTGAATCAAGCACACAAATACTTGTGGTATATTTACAGTTCTACGCCTCTAACCATTTTACTAAGGAGCTTATGACGCCGGTTTTCGCCTGTCTTTTGTGATCTAAGCCATTTAGTAGCATATAAACAAATAACTGATGTGCATATAATATTTTTCTTTGCATTTCCAGTTCACATGCTGTGGGCCGGACGGTGCGCTCTCCTACATGAGCCCGCTGCTGCCCGACACCTGCTGCGCCACCCCTCCCTGCACCCCAGTGAACCCTTACCCCGGCTGCACCCAGAACGTGCAGGAGTTCTTCCAGACCTTCGGCGTCGCCATCGGATCCATTATGATCGTTATTGTTTCTATTGAGGTGAGTAAATACTTACAAAGTTAGACAAACATTGTATGTAGTTCTAGTTAATCTATCACAGGTTTCTTTGAGAACTTTGTATATAAAAGTAGCTGGGTGAAAAATGTAAAAGTATTGTGGTAGTTTATCAAAGGCTGTTTTTTGTCATTTTATAACATTCCGAGGAATAAGTTATATTACTAATGCAACTGTTAGTTACACCTCAAAATAAGTGGTATCCTTTCAGAAACGAATACTAGTTTATTAGACGCAATATTTGCGCAGAAGTTAATAAATGTCACCCGATTCATCGTCAGAAAATCGGAGTAGCCAAGTATTCGTACACCACGTACTTGTAATCAATTTTGTTTATCAAGTAATCTGTTAGATAACCTACTTAGTATCTGCACTACATATTGGCTTGACATTATTATTAATATTATGCAGGATTTTCGCGTTTATTGACAAAAGTTGAGAATCGTTACGCTTTAAACAATTTGGGATTCTAGCAGGGAAAACCTGCAGTTTCGCCGACGTCTCAGATCCCTGTGTCCTTTCTTAGGCTCTAGACTATCTGTGTCCTAAATTTCATTTAAATTGGTTTAATGTTATTATAGTTTTAGCGTGAATGCACGCAGACAGACGTCACGATCGCATTTATTATATTAGTGAAAAATCTGCGCATGTCTGACTGTATATTCGTCTGTTTCAGTTGGTGGCTGCCGTCTTCGGGCTGTGCCTGGCGAATACCGTGAGAAACAAGAGCAGGAGAGCGCATTACTAACATCCATAACCCATAACACATTAAATTACATTAACCATACCACCTTATTGTTAAGTTTACATCTAGTTGTATATTTACTATATTAAATTAGTGCCACATGGCATTTTTTGGGTTTTATTTTTAATGGAATTTCCCCAAATTGGAGTAAGTAGTTTAGAGTATTTAAATCTGAATTAACCGAAGTTATCATAATTTTCAAATGATTTTAGGATCCAAGTATTTAGATCCAGGACCTTCCTCTGCTGTCAAAATATAAAATCTGTGTTCTCTTTTTGATATTAATCTTTATTTTAATATGCATATGGTATGTATTGTACCTACATGTACTCTATAAACATTTTAGGGTACAGACGCCAACACATCAAGCTAGCCGAAACCGTCAATTTTTCCCAATCAACTTTTAACTAGCTTCAACGATAAGGTTGAAAATCCATTAAGGAAACATGACAGATTGTTGTAGCCTGATGCGCTGGCAAATGTACAATCCACTAAAGCTCAGAGAGAAAACCGACCAGCCGACGAATATGTCCAAGATATTAAAAGAAATAATAAATGTTTGGGAACTGCATGACGAACTATTCCATGCACTCCAATGCACTTTTGGATGCCAAGCCTGACTGCGATTAGTTTGTGTAAGAGGACGCTGTCTATACGTCTGGAGTATTTTGAGTTGAGCATGTGAATGTACGCATTACATATTTTTTTACACAAATGTAACTGGCTAATAGTCTTATTTGGAATTAAATTATACCCAAATGATTCTTTTGAAAGTGACCCTGCTTCACGAGTACATAATATCTAAAGGTTGCGCTTTAAGTAAATACTTATGACTAAGTAACAATTGACATTAAACTCACCTTTCGGAGGTACTGCGTAACAGTGATGACTGAAAGAAAGTTTTTCAGAGAAAGTGCTTACATAACCTTACAGAGGATGGTTATGGTTTAGCCGAGTGTTAATCTGTTTAACACGAAGTATTTACAATAATCTCTCGCTGAGTACGTATTTAAATGACAAGTTCTTGTACCGCTCTTTGAGTGAAGTACAGGAACTATGGTTTTACTTGAAAGTTGGATATGTAAGTACGTTGCTTATAGTAATAATGGCATCCAGGCTGTGTCTTATTGATGTCTATCTCATCTGATGTCGAAGACCGAAGGTGAAGCACGCTTGCCTAGAAGCAACCTATTAAATCTTGAATTGAAGACTTCCTTGCCTCTCTCGTATCAGTAGTCGGGACCAGCACATCAATAACCACTGGAATAGGGTCACTCCTCGGGATATCTTAAAATGAAACACAAATCGGCAGGCAGGCCAAACGAAGGAACCTTACAGATAAGGCATTTGTGCGGACACAGGTGATCTTCATAAATATGTAATTAGAGATTATTTAAATGTCTTAAGGCCAGTCCTTTTTATACGGAACCTTTGTGCACAACCAGCGCTATGTCCTATTGAGATTATACTCTAAGTGACTTCTGGGAACATTTTGCATTACATAATTATGCAATATGGATCTATCTACGCATATGTGTATGCAGATATCCTCAGTACTTGGTGATCAAGTGCCGTACGTGACGCGACCCAGTCCCTGCCTGGCGCTGACCCGCCGCCTAACGGCACAACTGGTCCTCCGATACGACAGCTTTTAGCTGTTATAGCGCTTTAAAGCTTTGCTAAGTTGTAAATATATTTTCCTTGAATAAAGCAACGTAGAAATATAATTTGTGTAAACAAAATATATAACAAAAATATGTACCTCTATCTATACCGAGCCTTTTCCCAACTATGTCGGAGTCGGCTTCCAGTCTTACCGGATTTACCTGAGTACCAGTGTTTTGTAAGGAGCGACTACCTATCTGACCTCCTCAACCCATTGCAATTACCCGGGCAACCCAATACCCTTGGTTAGACTGGCGTCAGAGCTTTTTGGTCTATATGATCAAAAACCCTCTCTTTGCGCTTTTGAATTGTCACCTGCATCTAGTACGGCATGGTATTAAATCTTATTATTTTATGCCCTTCTATCATTCTACGTACCTGGGTCTAGGTTCAGATGACCCATCATTTTTGACGGTCCTGTAGTCTTATACAGTATTTACGTTTATTTTTAAAACTTTTACATAAATTAATGAATATAAAAGAACACCTACAAAAATGCTAAGTTTCAGATTTTCTACTGGTTGACTAGTATTTTTTTTTATAAATATGACGTAGCCTGTACTAATCACCTGGTTCACAAACATGGAGAATAAATCAAACTCGCGATGGTCTCTGAAGGAGATCAGCTGGCAGTTAAGCTTAGTCTACAAAATGATAAGCAGTGGACTGGTTCAGGCCATGCATGGTAGTATTGTAATCGAAATGGAAATTTAGAAATTATAGGGTAGTCAAATCAGTAACGGATTAATACCACTAAGGTAAGAAATAAGCATTTGCATGCAAATTAGGATTTTTCGTATCGATTGTACGTACAGTACACATAATAAAGCTGAAAAGCGCGCTAACCTCAGGAACTTCAGTTCTGAAAATAGCTTTCTATGTCAGATGAACCCAATTATCAAGGACGGCAAGGCTACATTTTACTCGAGTGCACGAAGTAGGTACCTCGGTAAGCAGGCCATACTGTCGGAAACGAAACTTAAGAGAAAAGCGCTACAGCAGCTTTATTGTAACCCCAATACCATCACATCGGATGTTACCGGCGCCACTGATACGTAAAAAGCGATTTCAAATAAAAAGCGCGTCCAAAAGTAGCAGCTTCATGTAACGGTATCACGAGTACTTGCACCTTGCACGGGTTCAATGAACTTTGATAATATTTGTATTCCCTAGAATAAAGTCTTGTATTAAAAAGACAACCACCAAAAATGCTGAGTCAAACAAACAATTCGACATACAAGGACGATGATGAATCAGCAATGTTTTTGTAACAGTTTCGTAACGATAATATACCAATAACATAATAGTTATAATTCCAAGTATGTATAAATTAAAAACAAGGTTTTTAGGAAACTTGAGGAAAATGCTTACTTTTTAGTTGGACGGGATTTTGTTTACAAGACTGCACCAAACATTAACTTCTTCCTGCGCATATGCACTTACATTTTAAATTATAAGATCAAGTACATGCAGTCAAATATTAGGGCAATGAATCTGCAGTACAGTTCTACTGACTTACACCTGTGTATCATCGAATTGCGTTGAATGCCTTTAAACCCGTGTAGACCTCACGGTACCATTATATTAATCAGGAAATTAGAACCAGCAAGTGGTACAGAATCTAGGTACTGACTAGGCAGGTCTACATGCTATATGATGCAGTACCTAGTTATATTTTTATTACCTATCCAGTATATTTTGAGCTGTAACGACGCTAAATCTTGCAAAGACATTTTGCGGCCAAGTGCTAAATCAAATTGAAGCTTCGGTCTACATACACTCCGTGCGCGGTCATACTGGGCACTTATGTTTACCATGTCTTTGATGGCTATAGGTACCATTAGTATAGATCCTGTTGTATTTTCGCGTAGGTTCGCAATATTACGACCGTTGGTATATTTACTGACCACCGAACATGTGGGATTTAGCATTTACCTTTGCACTGTATTGAATTGTATATTTCATTAATCCAGGCCACGTATATAATCAAACAGAGTCGCATTCAGCTTTGTAAATAATCTCAATATGTAAGTGTAGAAAATATATCAATTTGTAGAGAAAGCAGTTTAAGGAAAATCAAACAAGAATAATTAATTATTTAATGTAGCACACTCAAGCAACAGTATTTTTTGGTAAATTAGTTAAGTATATCGACGGATTTGTATATGTGTAGACCAATAACCGTTTCTGTGTCTGCTTTTCTGGGTGAACTTCGATCAGAAGTCAATGGGAAAGTTAGCATAACTTTTAACTGATAAGAAAAAGAAAATGGCTAATTTGAAAAAGGAAACAAAACACGGCACCGCCACAGATTGACGCGAATTGAATAAGAAATCGAGGTAAACGGGTCGGCGTGTAGCTATAGGTGACAGTTTAACTATCACTCGGACTAGCTTGAATCTGTTACCTACATTGTGACTATTTTTAGACCGTCTTCTACTAACCCCACAAGTAACACAAGTTTAGAAAACAGTGAAGTCAACAAGAAAAGAACAAAAGAAACACCGCTGGGGTTAACATTTGGACACTACACAATAGCCACTATCTACCAGATAAATAAAAAAATGGAACAGCATTTGTATGACATTATCTAATAGATAAATTATCTGGAACTTATTTGTAGGTGGTGAAGCAAGCTCTAAGTAAAACAAACCTTCTTTATAAAGGTCATTTCAGTGCACGAAATAGTGTAATGTAAGTAAATAGTAAGTGTCGTGTAGACATTTGATGGAAATAGATAAGAGACACCTTGAGATACCAAGACACCTAGAGGTAGGTACTTAGAGGTAAGAAAATATCCGAGTCATAACTTTCGTCAATCATCACCCACCAAAGGTTGCTAACTGTACAAACAAACATTAAACATTGCAGGTGCACAAGTCTAATGATTGTAAAACACGACTTAAGCGTCCCATTGATACTCCAAGAAGAAGACTGAACAAAATTTACATCAGTATGTCGAGATAACCGTTGTAGGTCTGGCCTAGAATACGCTTGAGCACTGTAGGTGCCAGATGCTTGTGGTTGTGGCTTATTTATGAATGCTGCTTCATAGTTCATTGTGCATTCGTTTACGATCATCAATCAATCAAATCAGCACACGAGCTCTAGAGGTCAATTGTTTCCTATCTTCCCGAATTTGAAAAACGTGTCACATAATATTTTTTTTTACCGTTTTTGGTCATGTAGACTTATTCTTGGTGTACTTAATCAAGGATTAGACTATAGAAAGGTTATCTTCAAACTTTATTATGTAGATCCTTGAAGATTATTCTCAAAACACAGTTTTAACATTGACCCAGAAAACTATAAAACAAGAAGTGGTTTTGTTTATTGAAATTCTGTTGGTCACCGCTAATCAGGTGTTTAGTTGGCGATAAATTGTGGACACGCATAAATTTCCTCGTGATAGTAACGGTTCGTTTATAGACTTAATAAACCTAGAGACATCTCACACAGATAGTCAGGTGTTCCTACTTGAACTGTGGCCTTTACATCATTTTTGTTATGTTTTGCTTTCGGTACCTCATCTGCTGCGCGTCTATATTTTGGTGCGACGATTTCAGCATAATTACGACGGCAACTTTACTTTTTAGGTAATATTTTTTTCGGGTCGTGTTATGTCATAATCCGTTTATAATTCTAAGTTTTGGCTGACTTTTCAAGTAATCATTTTGGGTATTGTGCACATCATTACTTTGTTCGACAGTGTGAGTTGTCTCAATGCTGGAAATACCCGGCGGCATATTCAAATATTAGCTGTTATTGGTGCGCAGGCGCCGCACTCGACGCGTGCATACATTTGAATAAATTTCTCTAAATCACTTCTGTATTAATCTCGAAATGTCTCCAAATACTGGTTTCTTTAAGTAAGCGGGTCCAGGGACCGTTGACCTCAAGGTATGCATAAGTTAAGATTTTTACTTTTTGTTCCTTTTTAGAATTTAAATATAGCTGAAGGGTCCTAACTTGTAAGTTAACCGAGAGATATTCCCGAAGTGATAACAGTCATCTAAGTTTGGTCCAATCTTATAAAAAATATCAAAATAAAAATAATATGTAAAATAAACAAAAGTCGTCAAAAACTCACCCCCATTTATCCCCTGATATTCCACTTCATCCAGGCAGAAATGCCACTTTCAATGGCAGTGCTTACCTATTCTTTGTTCAAAGTGGTAAAGTACACACGGTAAGCGAAAAACAGCAGCTCTAACCCTAGCTTTACCTAATTTCAATTGAAGGCTAAAAAGTTTAATAAATCATCTGAAAGACTTTAGTTTTATTCTTAAGCAACATAAACATGATAGGGTTTTACCATAAGTTTTAGACTTACTCATAAAAGCTAATTGAATGAAAGATATGACAGAAAGCGTACCTAATACTCATAAAACGAAATTATCATGAGTTAAAATCCGATTTTTCACTGCGATAAACCTGAACCTAGCGTAGCTCGTAACGAGACGATATGGGCTGGGTATACCGAAGGCAGTATACAGTTGCTGCTCCGGAATCCTTAAGTACACATTGAGTAACCTAGCCTAGTATAAAGTTTATTACCTACACTTTTCCATTACGATTCTTGCATGTAGAGACGCCAACACATCCAGCTGCCCGAAACTGACAAATTTTTCGAATAGACTTAGAACCATTATGCTCCAGCGATAAAGTTGAAAAACTATAATATTTGATAGTTTGTAGTTGTAGCTTGATGTGCTAGCGTCTTTACCTAATACCAGCTCTTTGGTTGCCGATTTATCTCAATGGTATTTAGAGAGCGTCTCTCTTCCCTTGTTTGCAAAACACGTTGCGTTTTCCTCTCGATAGGTGACGCTGCGATTTGGATCTGCTGTTTTGGAAAATGATTTTCCTGCCTAAATTGTAGGTACAGAAAAACTTATTAGTGGTAGTATAGTAGGAAATATAACGCATTGTCCATTAGAATTAGTCATTTACAAAATCTTTTTAATCTTGTTCACTTATCGCTTATTCGGACTAATTTTTAATTCTGATGATTTATAAACTGATATTTATTTCTAGGTCAAACTTTCTCTTGTTAAACTGTGGCTATCAAAAATGTTTATATTTTCTTTCTAATAACAAATCACATATCTATACGTTTCATGATGACTAAATATAACCTGCGCAGAGCTCTTCATCCAGAACAAAAAGATAAGTTTAAGTAAAACAGGTCCTGAGATAGCGCTCAGGACCTGTTTTCATTGAACAATTTGCATCACGGATGATGTTGAGCTGGTAGAAGTTTAAAGTCTTGAATAGATTACTCCTTGTGGTTTAATTGAGTTTTGTCATAGAATTACCTATGTACAAGATAAAATCTGTCTACGTTTCCAAGGCAGTTGAGAATATCCTTCTATATTCTTGCCAAGATAATAAGCAGTATATCTACTTGTACCGTCTACTTACGGGGTTCTCGACAAGGAACTTTCATTTTGGAAAACGCTTTCATTGTGAGACTTCTGACCTGCCATTGTGTCGCTAAACGATATTGACAGATTTGAAAAACGAAAGTAAGACTTTAAGGACGTTTGTACTTAACTATCTCTGTTTAGAGTCTGAGACAAATGGAGCGATTAGTTAAATGTTGACTTTGTTTACATTTGGCAAATGCTTGCAACTGTCGAATGTCTCCCTATTCTATGATATAGCGTGTTATTTGTTTTTGTATTCATATTTGGCAAAGAGTATTCAGTTTATAGTCATGTCGTGTAGTTCATGTCGGTATACCAACAGGTACCTAATAATTATTTAATCTAAGTTGTTACAAAAACACGTTAAAGAACATATACAAGTGCCACGAAATTAACAGTTAATTTGCAAAATAGACAACGAGTCACCGTGTAGGCAATTTAAATACAAATAATGACAAAAACATTTAGCGCGAATAAACGTACGGAAAGCGTAAACATGGATGTGCGCCGGGCGGCGAGGCGGCGGCCGGCGGACACCGTTAGCTCACTTGTATAAATGAAGAACCCCTCCCGGCCGCCTTAGTTCACCGCGAGACCCGCCATGCGACTATACGCGCTCCTACTGGTCGCCTCCGCCGCGCTGCACGCGCGCGCCGCCACTATCCCCGAAACAGAGAAAAAGCTTATCGACATCGTTCCCGATAATTTGAACAAACTTCCAGAAAACACATCAAGTGAACAGGAACTCATCGACCAGGCGAACACTATCAAGGATGTTGAGAACAAGCTGAGGGTCAAACCTGAAGACATTCCTGTAGAAGTCATCGTTGAAGATGCGCGGCCTGCTCTCAAAGCTGACAACGAAGATGACGAAGAAATAAACAGACCAGAGCCGGACTTACGTAACCCTGGGCCGCCTCAACGTCAAGAACATGAAACACAAAACCCCGAATATTATGCATCAGAACAGCAAACCATTGTGCTCTTCAGACAAAGCGTTAACGAGGCGCAAAATGTTTTAAGGCAAAAGTTCCAGGGCATTGCTGACAGTATTCAAAATATGATTGGAAACAACGAACCCATTCAGACGTTACAACAGAATCTCCTATCTCTTCGTGACGGCTTCTCTGCACAAATGAACAAGCTAAACGCAACTATTCAAAATTACTTAAATACTGAGCGTCCGGCTTCCGATAAATCTGATGTGGAACAAACTAAAGCTAGCTTCTACCAAATTGAAAAAGGTCTCTTCAAACTCAGAAATGATTTCCAAAGTGGAATGAACACCTTAGTTGATGTAGTCGGTGTTGCTGGTATGGGGAAAGCCGATGCTGAAGCAGCGGGTTCTGTTGCGACCACCGGACCTTCCAGTCCCGCACCTGCAGCAGGTCCAGGAGTGCAGTTCTTCCAGTTCATGCAAAACATGCAAACTGCTGTCACTAATACGTTTAAGAATATCACAGACACAATCAGCCAAAATTGGAGCCCTTCAAGCACGACGGCTGCACCAGCGATCGTGGCGGGAGTACAGAGTGACTCACAAGCGGCGCCTGCAACTGCAACACCTGCACCCAACATTTGGGCGAATTTACAAAACCAAATTAATAGCTTCTTAACTCCAGGTCAATCACAAAACCCAATATTTCCGGGATTTCCTCAGAATGGATTAGGTGGAATTGGAGCACTGTTCCAAAATGGTTATCAGAATATCATAAACACATTTAGACCTGGAAATCAGGCTCCTCAGGTGGCACCTCCTGCGGCTGCTGCACAACCTGCACCTGTGGTACAGCCTGCGCCAACTCAACCTAAACCTAGTGAACCTGCAAGCAAACCTAGTTCCGAGGCACAACCTGAGCCAGCGAAGCCTGCTGAAGCTGTGGAGCAACCCGCACAAGCTGCCGCCGTAACTCCTGCCGCCGGCCCCATCCGCCAGATCCTACAGAACAACCCGATCACAAAGGGAATAACCGGTGCTGTGCAGAGGTTGCAGAACATCAACAATCCCGAAAAGCCTAGAGATACCGAACAAGTTAAAGAGACAGCAGAAGACAAAGCCGACAGTGAATTACAAAAAGGACACCGGCCCGGCAGCGGTGAGTAAAACATCACTTCCCATTTTATTTTCATTTTTCTTGAGCACAAGAAAAATAAATCTGCAATTACTTATTTATCTAAATCTAAAGCAGTCCCCATTTTTCCTCACATATTGTTGAATAAATTTCCCAACAGTGACGGCGTGGGGGGTTTTCATCAATAGTCTGATAGGCACCATTAGTGCTGCAATTAATGGTACAACTGGCACCATCAGCACTGCTGTGAACAGTGCTATAAATACCCTGGGCGGTAACATACAGGTACCGGTGCGACTTGTGTGCCAACGTGATAAATAACATACATGTGTCGCTTCTGTCTGTGTTGTGTTATAATTGTGTGTGTCAATAATTAAGTTTATAGCAAAGTAAGAAATGCACATCATTACAAGTCGTGTCTTTGCTTAAACACTACATTTATACAGGCTAAAGACCCGCTGAACCGTTGTACAACTAACCCAGTCGTGAGTACGTCGCGTACTGTATTCGTGTGTTCATAACATTATGTGTATTTTGTAATGCTACGTACATAATGCGACCTTATTTAGTGTAGCGTGCAATTAGATAATTGTGAAGCTATCGTTCGAACACGCTACTGTAACTAATAACCAGAACATACAAATTCTTGTATCATTATCGCTATAAATCAGCCGTTAGTTTACTTAGGACCAAAGGTACATGTTACGTTGGTTATGTTAAAGTATCGTGTAACTCAACTGTCAGACATAATTTATTGATCTTTAGAATCTGATTGTCTCGGGGTTATTGACTCGTTAGAATTATCTAAAATCGACACTAGAATCTCTTACTGTTTAATATTTATTTTATCCTCCTTTTTTGAACTTATTACAATCCAACTACCTGTACATACATATGTTAGCAAACTGCAATAGTATATGACACTGCATTCGAAGAGAAAAAGGCTTAGCGTAGGAAACGGACCTTTGTATAAATTGTTAGCACCGACATTTTAAGGCCACTTTCATAGTTTCCGCGAAACGCAGGTTTAGATATATTATTTCTTGGAAAGTTGAACGTGGAAAGAGAATGTGCTATAAATAAGTAGGTCAAAGCTCATCTGAGCTCCTTAGCTGGTCAGTAATAAATACGACTTTAACAGCAAACAGTTTGTGTGACTATAACTGTTATTTTAATTCAATTAGGTACATGTCATCAAAAGTTTTGCAACGATTCTTTGCTTTGAGGAATCTTCATAGTACAATTAATTGCAGTCTACATCGTGCTAGCACATCGACAGGGTGGAATCTTAATCAATAAGAGGAGATTAGAAAGGATAGTACAACCAGAGCTAAAAACAAACGATATTCGTAAGACTTTGTTTAACGTGATGTTACTAACGCAAAAGCTGTATAACCCTCGTATTTATTAAAAAAAGAAAGATTATAATGCTTGTTCTTGTATTCGCAGGGGATAATAACGACAGCAGCGGGGGCCGGGTAGAGGAACCCAAACCGGTTCAAGGAGAAATCGAGAAGCTTCCAGAACCACAGATGGATACACAAGACATGAAAGAACACAAGACCGAGGAGGTCGTTGATAAGACTGAATAAGTCATTAGTGTGATTTAAGCGTAGAATTATTTATTTATTAAGTTTTGTATGTAAATAAAAGAAATAATGGCGAGAAATAAACATCTCTTCGACTGATGTGTCGTGTTCATTCATTTACCACTACAGTAATTAATAGGATAAGCCTTTTTGAAATATGGCTGGGACTAAAGAAAAATAAACATTTTCAATTTCAGTTATATTATTACCAGTAAACAAAAAGTGACTGTTGATCTAATTTACTTATGTAATTATCACGTTAAACTGTAGATCCCGGCTATCATTGAACATCCTTGGCAGTCGTTACGGGTAGTCAGAAGCTAGTAAGTCTGACGCCAGCCAGTCTAACCAAGGGGTATTGGGTTGCCCGGGTAACTGGGTTGAGGAGGTCAGATAGGCCGTCGCTCCTTGTTAAAACACTGGTATTCAGTCGAATCCGGTTATACTGGAACCCGACCCCAACTTAGTTGAGAAAAGGCTCGGGGCTGGATGGTAATTATCCAATCTTCTTCTTACTGGTAAATTAACATCTTTGTGCAAAAGCTGTTACTACTGAATCCGTAGCTCCTCGATGTACAGACGCCAGCACATCAAGCAACTACAATCTGTCATATTTCCTAATACATTTTCAACTTTATCGCTGACACATAATGGTTTAAAGTTGACAGGGAAATGTTTACATTTTCGGGTAGCTTGATGAGCTGGCGTCGGTACTTTAGTATTATACAAATAAATATTTGTAAATAGTGTGTTATAGGGACCTACTTTTTCACGAGGTGACCTTCCTTTTCAAAAGTAATCTTCTTGAAAAACGGAAGTCAACTATTGTGCTATTAGTCTCCGATGCAGTTTACTAAATTATGTCAGCTACGTTAAACCTAATAAGTGAACATAAACAGGATGAACATAATTATGTATTGTCACAACGTTCATTGGAAGAACCGACGGAAGACGGTATTCTTAACTAACTCCTTAATGGTACCTATATCTGTGAGCAGGGGTGGTCCATGGGAATTTTGCAAAAATAATTGAAATTTACACTTACCTCGCCGTATATAGGCACATAGAGTGCTATTTACGGTAAATAGCACTTTGCGATCACAAGTTCACTAAATAATTTACCCATCTTGTGATCTAGTGCCACTCAGGGCAAAAATCTGATAAAGGCCATTCGTGTTTAACTAGACATTGGTGACATAGGCCCCTGCACGTGCCTAGTGACCCCTTTTAAATGTCCGAAAAAGGTAATTACTTTGTTGTGCCCTTTTTCCGACTACCTAGAAATAATTTTGACACTCGTGTTTTTTAAGAGGGATAGTATTTTAAAATCTGTGGCTTGGATGAGTGGATATTTTACCACACGCTTCATTTTTGCTCAAGCCGCTGGCCTGCTTAACTACAAGTGGTTAAGTGGTACAGGATATTTTGGTAATATTTATGTTAGAAATCCTGTTAAAATATGATGCCAGTCTTGATGATACTTGACGGTATGGAATTCACCAAGTTAAGAAAAACGCCGTCATATTAAAAGAGATCTTGAGTACCTCTCGTTTGGACCATTTTTTATTGCATACTACACAATCAAGGTATAATATGTATATCTATGGTGTGCTCTATGCTTTGTATACTCTACTTTATTGTATTATCTATGCTAATTATGACAGTATGACATAAACACGACTTTGATTTTAGGTTATAAAAATATATTCGTGTTTATTTTCCGAAACTTATGAATGATTTATTCCTTTTTATTTAATAGATATAAATATATTAAATAAGACTTACAAAACATATCATAATGAACGGCTTAGCGCTAAGAATAAACCGAGGCGGGGGCGGAAAATCTAAAAATTCTATTGGATACTCTCCCATCGCTATTCCAACCTCTTTATTTGAAAATACAGGTATAAGAAAGTAGGAATTCATTAAATTACATCCATATCCATACAGTTCCAATTGTCATCAAGTCGTTTATTTAATTTTGAAGTGGTTTTAACATGATTAAAACATTATTGACTATATCCAGCTGTTGAATATATTTTGAATATTCTTTTCCAGACAATGTTAATAAAAATGTACAAGAGTTTATGAATTCAGCTTCTACGGATGAGCAATTAGTTATCCTAAAAAATATTATAGACTCAAGCAAAGAACCAAAAGATGATGTTATAATGAAGTTTCTAGTTGCCGCTTACTTCCACGCTGAAGCTAAACATCCAATCAAGTGTGTAGTGTCGAGGTAAAACAAATAATAAATATTTATCCTAACTGTATCTACTACATTTCACTGGACATTAAATTATAGAAAAATTTGTTGAGACTTTATTTAAAAGCTCACTTAAAAGTTTTATTTTCCGCTAAAATTATATACTTTTACAATTGCTTAATCTATTGTACCATTACTTGAAGTAAAATGCTTATTTAAATAGAGTAGAGTGAGTGTCCGTTTTGTGACATTGTTCAAAACCCTTTTTGATTTTCATTTCTGATCCACATCTCCCATAATCATAGGGTCGAATTTTCATGAAATTGTGCTAATATTCTCTTTAATACCTATTAAGTATTTTGAAATATTACATGATTTACAAGAAATTAAGAGCACATGACAATTTTGACAGGCACATAATCAAAAACAAACAGCTGCAGCAACCATTCTCGGATACCCTGGCGGTTCAGATCACAGCTCACATAACCAGCAAGCCATCCAGCTATAGGCAGTATGTGGATGTTGTCAGCAAGCTCATCACATGTATCGAGAACTTTCCTGCTGGAGTCATGGCATTGAAGACCTTGGAGTTACCAATAGCAAGTTACCTGAAGGACTGCTTGAATTGCTGTATCACGACATTGAGGTATACTTCTATTAAATATTGATTATTCTATTTATTTAAGAATTTATACTGCCTTGATGTAAACTAAATGCTATTGTAAAATATGGAGAAATATTATGCCAGTACTAATAATTGATGTAGTCTTTTTTCACTTCTGTGGAGTTAATGTTAATGTGAGCTTTGGATAAGCAAAGCTTTGCAACAAGATCCATACAAACAAATGCACAAGCTAACTTCAGAAATGCAAAGTTATTTGGTACAAAGTATACTAGAATAAAAAGCAGGTATTCTTTCAGCCTTTATTTTAAGAAGATTCCATTATGTATTTTCAGAGAACAGAAAACATTATCTCCAACCGAAAAAAATGAAATCTTCAACTTATCACATATCAGCATAAGATTGCTCCTACACATTACTCAGAAAGTTAGCACGGAAAGTAAAAGCAATTTAATCCTTATGTTTGAGGGGATAAGGTTGTTAATCCAAGATTTGATGTTTGATGATGATGTTCCTATGGATACAAAGAGTGTCGGTGGAATATTGTATGTGACTATGCATGTTACGGAGTATGGGACGGACAGTTGGTTGGAGGTAAGTAATGCCTTATCAATAAAAATAATAATCTTACTACAAAGACAAGTGGATATAGTCACAGGTTTGAATGTACACCAAGTACACCATTCAATAACCTACATCTAAGCTATACGAAAATACAGAATGCAAATATTGCCCCAGAACATATATTAAGCGTTACAATATAAAAATATTATTGCCTTTTAAAATAGTACTCTTAAATTTAGTAGTCTTGCTAACGCCCTACACAACATGCTCCTAGAACATTTGTTTATATACTTTTAAATAAATAATACTTTTAATAAAATACATTTACAGATTCTAAATTCTAGCACTACAAACAGTGGTTTGAGCAAGTTGCTAACACTAGAAGCAGCTCGCCTCAGCCTATACTCTGCCATTGTTACCGTGGTGGCAGCAGAGCACCTGTACGCACATACTGTAGACGATGAGCCTGCGATCCTCACACTGACTAAGAAGATCTTGGATATCGGAGAAAGGTAGGTTTTTCTTTGATTCTGATGATCTATTCCTATCGCTTTTTAGTTTCCGTACGTGTAAAAGAGATAGCATGATGTCTTCACCAATTTTGGTCTCACGTATGTATATTAAAAATATCAATTGCTGCTTTAACTATCCAAAAAAAAAAAATCCTTTTATCAATGTATTATGTTATGGTCCGTTTTTTATACAATATTGTACAAAATCGATCTCAGGAAATTTCGGTATACATAACAATAATATTTCCAGGAGCTCAGCAGAAGCGGCGGTTATCCTAGCTGTGGGTCGCACAGCGCTGCAGTTGGGCAAGCTGGTGTCGGGGCCGGCGGGGCTGGCGCCGGCGCAGGCGCTGCTGGAGTTCGTGTGGCCGCAGCTGGACCACCACATGGACAGCGTGCGGCACCTGGCGGGGCAGCTGCTCACCTGCCTCGTCCGGTACTGCGCACGCGCCGACGCCGCCGGTCAGTGGATTCCTGCGCCTGCGCTACTCTACTTAATATCAAAAATTAACGTCTTTTAAATCGACCTTCAAAAGGAGGTTCTATGTTAAGAGTGTTTCTTTTTGTTTGTCTGTCGATTTCTCTAGAGTTGAATGATTTAAAGATTATATCTTAAAGATTTAGAAAGATTTTTTTCCTAACACTTTGTGCAGGAGATAGCAGGGCTGTGGACATGCTGACGAGCGCGCTGCAGTCACTGGAGCGGTCGCGCAAGAGCTACTACACGTGCGCGGGCGTGGTGGCGGCCGAGCTGCCCGCGCGGACCGTCCGCGCGCTCGTGCGGCCCAGCGACCTGCTGCCCGCGCTGCAACTGCAGCCGCTGCACAATACTGTAAGTTGTCTAACATTCACGCAAGGTCGACGTAAAATGTTTGATTAGATAAAAGGTCTTCTCAAAAAAGGACGAACTCCTTCCTCGTGGAGACGGTATTGCGCATGAATGGTTTGATCTATTCTTTTTTGTTGTGTTCATTATATTGATATAAATTTAAAAAATATCCTTTTTGACATATTTCTGAGTCATTAATGAACATAAATAAAGAGCAATAAGGGATAATTGTGGGGTGGTTCTGTATCAGGCTCGCGCGGCGCTGGAGGCGCTGGCACAGAAGTGCGTGTGGGCGTGCGGCGCGGAGCTGCTGCAGGCGGAGTGGCTGCGCCCGCTGCTGGGCTGCGCGCGCGCCGCCGCCGACGACGTGCAGCTGGCCGCGCTGCAGCACGTGCTCGCCACCGTCGCCGACATACGCCCTGACGTCATGGAATATTTGTGAGTCCTAAAGATTATATATATAGATACCAAAATTGCCCACAGTGGCCAGACACTAAAGACGACAAGGAAAAAAAACATGTATGTATGTGTATCGGACACGATATAATTTGAAAAAAATATATGTATATGTATATTTTTTAACTAACGAATACCTTTCCAATATTATCTCACAGTCACTTATCTCACAGAACATAACAGCATTATTACAGAACGCAAATGTGCGTTTAAGTAGTAACACTTTCAATTCCTGAATGTCGCGTATTTGATTACAACTATCAATCATTTCAAAAGAAGGTGTGAGAAACGTTACTAAAGAGCTTTTAATTTATATCTGTTCACCAGAATACAATACATAAAAGAAGCGAGCTCGAGCCCAGAAGACACCGATTTGAAATGCGTGCTCATGCTGGTGCGAGCGCTGCGCACGGCCTGCGGTGCGCACGCGCAGCCGTCGCGCTCGCACTGGCGCGGCCTGCTCGCCTACAGCGTGCTGGCCCGCGCCGCTCTGCATGAACTTGATGAGGTCAGTTTTATTCTATCTTGGAAAGCCAGTTCCCCATGTGACTAAAAGCTTCTGACCTGCATCTGGTCAGACTGGAAGCCAACCCCGACGTGATTAAGATAAGGCTAGGTAGACGATTAGATGCATCTAACTTAATTTATCACTGTCGAAAATAAAAACGATTACGGAAATATCCAGGACACTTTACTAATCAATTCTTGTTACCGCGGTTACTGACTTAACTGCCTCCTGCATCCGGATAGAATCCGACATTGGTCGATCCCTTAACCCTGTTGAAACTAAACCCTGAACAGGCTACGGAAACCCTTTAAAATCTGATAAAACAGGTCTATAATATTCTGTTTTGTATTTCCAGACTCGCATCCTGGCCCTATCGCTAATCGTAGAGTCTCCGAAAAGTACGGAGCTGTTCTCGGAAGGGGACCTGCAGTTTGTGCTGCATTACCTCGAGCACAACATCAATGCGCAGGCGCCGAACTTCCGCCAACTCACACTCTCTGCCATGAAAAAAGTACGTAGTTTACGTAAACGAATATGTATATAGAATTCCAATATGATGCAACTTTTTCAAGTATTTGACTATATTATTATTTTAAATAATTAAGTATTTAGTATTTTAATAATTATTTTAATTATTAGAATTATTACTTTTTCTCCATTTAGTAGAAGATTTGTAAAGTCATAGCTATTAAATTATCTGTGATTATCTGTGTGCCAAACTTTATCGAAATCCGTTCAGCCGTTCTTCCATGAAATGAAAGTAAGTAAGTAAGAGACAAACGCACTAAAATATTACTAAAGTAGGAAGAAGTATTCAAAAAATACAAAATAATAATCTGTTCAAAATTACGAAAACATATATTTTTTCAGTTTATAAAGCGCTTCGAAGAGAGCTACGCAGTGATTTGGCGCGAGTTGCAATCTGGACCTAATGCCGAGTGCGATAAGGTGGCGTACTACGTGCGGTTCGCGGACGAGTTGCGGCGGCAGTGCTTCCGCAGCCTGCTGCCCGGCGCCAACTACAGCCGGCGCTGCGTGGCGCTGCAGCTGCTGGCTTGGTGCGAACACATCACTTTGGAGGGCTATGAACGGTAAATATCACTATTGCACATTTTTGTACAAATATTTTTAGGCAAAAAAAAATATAGTTCTTTAAAAAAAATCGGTCCACAAACGGCGGAGAAATCGCGTAACAAACACACAAAAAATAAAAAAAAAACATACCGTCGAATTGACAACCTCCTCCTTTTTTGAAGTCGGTTAAAAATGATTTTATTTTACAAATGAAATTAAAGGGGAAAAAATATGAAGTAGTTTCAGTGGACCTCGAATATAGTTTAGGATGCACATCACCATCTGCCTAGCCTTCTACCAACTCTGTCGGCTGTGCGTGCAGTAGTGTTTCAACCGGCTTTCATGGCACACCGAACCCTTTACTAAAGGTAGTCCTCATTATCATTATTTCTTTCTAATATTATAAATGCGAAAGTTTGTCTAAAACGAGATAAATCTAAACCTCGTAAATGAATCATCATCAACTATTTTCTGTCTTGCATCGTCAATAAAAGACGAGTTAGGAGCCAACTACTTATTGAAAAAGTATTACAATCTAGGCCCCACCATATAAATATCCAAAGATTAAAACTAAACCGACGGTGCACTTCCTACGCAAGTTGCGGCCGCTTCTCATACAGAGAAGTGATAAGCGGTATTCACCATGTTTTCCTCAATAATATTTGTCTTCATCATCAGTAGTTGATGTGATAAGAATATGAAGAAATAGGCATAGGAAATCCAAGTTTGAAGTGGTGGTTACATCTTATGATTCGTCAGGCATTGGGAGCCGGATTACGTGGAGAAATTGCTGCGGCACTTAGAAGACAGCTATGAGAACAACAAGGTCCTCGCCCTCGAGGTGCTGGCCAGCTGCCCTGTGGAACTGCTCAAGGTAAACTAGCCAAGCAAGGCATTGCACAAAGAATACATATTTCGGTTTAGTTTTTATTTTAGGCAGGCAGATTTCATTTAACTCCCACAGAAATATACGCATACTTGTTTTTTTTTACGACTGTGCAGCTGGGCACGTGAGTGAGACCCGGGGTCTCACATAGAGAAAGATTGAGCGTTAATCACCACGCCTTCTCAATGAGGGTTGGTGATTACTGAAGTCCAGGTTTCTTCCAGATATTTTCCATCATCTTTAATCGGTTATTGGTGTTAAAAGTTATAAATTACTTAAAAATCTCGCGATTAGTACGGGCTTGACCTGGTATCGAATCCGTGCACTCATACATGAGAGGGTCTTAAACATTTTGACGTAGCGCTCAAAAGGTTAACCACTAGGCTACCACTACAGCCTTTATGCCAGTTAAAATAAAAAGCATTGCAATTATATTTGTTACCCGTTTAATTACATTTCTACATCATCCCTGGTACTAGAGCTGCACTTCCTCCAGTCCATAGCAGTTTTGTTGATCATGATCACAAATGTCTGCACCACGGCAATCCCGGTGCACGTCACCACTATGAAGTCGTACGCCCACTGCACATCGTCCACATACATTAACAAGAAACCGAATAATATCAACAAAACATCACTTAAAATACCCAAAATGTTAACAAACCACACTATGGTGATGCTCATATTACATCTCACTTTACAAATACTGGACAACAGGATCACACTTCCCGTTTCCAAGCCAAGTAGCAGTATAACCGCGACAGTTCCAATGTCCAGTAGTTCTATATCTAAGGCTGATTGCACAACGTACAATATAACACTTGTGACGCTGAATATGCGGTACCAGGAGCTGATAACTTTAGTCTCCTCGTCTTCGATTTGATCGCAGTTTAGAACTATATAAATGTGAGATAGCACGATGTTGTGTAACGTGCCTAAGGTAGCCGCAAGAAGTATTATAAAGTATAATATAAGTAGAGTGTCCTTATAGTCCTTTGGTAGTATAAATGTGCACACGATGCAGCAGGTCGCTAGACATTTCACTAGTATCTGTTTGGAGTACAGATAGTTAACTTTGCGCCATTTTGGTAGTTTGTAGTTTGCGCTTGCGCAGGTTATGGCACAAACAATGGAGACTGCAGTGCTGAAGTATTGTACCAATTCCGTGTTGTCCTCTTCTGATGTGGCAGACATTTTTGCAAGCTTTTTATTTTGTTTGTTTTTTAGGGGTTAAGTCTCTCTCGCGTCTGTCTTCGTTTCTCAAATACACTTATTTCAGATTTCCAGTCTATAAATATAGTTAACTGTACGTCCATAGCACATATATAAAATTACACTATTCATTTTTCTAACTCATTTTTTTTATACTGTTTTTTTAGTAGCACGTTCATTTCGAGTTTATTTTCTATCGCCGCGGTCACACAGATCTCAATGTCAGCTCTATGCATGTTATCGTCATTTTTAATTAATATTAACACGATTAGATAGGGCATTTTTTATATTATAATAGGAAATAAAAATAGTAACTAATTGAAGGATAGGTAGGTATATACGTAATTGTAATAAGTTATTATATAAGGGAAGGGTATTCGTTTTAATTAGACTTGGCGATAGATTCAACTTTCAACATTTTGTTTAACAGTTTTACGCATCAAGGAAGGTGTATTGAACGAGATCCAACAATATTGTATCTAGTTTTAATAAATATTCATCAAAAAATCTAAAAATTGGAGTAGTTCCGGCTAAAATGAATGTTGGCTCCCAATTATATACCTCCTGATTAGAGCTACGCGTATTTGCCTCACCCCACTCGCGCGTTCTGCTGAGGCGTCATTGGTGATAATTATAACATACATTAATATAACTAAAATTCGACACATAAAAATCAATTTTGAAAATTGATTTTATTATTATTTCAGAGGAAAAGCTACTCTATTAGCTTAGACTTAGAGGACATTATCAAGCAGGCGTCGTTGCTGAAGCCCACAGAGTGCGTGTCGGCGGCGTACAAGCTGGACTTGCTGCGCACGAGACTGCCCGAATATATCCTGCAACATGACCAGTGGTATGGTACATTTATTTGTTCTGTTTATGATATGGATGGGTTCTTAATCGATTTGTAGGTTTCATTTTGAGTAACACATCGACTTTTCTTAAATACCTATAGTTATTTTGCGTAGTTCACCTACTTTTTAATTTCAGTTGTGAAATATGACATGTTCTTTTTTTTCTTTTTGTCGGGAAAACAATTTGTTTTTTTTCACATTGTTTATTTACTCTTTATATAGGGTCATTTTAATCTTTTCGACTTTGTAGATGTTTCTGGTAGATCCTGTATGAAGATTTTGTTTAGTTTTGCATTTTCAAACAAAGTTCCATGACCACAGCGACACGTCGGAAGTAGCAGAGCGCGTGACGTACGTGCTGTGGTCGCGGCTGCTGCGGGCGGCGCGTGCGCAGCTGGCGGTGTGCCGCGCCAGCGTGCTGGCTGCCGCCGCGCGCGCGCCCCTCTACGGCGTGCTGCACTGCCTCGGGCACACGCTGCGCCATGTCGACCCAATGTCTGTATACCATTTCAAACATTCATTCTTGCCACACTATCTTGTACTATTTATTTGAAACTGAACAGTTTACTTCCCTGCTGTGTCAGATAGCTCATTTATCGGGTAAAGCAAAGTAGTTTCCGAGAATTGCGACTCTCCATACAATATTTAGGTGGCATGTTCAAAATTTATATGAAACGCCCAATATTTTTTTATCGTATTTCGGTTTTTTTTTTCTGTTGAAAGATGTTTAGTTTTACGAGTATATTGACTTCCCTTGGGATGTAACCACCTTTTTGTTACATCCTGATGTATTGTATGTGCATAGAGCGATATCATCGGACGAGCGCTGGTCGGCGCTGGTGGAGGAGACGTTCAGCGCGTGCGCGGCGGTGAGCGCGGCCGTGGCCGGCGTCGTCAGCAGCTCGTCCCCCGAGGGACACCTGCCCATGGACATGACGCTGCAGCTCACCGACCACGGCAACTCGGGGTCACTACCATCTATATCATTTACTATTATAACTACTGCTCGTTTTTGAAATATTCTTATAGTGTTAGATAGCCCATTTATTAAGATTGGGCATAAATGTGTATTTCAGTAATGTGACGCTGGAGGACGGGCGGCAGGTGACGGCGCAGATGGTGCTGCTCTGCGCCTGGAGATCTGTTAAAGAGGTACACCACTTTTTTGAAATGAAAACTTTGTTTACGTTTATATTTTGCCAAGAAAAATGTGTTGTAGCAATTTTGTTGTGTCCCTTTCTGTCCAGCAATAACGCATGGGAAGTGAAGAATGGTGGGGTTTAGGGGGGTATTTTTTGTTTTGACGTTCAAAAAGTGCTGAGTTATCAGTATAATTTTCGGTTAAACGTAGAGAAGTTAATGTAGCGGTGTGTCAGGTGTCGCTGCTGCTGGGCGGCATGTGCGGGCGGCTGCGCGTGCGCGGCGAGGGCGGCGCGGCCGGCACGCTGTGCGCGCGCCAGCTGGCCGGCGCCGGCGCACACTTCACGCGGCTGCTGGCCGAGACCAAGCACCGCGGCGCCTTCGAGCAGGCCTACGTCGGCTTCACCATGCTGCTGGACAGGTGGGTGCCACTGCCGACCCCTTACCTTCTCAATATGTCAAAAATGGTTACCCACCTCCGGATCAATCGCATCATGTACTTAAGCCACCATGTCATATGTATGGTATACGAAATTAATTTTTGTGCCTGAAAAAAACCTTCACGTGTAAACAGCCCCTGCGTTTCCCGCCATGCACGGACGATAGGACCATCATAACTTACGAATTCGCCGGGGGATGTCGCGGCGATCCGGATTTAAGTGTTGTGTGCATATGTGATTAACGGAGAAGGTTATAGTGAGGGGCAAAGATATTTTAATTATGAGTGAATATGATGGTGCCGCAGACTGTGGCGGTGCCGCAGCCCGTCGCTGCACGCGCTGCCGCGCGCCTGGCTGCGCGACCTGCTGCGCGCCGTGGCCGACGGCACCGACCGCAAGCTGTGCGCCACGCGACGCAGCGCCGGCCTGCCCTTCATGATACAGGTCAGACACTACGGTATTACACATATTTCTTGAATATTCTAGGCGAGCATGGGGTAAAAACTTGATATTTATGTGTATATCTGATGAGACTAGAATATTATGGAGGTTTAGGGCAAATCTGACGATGCAGACGACAGAGGATCGAGGAACATCTTAACTACCTCGTGTTTGGGCTTACTATATTCGTATTGACAAGATCTTTACACCGAGATGGGTAATGATCTCAACAGTTGAGGTCATTACTGTACGGTCCGTGATGCAGGTGCAGTACAGTTTAGGGAATTCCTTAATGGTTGATAGCAAGTATATAGTGTTTGGGCTTATTTTATTCGTGTTGATGAGGTCTTTACTCACTATAAGCTTGATGCTGATCATAACTACAAATACGAAGTGTGAAAATAGAGGTTTTAAATTTTTGACTAGGAAACTAAAAAGCAGAAAATAAAAAAAAAACTTTTTACAAAAAAATGAAAACACAAAAAAGGAAAAAAAAATCTTTCATCGTAGCTCTATAAGTCGATGTTAAACAAAATAACAGCCTCGAAACTGACTTGTGTAGAGCTATGACGAAAGGATATTTTTTCCTTTTGAAATCTGTATTTAAATTAAGGTATTTTGCCTAGTTGGGTACCTACTGTGTTTTATTCTATCTAATATAGATTTTTTTTATCAATAGTTTTTGAGATTAGTGCGGCTAATAAAAATATACAGCCAAACTCGTCAGTTTTATAATTTTAGATTATACATATTATGTGAGGATAAAAAATGTTGATAACAATAATGGTGTATGTCAGGCGCTGGTGACGACGGAAGTGCAAGTGCAGGGCAATCCGCTGTGCTTCCACGAGTGCATGTCGACGCTGCTGTCGCTGTGCGAGCGCGGCGGCCCCCCAGCGCGCGGGCACGCGCTGCACGTGCTGCGCGCGCTGCTGCGGCACGCGGCGCTGGCGCAGCGCGCGGCGCCCTACGTGAGCCAAGCGCTGCTGGCCGCGCTGCGGGCCTTCGCCGCCACCTCCTGGGCCGTGAGTCGCGCACCCTACATAACATATCTGATTCTATCTAACTAAGGAAAAACAAGATTTCCTTTCATTATTTTTCCCATCTGTTGGGTAGGTGATCATATCACTGTATTTATCCGTGTCTGCGACCAAAAAAGCTAATGACGGTAACATAAAATGGTTATAACGATGGCGGCGATTGGTCAGTCGCCAATCGCCAGCTAGAGCTAAGTTGTGTGCGACAGGAGCGCAACTCGGCGACGCTGCTGCTGAGCGCGCTGGTGTCGCGCGTGTTCGGCGTGTCGCGCGCCGGCATGACGGGGCGGATCTTCTTCTTGCGGTACCCGCAGCTCTACGACTTCATGCTGGTAACCAACACTCCCTATTTTTTAACAAATAAGTCTATATATGACATCGATTTGACCTAACTAACTATACTTTTTAGAGAAAATTAAAAATGACATACGCAATAAATTTTACTTTTTATTCTGAAGACTTCTACAACACTTTAATTTTGTATACAATTCCCGTGAAATAACTTTGCTGCCTTATGTCAGCTGCAAATACAGTCTCAAAAATAAAAAAATACGAAATACTGGATTTCTTTAAATAAGTTTGCCGTTCTAAATTCAGTCATTTGAATTACTGCACATGCGCAATAATGTATTCTTTTTCATATATTTCGACCTGTTTTGCATTGTTTCGTAATAAAATAGAACTGTAGATGAACACAAAATAAGCCAGTATAATGTCGCAGGAGGAGCTGTCGCAGGCCGGGCGGGACACGCAGGCGCTGCGGCCGGCGCTGTACGCCGTGCTGCTGCTGCTGGCGCGGCTCTACCCCTCCTCGCTAGAGGGCACGGAGACCAACCTCAAGGTAAACATGACTGTAGAAGCGCGATGAAGTGTTCTTATTTAGGTAAAGTAAGGGCCAGTTACACAATATATCCGAATGGTCCGAATAGCTATTATCTACCGAATAAATTCAAAAATGGAACAGAATTTGTATGAAATTATCTGTCAGACAAACTGACTGGAACGTGACAGGTGATGAAACAGACCCTTAGAATAATAAAGTATGTAAGAAGAGTATGCCCGCAGTAACCCGTTGTGGTGTTGCAGCTGGCGGCGTTCATCCCGGCCGTGCAGGCGTGCGCGCGCAGCCGCGTGCTGCACACGCGCCGCCTCGCCGCGCGCGCGCTCGTGCCGCTCGTGCCGCAGCAACTGTAAGCCCCTTTGTTATCTTTATTAATACTAATAATACGAAATTAAAATTGTTTCATGTTACGCTATCACGGTAAAAGGACTGAATCGATTGACTTTAATTTTTTTATAGATATCAAGCTGACATCCATCCTATCACATCCTATCCATCAACTATACATTTTCCTACGTTCTTATCTCATTGCAAGGTCTACATTTCCTCATACGAAGACGATTGAAGCGCTAGTCATTAATACGATTTTTTTACACATTCTCAAAACGGGTTGGGAGAATTTAGACTTTTTACGATTGCTTGAAGAAATCTTAAAAAAAAATATTCGCAAAATCGTAGATACAGACGCCACACACCAGACTACTACAATCTGTCAAATTTTCTTAATAGATTTTCAACTTTATCGCCAAAGCATTATGGTTCAAAGTTGAATGGGAAAATCTGACAGTTTCGGGTAGCCTGATGTGCTGGCATCTATACATGAGAGGCAGGCAATTCAACCACTAGATTACCACAAAATGTTTTCCACAAAAAATACTGTATCCATGTTCAGGTTAAGCAGTCATTTCGAGTCGTTGCTGGAGCAGCTGGAGACTTGCGACAGCAACACGGCGCACGGCATCGTGCTGCAGCTGGGCGAGCTGGCGCGGCGGCGCGGGCCCGAGCTGGCGGCGGGCGGGCTGCGGGGCGGGCGGGCCGCCCTGCGCGCCCTACTGCGGCGCCTGCGCCCGCCCTGCTACGTGCTGGCCGCAGACCTCGTCAGCCTGCTCAGCTTGCTCGACTTCACGTGAGATCACTATATCTCTACCTATTGTATTCGCACTAATTTGACTCATCTTAAATTTTATCTTTGTAAACTGAAGCATTATCACTGAAACTTATTACTTATTAGGATTACTTAAATTAAACTTTAAGATGGCCTGTCTGTTAGCTTGTCAACCAAATTCATACAGATTCTTGTCCATGTCAGTCAAGTTGATAGTCTCCAATTTTCTAAATTGCAAATTTCCAAACTCACTTGTGAACTTTCCAAAAAAATCTGTTGGAAATGACCTACGTCCAGCACCGGCTTTTACTCCACATACCAAAACATTCAACCATGTACTCCTTACATTCCAGGTTAAAGAGTTTACCTCAGGAAACCGTGACCGAAATCAGTTCACAGTTACACGAATTGATATTCCCCCCCGGCCCTGTGGCGGGCGGGCCGGGCCGCGCCCTCTGCCTCGCGCGCGCCATCACCCTCTACCTTCTGTTCGCTACCAAGTACGGCGTCACCGATGTTCGCCTCCTGGTCTACCAAGGACTGGAACATACCTGCTACGAAGTAATCCTAGCAACGTTAGACTACCTCCTTATACTTCACAAAGACTCGGACGTCGACACTACAAATTTCCACGAACATCTGACGACCATCGCCGATGCGTCCGTTTTGAAAAGAATAAAGAGCGAACAGTACATACAGTTGCTTTGCAAGGTTTTAAAGAACAACTACCTGGAGTGTCAAGAAAAGAGCTTGAAAATATTGATGTTGGAAGGTGACACGCAGCGGAACATAATAGAAACTAAGACGGGGGACGTCCTGTTGACGGACGACATGGTCATTGAGAAGTTGATCGATCGGATACAAACGGAACATGAGAAGTTAACACACATATACTTGCAAAGTTTGTTGGACTTTGTGACGGCGCAGCTGAGGGCGGCCAAGCTTCGTGCTGCAGCACTGCTGCACGTGCTGCGCGTGCTGCTGGACTGCAGCTCCGCAGAGAACTGCCTCAATACCAGGACAGTGGTCGTCGCGTTCATGGAAACCAACTATCCGTTGTTGTTGGAGGTGGATGCCAGCGAACTCGCTGATGGAGATACGTGTGAGTATATTATGTGAATAAGTTTTTTTGTATTGCATATTCCATGCAGAATGTAATAGACAAGACAATCCATTAGCTTTCTCTTAAGGTTGTGGTATAAAATACGAATGTATGTTCAGTCGAGCTGCGCGCCACGATATGGGCGACGGTAATAACGTTGGTGGAGGACGACGAAGCGGACATCCGGCGCCGCATGTGGCGCGCGGCGGGCGGCGCGGGCGCAGTGCGCGAGCGCATGCGCGCGGGGGGGCCGCACGCGCAGGCGGCGGCGCTGCTGGCTCTCGTGGCGCTACTAGACTTCCAGTCCGTGGTCCTAGTGGCGGATGACGTCACCGATGAGGTAAAGATACTCACTACCCACATACGGGCTGACCAACCGAGTAAATACACAGTCTGACAAAAAAGCTCTGATCTACCACTTGACAGCCATATTGACCTATACAACCCTTAGTTACGAAGCGACTGTTGCTTATAAATCCATAATGATTTGACATAGCAAAATATGACAAATAAAGTAAAGCACCACAAAAAAATCATGAAGGTATTAGAATTTCAATGCTTACGGCGCATCTCTTGACTTTTAACTATCATTATTCATGGTGTATGTTTTAAAATAGCAAAAACAATTCAAAACTGTAGCTTAATTGCTGGCTGTATATAATAATATATATGAATAGTTATAAATAAAACCCTATCGTCCCTTTAAAATTAAATAAACAACAATTGAATTGAATAATAATTATAACAAATTAATTAAGCGATTAGAATTTAACACTTCATTTCATTATTTCAGTGTCGTGTGTTTGATCAAAACGAAAGGTACAACATATACCTAGAGGAAAGTATATGGACAGTCGCGTGCGCAGACATACTCGCCAATGATTTCAAGCTAAACGACACCGCAGTCTCTGCCATCATAGACAAACCAGAGTACAAACAAACCTTTAACAAACTGTGTAAGGACAATGTAGACGATTTTAGGAAAATGGCCGCCGGTGAGAAATTACCTAGAAACGATGCATTAAATCCTAAAATAGAATTATTTGTAAATAGATTACGTAAACTTAGTAATTAAGAATATATTTTTAATGTTTATTATTTGTACAAAATGTATATAAAAATATTTTATCAAATTGTTATCTTGTTATTTTATCTAATTGTTGGCTTGCCACACGTTTTGACATATTCCATGAAAGTTTTATGCTGGCAATAAGAACTAAGCAAAATACGATACGTAGTTTTATTTTTGTAAGTTTACAAAGTCGTTTTTTTTATTATTCATCAAATATTGAATAAATAAATAATTTTGAGTCCAATCAATAAAAAACCTCTTTCTTCTTATCGTCTTTACTACCTCTATCAAATTCTAAATTATTATTGTACATATTTAAACTGACTGATTTAAAAAAAAAAAAAAAACAAAAAGCACGTCATTATTCTACAAGAGTTGTTTATTTTGACACCGGCTTCTAGAGCTACGTAAGGGTAAGAAGGTTTACACGTATATTGTATACTCTTTGGTTTACACTTTTCACCCAGGTAGTGGCGAAACGTAGATGAGACTGGAGACGTGGGCGAAACGGCAACAAATGGTAGGGGTATGATACGATAAATAAATAAAAGCGTCTTTGTTTGTAAGGCGGTCTCCTAAAATATAATATACCAATAATAACTATATACAGGGTCTATCTCAAACAATCTTGTCTCTTCGTATCCGAAACACTTCGCTCGCTACCGAAGTGTTTTTAAACTTCATTCTCTGCACCTTTTTTTCTTTGTCTTTGCCTAGCTGGTCCTTCATCTGTAACACGCTCTGTTCGACTTCCTTGTCAGTCTTGGGCACCAGTCGTTCTACCTTACTCTTCAGGGTGTCCTCGGGCACGCTATCGTCTGCGTCATTGAACAAGTCCTTGACCGAGACCAGCCTGTGCGAGTTCCCGACTCGCAATAACTTCTTCAATCCTCGCGTGGTCCTCGGTTCTAGGAGAGCTAGAATGCCCCAGTCGTCTCCCTTCTGCTGGTCGAGTCCAGCGTCCAGCTGCCACGCAGCATTCCTCACCTCCGTTATGAGCCGCTCACATTCCTCGAAACTAACATTTCTGCTCACATTTAACGCTTGCTCTAGAGGATTGATAATATACAAGGGCAGTGAGTTCGGTTTCCTGACGGGAGTGCCTTCGTTGATGGATATCGCTTTGTCCTGGAAGTTGAACTGTGAGTAGAACTCAAAGAATTGCAACAGTAAGGTCTGCAGG
Source organism: Heliothis peltigera (assembly GCA_958496145.1). NCBI lineage: Eukaryota > Metazoa > Arthropoda > Insecta > Lepidoptera > Noctuidae > Heliothis > Heliothis peltigera. The sequence goes on from OY292333.1 coordinate 11,349,068, forward strand.
CTGGCCGAGCTCTGTCCGTAGCAGTCGGCGGGCAGTTTGTTCATGTCGCGCAGGAAGGTGCAGTTGAGATTATCTTCTGCCACTCTGATGTCTTCTGTACCTAAAGTTAGAAATATCCTATTGTTATAACTCTTATAACTGTTTGATTGGAAGAAATTAGCTGGTGGCAAGGAACGATTGCACGGCTCGACCGTCCAATTATGAACTTAGTTTTAATATAATAGTGAATTTTAGAATGCATAAAACTGTGGGCTGTGGTCCCTGCCAAAGTACTGAATGTATATACCACTATTTTAAAATATTTAAAAAAGAGAGCGCGTTTTTTTTCTATAAGAATATATTTAATACATGGAAAAGCCCTGAAGGCCACATTTTTATTTCGACGCACTGCGTGTCACGTGATACTCACCGGCTCGTCTAACGAGGCTCTTGAGCGTGGGCAGCACGAAGCCGTCGCTGGATTTCTGCTGCAGGAAGAAGAGGACCATCAGCGTGAGCGGGAAGTTAGTGATCCAGCGGCCCGGGTGCGGCTGCGTCAGCCGCGCCGCCCGCGCCCACGCGCGCACCGCCACCGTCAGCGGCCGCACGCGCGCGTCCAGCGCGCCCAGCTGCCACAGCAGCTCCGACATGTACACGCCCGACCTGCCGCACAACTGCCGCTCAGCACCAACACTCCGCCGTACTATCCGGTGCTCAAGTGCTATGGGATCCGTTCGATTGCTCGCTCTACCCGAAAACGCATTACCCAATAGCAGTATTTAAATTGCACTTCAGATTTCGTTAGATGAATTTAAGAACTCTGACAATGGACTTGTTAGATTAGTGCGTTACGATAACGACAAGCTTGTCCTGGCACAGGGGAAATCGCATCAGGCTGCGGCCGAAACAACCACATAAACGAAATTATTTCATTGGCGGCTTTAGAAAATAGTATATTATATATAATAGTAAATTATAGTATACATTAGGTGTCACTCACATGTTGTTGTAGCAGAGGTCGCACTCCAGGTCGGTGTACTGGTGCGCGAATTTTACGATGGGCACGCGCGCGTGCGGGATGCGCGTGACGCGCGCGGTGCCGGGCACGCGCAGCTCGAGCGCGTCGGCGGCCGCCGCCACGTGCCGCGCCGCACTGCGCGCGCCCGCCGCCTGGTACACCAGCCGCGCGTCCGGCCTCTGCGCACCACACGCTACTGCTTCACCACCCACCTCAACCAACTACCTTCATTCATTGTCTGCCTAGCCTCTTGCCAACTCTGCTTGCTCTAGCCTAACTAGATGCAGCTAAGGAATATCAAATACTAGAGCATAATTCTGTTTAAAACAATGCCTTCCTCTCTTCTAATGTACTATTTGCTGTGCCCATCAGGGTCCATGATTGATACCATGTCATTTATATTACCATCTTATTTTACATTGTGGATTTGCAATAAAGATTATGATTATGAACTAGACTACATAATGATGCCAAAGACTTTCCTTCCGAAACATTGGGACTGAGCTGCAACTAAACCGGAATTTGATGCAAAAATACTATTATTAAAGGCAGACAATGACAATCTCTACTTCAAAACATATTTACAATGTATTAATTTGTAGCATAATTACCGCTTCTTCTGAAATTATATTTGTCAATACTAGGTCCAAATCACATCCCATCTTGCCAAAACCATTAATGGACGATCCAAAAGGTCTCACAGCTAAGTTGGCATACAGACTCTCAAGAACACCTTCAATCTGAAGATTTAATGGTGACATTAATACCACTTTCAAATGCCTGGGAATCAATAAAAGGGACACTTGTTAATCAGGCTAATTTGACTGGGTTACATCAGGGTGAATAAGACAATTAGTAGAAAAATATAAATTGTACAGACACCAGCATAACAAGCTGCTAAGAAACTGTAAAATTTTCCCAGTCTTCAGCAATAAAGTTGAAAATCTATTAACCCGTTGTATGCCGGAGCGCACATATGTACGAGACACAATTAATTTTCTATTGTCTTATTATTGCCGGCATACGAGAGGTTAAGGAAGTTTGACAGATTGTAGTAACTTAATGTGCTGTCGTCTGTACTTACATTAGAGTTAATACCCAACAAAAACAAACTTCTAACAAATACCAAGTCCCCAGTATTACAGTACATTATGATTCAAACTAGCCTTAATGTTATTGAACACAGTTTTGTTACAAGTTATTAATCACTTATTTTACTTTAATTATATATATTTACCTGTCTGGCAACCATATATCTTAACCTAGCACCCAGATCATTTAACATAGTTCTATCATACAACAACTGTATCTGATCTGACACCGTTTCACAATCAACCAGCTCTTTAAAGAGTTGATCTTCATCAATTTTGTCTATTCCATTTACAGAGGCCAATGTTATGCTAGGTTCTGGGAATTTTGTCTTTGGTCCTTTTGCTGCCCGGAACCAGAGGAATGGTGAGTTGAGAGCCATAACATCCATATCCTTTTGGTGAGTGCTACATGATTTAAGCGCCTCCTTCAAATCATCTTCTGAATGGAATTCAATGAGCATGAAATTCTAAAAACAAATTTCTTAATTAAAGATTGTAGAAGTTATAATTTTTTTATTGATTGGCAGTTTTTAATAAGTGTACATTTTAAAAAATATGTATGCAGTCTAATAAATAATCAGCCAATATAAAAATGAGGAATATCAATAGATGATTTACTTATATATAGAACTGCTTTAATCTCATTACTACCCATTTTCTAATATTACTGGTTGTTTTATTTATTCAACAATGCATTTCATTATTTTGTATTTTCTTACTTGCCTAAACTATGTACTTTATATAACTGCTACTTTAAATTAATGCCATATATTTATCGAAAGAATTATACATGATACAACAATATAGTTGTGATACAACAAATACTATATAAATGCACAAATACCTCTCCCGCTGAATTTTTATAGTGGTGTATCCCATTGATAACAGCATATTTTGAACAGTAGCCATATAATTCACTAAATGAGGCCTCCGAGTTAACCTGCACGACAATACTACGCTTAGCTTCAGCTCTCCTCTGGGCCACCACCTCTTCAAATGATATAAATTTCTTCGGAATATCTAAAATAAATACATAACCTCCAAGCAACCTTCACATTTAAATATCTCATAAAAAACAGGGCACTCGTACCTGACGATTTTCGAAATTGAAAACATTTACATGTAGATTGTTTTGCATTAATTAGTTTTTTAAATAAATCTGTTTTTCCTTTATTTCTCAAAGTTTTAAATATTACGGACATTTTCACATAGACCTCTGTCTAATCAACAAATAAAATGTCAAGCGAGAGAGAATCTGTCAATGTCATCTATCATTCATGACTTGTTTTCTTCCGTGTGGAAATTAAATTACTTTGCACGCGATATTGGCATAACAAAAAAATAATAGTGCTCCAATTTCTACTACGCTACCAAAAAGTACACTCTGAAAATAATAATCAGAGATTCTAAACGTATTTCTTTAGAAAGTAAAGATGATTTCTGTAGATAAAAATATTCTTGACCAAAGCCAATCAGCTGTTTTTGTGACAACTGACACATTTAAATTCTGTCATTGTCATCATAGTATATTGTACTCTTACTCTCAATTTCTTTTAGGTTATGTGCAATTGTGTACCAAATTTGAGATATCGTCTCAAATATAAACTGTAGATAGCCATTACTCGTGGCCGTATGCATGATGAGTTCCAGGCTATTGCAGCGGCTAATAGCTCCAACATGGAACTGCTTTAGAATCGTCCATCCTCAAGTAACAAGTGTACACGAAAAGGTACATTACAATGCCGTAAATTTTACAGCAGTTCGTAACTATGCCAAAAGCAAAGATAAAGGAAAAGATAAAAAAGGTAAAGGCGCTAAAGTAGAGATAAATGTCGCAGCTATATCTGAGATTGTGCCCGTGGACAAGATGAAAGAACGGTGCCATTCAGCTATTGAGAGAATGAAGGAAGATTTCGCAAAGAACCTGTCTCTACGATCCACGACAGGGTCTATTGAATCACTGATGGTGAAGTTTGATGGCAAAGATTATGAGTTACAAGAACTGGCTCAAATTGTGCGCAAGAATCCTAAAACTATTGTTATAAACTTTGCTTCCTTTCCACAAGCCATACCTAATGCGCTGAAGTCAATACAAGGATCTGGACTCAACTTGAACCCTCAGCAAGATGGCACTACTCTGTATGTGCCTGTGCCGAAAGTCACAAAGGAACACAGAGAGGCATTGGCAAAGAATGCTAAGGCATTGTACATTAAATGCAGGGATTCAGTAAAGGACACACAATCAGACTTTGTCAAAAAACTTAAGAAACAGAACAGTGTTTCCGAAGACTTGGTGTTTAATGTAACTAAACAAATAAATGCAATCTGTGAGGAATATCTCAATGAGGCTAAGCATATCTATGATGTGAAACATAATGAACTTTTGGGAAAATAGTCTTTCTTTTTGCTGCATTTTAATAATTGCAAAGTGTATGCGTTGCAATTGAATATCTTTTAATTAGAGATTGAATATTTACGTAGCTGTAAATATAAAAAAGTATTTTTTTACACAATCAACATTATTAACAAAGTTGCATAATGTATGTTACACACAATCAAGAAGTTCTCTCTTGAGAAGACATCCCTGGCTGCAACATCCAGTTATTTCTGTCACTAATTTATTGCCATGCAAAATTAAATTTCTAGGTCCTTAGTCTTAAGAAAGTGGTTCAAATATAAATTGGATTTGTCACACATTAACTAATAAGGCAAGTTAAATAAAAGGTTGTAAAAATGTTAATGTTTCATTTAATTTCTGAGACTAAGAACTAAGTATCATGTCTTGGAATGGTGGCCTAATGATGGTCTCGACGTTCGGCGTCGCGGCGCTAGGCGTAGGCTTCCCGACCTTAGGCAACCCGACGGGCGCGGCGACGCTAAGTGCTCCGAAGCTAGGCGTTTCGACGCTACGGTGCTACGCGAGGAAAAGTCATTACGCCCAACTCTTTTTTTTTAATGATTCTTTGAGGAGAGAGGGTAATTAATTTATTTATTATAATACTATGGTATGTCTGCACCCCTCTCGTGAATGGATTTGGTTTGGTAAGGTATTGTGGAAGGGTAAGTGATGAAGTATTATGAGATAGCTAGTTTGGGAAGGAGTAGGATTTTAGTCGGTGTGCAGAATTTTAGGTGAATTGTGCACCAAAGATCATAAAAGAATTAAAAAACATTGACAAGTGGAAGACGTAGAACTATGTTAGATGAAGACATAAAGGTTGCTGGTAGACGCCAACTGACTCATTCAAATGGTTAAATTATTAAATATTCAAGAATATACGCACAGGAGCTACTTACGTCACACACACAGAATACATTAAGGTACTTATAAGAAAATAGCAGCAATTTTGTGATTCTCTTGTACACAGTGCTGAAATAATTCGTGTCCAATTTATTTATCGTCATTAAAAGTATTCAGATTGCTGTCAAAATATATCGTTTGTCAAAGTCAAATAAGTTTGAAGTTTATTTTCAAAATAAACATCGCGATTTTGAAACATCCAAATTTCAAAGTATAAAATGGCTTCAACTAATAGAAATCGTAGTAATAAATATGACAGGGTAATGTCCCGTGTCCGTAATCAATCGCAGACTAGCCTCAGATCAAGTTATTCAGTTACACATCATGATATACCGTCGAGTATAAAACTTGGCGCGAAACCATCTGCCTCGAACGTGACTTCAACAGTTTTTAGTGAACTTCCAACATTTTTAAATGATTATACACAAGAATCAGGTCGAGACAAGGTTAAACGAAGCCATGTGATAAAGCCTCGTAGGACAATCAAATCCATGGATGTTGCAGCATCCTCAACGAGTACAGTCTCTAAGCAAAGAGAGTCAGTTAAAAAGTATTCTCGAATTAGAGCACAGGAATCTGCCCCATCAGTCTTAGTCTGCAGTGAAGAAAGGTGGTCTGCTCTGCGTTTCAGAGATAGTTTACCTAGTAAATCTCATACAAAACTGAAGGATTTAAAGGTATTACAGCATTTCAAACAAAACACTCTTTTTATTTTCCCAGTTTGTCAGTCCCATTAAACAAAAATCGTTAAATTACCAGACTGGCATACCACCATGTGCAAAACACCATATAGTGTGCAAATTTTAATTCCGCTGAGCAAGTTTTCAATGTAAATAATTGAATTAGTATATAAAAATAATATTCATTAATTTATTAAACTTTGAAATTGAAAAGTCTAAATGGTGGACAAGAAGGTTGAACTCCAACCAGTAATTTCAGGTATTATGCTGGACTGGTATTTTGGGAATTTTATGTATAGCGATAATGGCTTATACATCTGAGTCCAACATTCTCAGGTTTGGCAATTACCCATGAACATTGATTGCAGGACAACCTGCGGCTTGATCAACACATAAAACAGTTTAATGACATACAGTTTGTTTCAGGAGGAAATTAAAGCTTATAATGACACTGAGCAGTTGATAAGGCTGCAGAGTAACTTGTATAAAAAATGTGGTGTTGTGTTTGATGATTTGGGAAATATGGCTGAGGACAAAGCAGTGCAGGCACAACCTGAGGAGGAATCAGCACATGGTGAGATTTGTATTCTATTAATATAAAATGATGCTTTCACCAGCAGGAACCTCCTTCCTGCTTCTGAATAAAAAATAGCCCCTATGTTTCATTGATGTAAAATCTATATTACTTACTGCAAAGTTTCATCAAAGTCCATTCAGTAGTTTTTGTGTTAAAGAGTACAAAATATAAATGTATTCATACATTCTTAAAGAATTTTGCTTTTATAAGATTAGTTAGTACATTACAGAAATTTTTTTTTTTTCAATTTTAATAATAATAACAGGGGTGACAATATGTAAATAAACAGGTAGTCCTGTACAAAGATTTGAGTATTACTGCAGGAGTATCACTTCATCTATGTAGTAACACCACATACATTGCCACATTATGAAAGTAGTCCTTGCTTAAATACATAGGTGGCGCTTGCTACCTTATAAAAACAGTTTTTTTAAGTCTGTTAGTTATGCTTTAGCTTTACTTATCTTGTTTAAATACTTATTATACTTTATTATCATAAGCTGACTGTCTGCTCTTTGTAATACTCAGGAGTGACACTTATGTACTATTATTATAATAAATGCAAAAAGAACTCTGATTACGTTTTCATGCTGACAGGGCTGAACCGATTTTGAAACTAGTGAAAATGTAATTGTAAAATGACGACTTTAAATACTAAAATAATATTGTCATAAAAATATGGTACAAAATTTCGAATATCTCGTAACTAGCCGAAATAGCTCAGTTGGGAGAGCGTTAGACTGAAGATCTAAAGGTCCCTGGTTCGATCCCGGGTTTCGGCAATAATTTTTGGATTAATTTGCTTTTATTTGTTGCAGATACAGGCCAAGTGGAGATAAGGTAAGCCAAATAAATAGTAATAACATACTTTGTAGTTAGTTATTTTTCTTATTTCATGCTGTATTAAAAGACGAGGCGTCAAAGTTTATCGTTATACTCGTGTTTAGACATAGTGAGAAGCAATTAGTACAAAATAATTTTCTGTCGCATGTAATGAATTAAAGTACTAATTTAATACTTCTTAAATTTTATAACAACTCCTTTATGACATTAGGAACGATTTATTTGTAAAATGTATACCAAATATATTTTTTGGGACAGTTTTTTAATGGCTAGGTTTCTAGGAATTTTTATTAAATAACACTTCGTCTTCGTTACAAACATTTTGAAACGGTTAAAATTTATATTTTGATAGAATTCTCCAGTGTGTTACTGGATAAAGTATTTCGCAAGGCTTCATATCGCCTCTTTAGCTCAGTGGTAGAGCACTGGTCTCGTAAACCAGGGGTCGTGAGTTCAATCCTCACAGGAGGCATTAGACGAGAGTACTTTTTTTTATTTTTTTTATGAATTCGCGACTTTTATTTTTTTATTTTTTAGTACTATAAACATGTACGGGGTGGTGAACTTGTCTTTCGACGTATAATATCTGGGAGGACAAGGGTCCAAAAGCGATTTACGCCTATTTTGTGGCGCCAATTTATTGGCTAAGTTCGATAGTTTTCGACATATTTAAAGATACCCCAAAATTTGACTACTTCCTACAGCCGCGTAACGAAGGAACTGCCTACTTCCAGCACGCGGTAAAAAAGTAGCCACTGTCTTGTCTTGTAGTTTTGACGTGTCTGATCTGGTCAGACAGAGGCAGAGTTGCTTTCGCATTTGTAATATGTAAGGATTTTTGTAACCATTTCACGTTGTATTGGGATCGATTTATCATCACATTATAACTGACAGGGCAGGACTACACTTACTTACAATCAAAGCTAGCGGCACTGATCTGAACAGGAATATTCAGTGGATGTATGAAATAAACTTTATAATATACAAAGAACAATCTACTTTTTCGAAGTAGGGTCAAAATAATAATTATGTGTTATACGCCATCAGGTCAATTTACCCAAATCTGACAAATTTTATCAATCGAAACTATTAAAATTTCACAGATTTTGGGTAGGTTGACCAGCTGGGCTCTGTGATTCCTAAAACGGTAGGATTTACGTGGAAATGATCCTCTGTACATTTCTCAAGATAAGCAATTTTTTGGTTCTCTATGAAGGCCTTTAAAAATTAAAAACATTTATTCAAACTTGGTTGAAAAACAGCAGTTTGAACATCATTTGCACATAAAATAGCCTCTAACAAGCCCGCCCTTCACCAATTTCTATGTAATTTTGCTGGAGCAACAAACCCCAGCGAAAAAGTTAGATGAAAATAGCGTCGGTTCGTTGCGGATATTGCCCAAACTGCAAAACAGGAGACTAGGATTTTCACCCCACGAACTTGCTAGATGACATCTACGATTTTCATTATAGCATGCTGAAAGTGCCTCCCAAATATATATCCAAAAACCAAAAATTAAGATCTTCTTTTTAAACCCGAATGCGATATTCATTACCATTCGTATTTTTTCATTGTTTAAAACAATATTTGAAAAGCAAATACTGTTTTCGTTTTTTTCTTTTGTAAGATAGATGTATTGCAATTTGAACAGCGGACCTCAGTTGTTGTTGGAAGTTGTACAAGAGGTTGACATTTTATACAGGGTGTCCAGTTAATAGTATGATGTCCTGCGGGGGGTGATCGCTTGGATCAATAACTACGAAAACATCCAACATGTTCCGCGAAATTTTGCGAATAAAAAATTAAACAATATTTTAAATATCTATCTCTCTCCATATATCTCCAAACACATGTTTGAAGATATTGCGACGATTTCACACAATAGCTGTAGATGATAGTGATGCTACTATAGATATGATTAATTTTTGGCGCCACTCAAGCAAAGCAGATCTTTCCCGACGCGTCGACACATGGGCGATACAGCTCTGCTCCACTGGCCGATGTATAGTATTTACTTGAAACAATTATTTAATACGTCCAATTTCCCTTATAGATTTTCAACTTTATCGCAGAAGCTTATTGCAAAGTTGATTTTGAAAATTTGACAGTTTTGGGTAGGTTGATGTGCCGGTCTGTACTTAAAAAAGTTTTTCTAAAATTCCTTATTTCAGCATACTTGCAAAAATGTTCAAATACATGATTGTGCCCTCTGGCCTCTATCACAGTTGAGGGCTACATGCGCGTATGCTACATTATCTCTTAATTAACCTAGGTAACATAAGGTCCAAGGAGTGAATTTCATAACGAATGCAGGCGCTGCCGTGTAAAATATTTAGAGTAATGTTGTATCATTATAGTTGTGTACAGAGAACAGCACTTGGTCAACTCATGAAAATTTCTTGCCAAGCCACTGCAGCTGAAAGAAAGTACCTATAAATTATTATTTTGAATCTGAAATAGAAATGAAGAATCGATCATATGATGGTGATTGTGTGCCAGCACCGTGACTAATCCATGAAGCAGAGAAAATGACCGAACATAATTTGCGAGGAAGTAAAAAAATCACATTTCACCAACATCACGTTGCTGATGATGTAACCCGTGATATCGCTGGAATGCAATTAAACGTGGCGATGTGACCAATGCCTTATCGCGCGGCCTTGACAATGACATTGCACGAGCGCAGGCAAAGGCAAGCGTCCCGCCTTCTCGCCATTGTTTACTGCTTTATTGCAACTATGTGAGGAGTTTATCGAATTCAAATGGATTTTTATAACATCATTTTAAATTATATTGCTTTAGGTCAGAGAAAATTCTAGCGCTTTTCTCTACCATTGTGTTGATTTACGGTTATCCAATGTAGCTTAATCATTTATTAGTAGGAGTGCGATATGGTATTTCTTGCCATGTTCAAAATGCTTAGTTAAACTACCAAATAAATGGATTATTTAGGACTTTTTGGATGTATTGTATGCAATGCAATTTCATATTGTCATCATCTGCCTAGCCTTTTCCAAATATGTTGACGTCGGCTTCCAGTTTAACCGTATGCAACTACCATTGTCTTAGATGGAGCGAGCCTATCTGACGTGCTCAACCCTGTTACCTGAACAACCCGATCCTCCTTGATAAGACTCGTAGGTCTGACTCTCTGCCATTTGGCCACCCGTCCAGACTGACAAAGATGTTCAAAAGACCAATTCAACGTGCCCTCCGATACACTAAGGAACACGTCATGACTAGATGGTTACTCATCCACGGTGTGACTACGACAAGCGCTGCTGTGCTCGCCTCAAGCTAATTTTACTGATACTTTGACCAAAAAAATACATTCATAATCATATCAGAATTGACAAAATGCATTCTAATGGCGAACGCACATCTATAGGCGCTTTGAACTAAACGAATTTTAGAATCATCAGATATCACTTCAGTGCATTCAGCTTGTTTAAGTGTGCGAGGCTTTCGCTAAGTTATTTTTTTTGTCATTTCAATATCAGTACAGTGGAGTTACCCAGGATGTCTTTCTACAATCGTAAACGCTAGCAGAAACGCAGAAGATGTACAGAAATGACATTTGAGATCACGTTATGAACACGTGATTTATCGACTTAAAATGTAGTTTCCATACATTTTTTTCTTATAGTTTCTAGTGGACCTGCGGTAATTTGCCAAAAATTTTGGCAAGGAAATGTTGGAGTATCGATTTTTTCAGATATCAAGCTCCCTTAAAAAATGTCCGGGCTGTAGGGAATTTTAGTTAGGGATCCTTTTTATTTAGCCTTGATAGATAAGCGATGGTTTAATTCATATTTCATATTCCTTTGTTCAAAAACATTATCCAACAGCTTCCTTTATTAAATCGCGAAAACTCCAGCGCTGAATAAACGCAGTTTTTATTCTGCACACGTTCTATGCTACCTGTTTAAGTATACTTTTATCGGTAATACTGTTTGTCCCGCACAATGGTGCGTTCTTTGTCTTTGCCAAGGTCAAGCATGACTCAACGCCGTACCTACCTGCTTGTATAATAACCGCGACCAAGTATGAATTTGCGTACATAAACGACATAGGTAATAGCCTATTAGTGCATTATTTACCGTACCTACTGGTCGACCTGCTGTTACTTTTAAATGTGTTGAATTTTGAAAACTAAAAAGACGCTAGAACATATGTTGTATTAGGAGAACGCCTTTTTTAACTTTCAACCCGAAAACGATGGTGTTGAAGAAGGATTTTTGACCAGTCGTGAATGAATGTTTCGTAAATACTTCTTAACTGAGTCTTCATACTACGAATCAGCAGCAGAACAAATGATAAAAAATATCAATGAAGGAATAATGTATAAAGTACTCAACTTTACTCTTTCAGATGAGGCTTAGGGAATAGTTGGTGGGGGTATAACAGTGATAAACAGGTAGCAAATAAAGACGTGATCTAGCAGTTGGTCACTTATGCCTGCATGATGGTAAACATTTAAGAACAGAGAACACCACAAGCCATCAAATGACTACCTTCGGAGTGGCAGACTTATTTGACACAAACTTTGAGCCGATAAATCCTATGCGCAAGTCACCAACATAAGGAAAATGAAACGCAGAACTTGTTTCAAGGCGAACCGTTATCTTATACACTTACATACCAGTATAATGTTTAGTATACCGTGTCTATATGTTTTCACGAGTATAATAAATAACACGTGCCTTATTTCGTTGAAAATTCCGTTCTTTTGTTGCATATCTATCTATTCTATACTTGTTTCCTATCTTATCTCACAAACATTATAACATAGCATATATTTTTTAGCATACTCATACTTTCCCCATATTACTAAATGTTTGCGCACAACAGCTGACGGATATTTTTTGTGACATAATTTATTTTGCCATACATAATCATTATTTAAACACAAGATATAGCATAATGATTTAAGGCAATACCTTTGCAATTGCAGTTGTAAAATACTAATATATAACCACTAAAAGGCACAACCGTTATGACTCTGAAAGACAACATACATCAGGCATAATTTCTGTGACGGCTCCGGCGCTGCTGTAGTACTTCCAAGTGGACTTATTTTTATTGTCCAGCGTTCTTTCAAGATTACCCGCAAATCTCCACCTCTGTGACTTGCAAAATCTGACGATGGTTTCGTGTCCGATGAGTGCATCCATGTCGTGGTTCACGCGTTGACGATATTCACCCCCGTAGTAGTCCATAATATGTAGATTTCCCGTAGAACATATAAAAATATGTTAACCTAAGCTTATCCAACGAACAGCACGTTGCGAACTGCAAATGGTTGGTCAGACAGTCGCAACTGCAGCCCTCACCACGGCTCGGCGGCAGCCGACGACATTCCAATTTATAAGGTCATCGGTCGCCAACACTGTTCTTGCTTTACCTGCTTATATGTAGGTATAGCTTTTCTTATGATTTTCAGTGCTAACAAAATATAACTGAAATGTTTAAAAAAATCAAAGAATTATTGGATACTGTTTTAGATGATCTTACTACTCTTTAGACGAGTAGAGAACTTATAAAAAAATCTACTCTTGAGCTATCTGCAATCGACTGGAAAAATGGTGGACGCGACACATAACAAGTGCCTCTGTACCTCTGCAGTTAGCAACATCTATCTCGTTGTATGAACACTCAAAACGCCTACAACCTTTCTTTTCAATATAACAGGCTTTGCTGTGTTCTATTCCCTTTAATAGAAGCAGCAGGCTAAACCATTTCATAATAACAAAGTTTTTTTTTTAATTTAGATTTTACAGGATTTGACAGGCTAACCCTTTAGATGATAGCGACATATGTATTATTATGTCACTAAAACTCTTTAAAACTTATAAATATCAATTCCTTAAAAGTACATTTTCTGCAAAAGTGTTTATAGTGTAGCTAGCCTAGGATTTTAGGGTCTAATACACCCTATGTAGCTGCGTGAGCTGCGTCATATAAGTAGGTTTCTACTGGCACGTTCACTATTGCCTAATACGAGATACCTTTCAACCTGCTTTATCTCCCACGTGTACGTAGATAAAACATGCATTCACACAACCGTCTCAATCTGACCCTGTTTTACCCACGAGCGTTTGGAGCGTTGAGAACGTTCTCAACATGTGGCCATTTAGTGGGGAGCATAATTGGGACCCTTCACGTCACTCAACTGGGCTAAGGCCGGCCGTCGAACCAGCCGGCGATCTTTAAACAAAATACGAGAGACCCCTCTTCCTACACACCTCAAACCATATTGGTTCGTAAAACTTCGTGCTTATAGGAGTTGCATGTATCTCCGAATACTGGTTAAACGCAGGATTGTAGATAATTTTAAAGTCCGTGAAAGGAACTGAATTACTGGCAAAAGAGAAAGGTATGCTTGCTGCTCCAAGTATGTGGCTAACATGGCGCCGGCTAGAGCCAGTTTCTAAATCAAGTTTATTTGTAACAGAACTTGTACACGACTGTTCGACTAAGAGAATTTACTTCAGAATGTCAATGTTTATGTAATCTTTTAGCAATTTAGAGTCGAATTGTCTAGTCCATTACTAAATGTTGTTCACTGGTAAGTAATTATATTGACTTGATTTCTATTATTTTCGATTTTTTGCATCTGTTTAAAATTAGGAAAATACTAGTATTTTAAGCCTGAACTTCTCTTTCGTCGACTGCTAATATGAGTATATCTTATTTAACACCCGTAGACATTGTATTATAATGCTTATAAACTTTACTCCAATAGCGTTCTTGCTTATTGTACAATGTTTTTAAGTAATCGTGCATATTTCATTGGCTAAATGTGTGTGTATATACGAAAACGACACGTGATACACAATTGTATATTTTGAAGGAAAAAAACATTATTAGTGAGGATGCTTATTTAATTTTTCGTGGAATATAGCATAGTCTTCCATCCGTATAAAAGTTAAGAAAATATACATGAGTTGCTGAAAAAGCTATAGCATATATCGCATAGAGCGTATTAATATTTTGGCGTAAATTTACTGATTTTATAATCAATAGGTTACTTTTTATCCGGGATCGACAAGCAGTTCCTTCGGAACGCGCGTGGAACCAAAATAAACAGGCAGTTGTCTAATGTTTTACCTTCTTCAGCTTATGATCTAGCTTGCTAACTTAGTAAGTTGGTATCCTCGCTAGTTTTCAGTGGTTATGTGACAACTTGCATCAGGTACGTGTTGTTTTGTTGTGATAATTAGTGGAACAGCTGGTGGGCACCGCGGCGCCCTGGGGTAAGCGCGGGGAGCGGGTCGGACGCGAACGAGGTCGCTACGTTGACGCTACGTGACTGCTGCAGGGCTGCCCATTAATCAAAATCGATTTATGAAGATGATGCATCGCCTAATAACAAACAGCTGCTCCCGGCCAGCTATGCCTCGGGTTTTGGACGAGGGTCCCTCTTGGGAGTATGCAAATTAAACTAGCAAAGTTTTCTTGCACTCGATGAAAGACTTAGGCTCGATAGAGGGCAGATATAAAATCTTTATAGAAACCTCGATTGGCAAGCTGGTTTGTCACTGCAGTTCCTTGAATGCTTTCGTTGATGGTGCTGTTACTCATTAGGTTTGGCATCGGGGCAAAGATCAATTCCAGTGTTTAATGTTGGCTGATGTTTTATACTTTAGAGAGAAAATATGGTGTTCCTGAGTGCGTATTTCACCGGAAACCTCGTTAAACAACCTTGTACAACTCGACTACAATTATCTCATCCTCAAAAAAAAATATCTTTTACTTAATGTACCTCTCCAACTAGCTATTTCTTGTGATCCCTGGCGAGGCGACACAGTTTTGCCGCGTTTCAGATTCTTGTGCATCCTTAACTTAACAGTGTTTTTCTTTCATATTTATAACCTTCCCCACCAGCCCAAAAATCTCAGGTGTTAGCCCTAAAACGGCGCGTGCGCCGGTCGTTGACCCCGCTGCGTCGTGACGCAAGCAGGCAACTTTCTAACCGCATGCTACGTCAGAGGCGACGCCACTTGGTAGAGGCCTTGCCTTCGTTGGTGCTTAACGCGGACAATGATCCCATGGTGAACGTAGTCGAAGTAATCGTGGACTATCGTTGCCGTTGCTCAATCGCTGTATTGCTAACAGACAATAGTTTGGTCGAGATCATCGATACTTGGCTCTGTCGCCACTTGTTTAGAAAATCCTTCACTGTGGTGCCGTTTGTTATAATTCCTGAAGTATCATATTTACTGAAGTGAGTATATCACTTCCGTAAATATGGTTTATTCATATAAACATCTTCAACTCTCTTTTCATTGAGTTCCCAGTGTTTTCCTTCTTTTTTGAAATCTTTTACTCGATTCCTAATATTTATTCTGATCATTAAATACTACTAGCAGCGAACAGTTCCTAGCATGACGTAGAAATCACCCATTTATTAATTAAAATATATGTGTGTAGTTGCTGCTAACGTAAACCTTTTGTATTTACTCATGTCATATAACCTGTAACCAGAATCAGCCGGCATTAAAACAGAAACTACATAAACGGAAAAAGTAAACCACGATTACTTGTAAGCTCCGTGGTTTATGGACTAGATTTGTCCTTAGAAAACAAAAAATATAACCTATTATTTATTACAATAGCAAAAGTTACTATCAAAATTCATTGGATATCAATGGTCAAGCAGTTCAATTTCGTTTTTACCGGGAGTCACGTACGCTGCCGCGGCAGGCGCCATCGCTCGCTCCGTCGCTCAGCGGCTCTCGTCTCGCCTAACCCATGTGGGTCGACGAACGGTAAACTAGACTGACTTTCTTTTTTGTTGCATCCACTTCTCGTCCGTACGCTGTGGAATCAACCTCATCCACATAACACGCGTCTATACTACTACGTATTTTTCTAAAAACACCAGTGAATACAGTTTTGTTTGGACAGAGTTAGGACTATATTCTTAGAATTACAATGCCTAGTCAGGCATTCATTTAGGCAAGCGTTGGCAAATCGGAACAGATAATAGAAATAAAATACTCTATGATCGCTCGTGTAATCTCATGCGAAAAAAATGTTACTAAACAAAGATGATAACATCACTTGAGTTTTTATTTGTTGCACATTTTTAGGAATAGTGATGTAGCTATATTCGGATACTATGCACCGCGGAACTTCATGTTTCCAGTATAATAATAGTTTATAACACCTCATCCGACGCTGGTGCTGCCGAAGTTTCTCTATCATTCGAAAAAAAAAACCTAGTAAGCACCGAATGTTAATCGTTATTTGTATTAGCATTCTCGCGGAAGACTGAACAGCGCTTAATTGAATCTAGCCAGTGACGCATGTTGCATGCTCATGTGATAATGCTATTTGTTACAGACAACGTTATCACCAACTTGTCAAGTTTATCGTGTTATCGTGCAGCCGCGCTCGAGCACTACCAACAAGGGAAGTGTTTGCTCTACGAATTCCTACCTCTCATATAGATTTAACGAATAGCTCCACAATGACGTCAGTCTCATACACACCACCTTTTAATCAACTCAAAAAAATAAGAGATTCTTTGTTCGACTTGTTTATTTTTTATGTTATGATTTTCTTAGTTATTATATAGGATCTGATTAAAGGAACCTTAAGCAATCGAGGTGAACTCTCGAACATTGTTAGCACGAATAGTGTAAAATCTGATTATCCATGTGAGCTTATGACAACGACAGTACGAAATAATGAATATTTGAGGGTCAACCCATGGTAGAGACGACCATACTTTTACGTTAAGATTTATTTCTCTCTTTGTCTTTTTGGAAGTATCAATACATTTGTCAAACGTAAACCTAAACACCTCTCTTTTTGCATCTGATGTTAATACTTTAAGGCTAGTTCACATTTGTGAGTCGGTGCGTGACGTGCGCGGGAGCGTCATGTGAGCAGGTCCCGCGGCGCGCGCCACCCGTGACCGTTCCGTTGGTCGACACGATGACTCTCAACCTGATATATAATTATTTATCATCCCAAGCTTTTTGTGGCCCTTGGAATCTCGCTTTTAAACCGGTCGGTCCAAAACCTTAAAGAGTCTGAAGTCCCTGCGAGGTTTTTGCCGTCGCAGTAGAGATTTTGGAAACAAAATTCATTTAGATAGGTTTGAACAAAACGTGTAAATTCTGACGTGTGATGAAAGGTACAATTGACCCTAGATTGACCATTTCAATTATCAATTTCTTAAGATAAATATACTTAAAATCTTAGTTTATTTTGGAATTGAAAAGTTATAATCTTACACAGTCCATTCGTGATACCGCTGCACGGGTATTTTTTTTTTCAAAATCTGGATAAAAGTTTCACCCGCCGATATCTCCTGAACTAGATGGATTTGTGGCAGTTTTACTCTCTCAGTTAGGATAAAAAGCTCTGTCTGATTCACTAATAATCAGGGAGGTGGTCCTTTTGAGTTAAAATAAAATGCGGTGCGGTGCACACGGTGCACACGATTTAGAATGTCACGGAAATCGACACGCCTTGTTTCTTCTCATGTGTTTGGTTGTATGTTTGTCAAGTACGTATATCTATTAAATGATTGCACGCATGGCTAATATCCGCGAGCGTTAGAAAGCGCATCAGCAGTTTGCGCTTGGCTCGCAGAGCCTGTCGCGGCGGCGGCGTGGGACCGTCACGCCACTGACCGACACTCAGCAGCGCGTGAACGTTGAACAACGCCTTCACGCCATCCAACGCGCACTTGACTCGCGACTCGCTATTCACTTTGATCAATATAACCAAACTAAATTTGTGTGCAACTACCTGAACTGAACGCACTTACCACATTGAGAACTATTCCCAAATAGAGAAGGGGATATAAAATTGGATCGCTTTATTCGATACTTCAGTATCCCGTGGTGGCTGCCATACAATTTTCACAGACCTCAAGTGCCTCATTGTTATTCAAAACCTTCGTACGCTTTCCTCCTTGCCATGCGTTAACATTATGCTGACACAATACTGGGTGTCGATAAAAGCTATGTGAGGGACGTGAGGTCGGAGGGGGAATTCCGGATCGCAATTTTGTCGAGCGCATCTGTCTCGGCCGAGCTACTGCGTCCTTCATGCGAATACTATGTGAGGTGATTCGCAGGGACGAACTCGAATGCGTTCCTTTTTGAAACTTATAACAAACTCTTTGGAAAACACTCCTAGAAATAAGTTCCTGCTTATATCCATCATCGCCATTTTCCGCAGCATCTTTTTTTTAAAGCTTGTAGTCACCGCACAGCCTTTATGACTGCGCAGACACTGGGAGTACTGCGACCGATCAAGTGCAGTTTAAATGTGCAATTAAAAGAGATTGCTTTGTGTTGTGTCTAATTTCTGTACAGGTTTTTTATCTTTGATCATATAAATTAGTATACGTCAGTATACATTATTGGATTTGTGATGATCTGCAACTTTAAGAATTCAGTTAAGAACAGTTTTTGTTGCAAAACAGCTTATTATTGCTTCATGCTGAGTCAGTATTTTTTTATTTGGAATGAGGGATTTCCAAAAAAATAATTTTATTTTCCGGACTGCCAAGTAGAGTTATGTTTCAGAGCGTACCTTTTATGAAAGTAGCATTAATTTCATTAGTATCAGTATTCCTTATTTCCTCGTATCTTTCGAACGGCTGTGATTTGATGTTGATAAACAAGCGCGACCTACATCAAAGCATCGACGCAACAGTTTTCTAACCTCAACCTCCAAACCTCTTTGTATAGTTATTGTTTTTGTTAGAGGAACATTCTGACGCGCATTGTACAGAATCCTCGGTATGTGCTTCTTCGAATCCATTTCCAAGGTACACCCTTCTTTTTATATAGCACAGGAATGATTGCCCTTACAAACAACAAACAATATTGCTCTATATTTCTTAATTTGCCAGCTTCAGTCGTGCTCTGCTAATGTATATTTTAGTCAGTGTGAAATAATATCACGTGGAATAGATCACAGGGTAAAGACCGCGACACATCAGTTTGACAACACGCTGACGGATACACATCTTTAGGTAACGAGCGACTTGCGTCAATCAGTGTGTGTGCTTCGTTTAGCAGAGGCATGAGAACTAGCCAGTTTTCGTTTTACGTCAATCGCATGAATACACTCAACATGTGGTGTTAATCGATACTCATGGACTTCCTCGCTGCTAGTTAGCTGCAATACATAATACAACTACTTTGAAATTTTCGTCAATTCCTCATTATTGCCCTAGACATGAAGTTCCATAAAAAGATATTGCGACTGGAATTTTGACTTAGGAACTAGTATGTATGTTAGTAGGTAGTATGGTTGTACAAATAAGTGTTATAGTGCGTCCCTGCAAGTCAGCACACGTACGTACCTTGGCTACAGCATGACGTAGTGTCGCTACGTTTTGCGAATGCCAAAGCTGCGCGGCGCCGTCCGGAATACTGATGCAAGTTCAGCGAGCCCCGCTGAATGCCGAACGAGGCTGCCTACATGGGTCCTTGGTAGGACGCGCCGTGCGTGCCAAATTGCACGTAATGCCAGCCCGATGGATTTATTGTTCCAGCCACTCTGTGACGAGAATTCGTTTCGATTTTCTTTCAAAAGTTTTTCCGTTTAGAAAACGGTATTGATAGGCGTTATAAAGGTTATTATGTGTCTCATGTTCGTTTCATTGATGTATAAGTGTGAGCTTTTCGTGGTTTAAAAAAATAATAATAACAAGATTCTTAAATGTAAAGATGTTTAAAGTTACAATAAATGTTATCCTACACGTGGAAACTTGACGGTCCTAAGTCCTAAACTACTAGTTTGAATTTACTTCTATTGGCTAGTTTTTGTTTGAAATCGTTGCACTTTGCTATAATTCGTCATGATATTAATTAGTCATGATATACTGCTATTATTTAGAGACTACCAGTGGCTGGAATACTCCAGTCCTACTGGTTTGGCTCGCACTTGCTGATCAACTAACAGTTTCTCGCGCGACCTGAGGGAGCTTCTTTTTGTACTCGGGTAAGAAACTAAGAATACAGCCTCTATTAATCAAAAATAGTATACGGATGCTTGTAATAGTGAAAGAATTTTGGACTTCGCTTCAGTAGTTTTTTTTATTTTGTTTGTTTATCCTCTTTTTAATAATCATGTAGAACGCTGGTACATATTACACTTAATAAATATATTGGACCAGTGTGCCTCTGTATTTTAACACTTTACCACGTCATCAAATGTACTGAAAACCTTGAGATTATACATGAATATTAATTATATTTAAATCAGAATGCATTGTGGATATCATCAAATATGTTGGAGTCGGTTTCCAGTCTAACCGGATGCAACTTAGTGCTAGTTTTTTAAACGAAGCGCCTGCCTACCCTGACCTCCTTAACCTAGTTACCCAGGCCCCCCCATTACCCCTTAGTAAGACTGGCTAACAGACTTTTTGGGCTTTTTGCCGTAACGACTGACGAATATGTGCAAACGACAGCAGGGACCTACAAATTTAATGCAAGTTTTGCTACATAATGTTTCTTCAGTGAAATTCTTGGTGAAAAAACTTAAAAAGTCCAGATAATTATCTCTCAGATTCATTACAATTTTGCGTCTGTATTCTCTACATAAATGTAGCTTACTATGCATGATGAAAAAAATGTGCTAAATCTATTGTGATGACAATGGAAATCCTGAAAATCCATAACAATAACCACGAAATCGCAGCTAAGTAATTCATGGTGCATCCACTAACAACATGTGCGAAGTAAATGGCATTTGGAATTTGTATACTTAAATACCCAAAGAAACATTCAACTCCCTTCGAAGTGGCAATATTAACCCGACATATGCACATAAAAACGCTTTGATTTGAATGGAAAACGACCTGTGCCACGAAATAAGCCTCTGAGGTTAACCTTGGTGACAGCTGCGCCAGCAGATGGTCGGTGACGTCATGACCATAATTGTAATGTTATAATGTATGCGAATATTAAAATGCCGAAGTTTGTGCAGCTTTGTTAACTATTTCATCACTGTGTTTGTTGTTACTCATTAATTAAACTTTATATCATTCTCTAAACATGGTTTCTGCACCTAATCCAGTTTTTGATGAACTCAACATTTGTTCGTATTTTTCTACTTCCCCTGCTTTAAAACTTGTTTTTAATGTGTCTAATCCGGTTGTTTGTCCAAAGTTTGCACGACGACCTATGGACCGTAACAGCATTCATAATATTTTTTGTACGGATCCTAATTTGGACTATAAAAAGTTGGGTATTGTTGGATAGTATGTAGACTGCACAAGCGGATTACTCGGGGCAATTTATATGTATCAACAAATACCTACACCTAATAACGAAACTACTTCTAAATTTCCTGAAGTGAAACATTTTTTGAACATGCTCTTTATTCTGCAGAAAACGACTCAGCTACTAGGTATACATGTAATAGTTTTCAAAAGAGCTTCTCACACAACTTGCTAACATTGTATTGTCAAGCTCCCTCCACCTCCTGCACCTTGCTCCTTTTGCATAAAGCTTCCAATTATTGCTATACTTGCTCGTCTCACACCTAACCAACAATGGAAATTCAAAAAACTGAGTGAATGCTTTTAAGAATCTAAAGTTTTTGAAATGGCAATTACAATTTTAGCTTATGTTATTGTTATGGACCTAGAACAATACGTAATTAAATTACACATTCCTTTAGTCGAGTTAAGCGGGCATAAATACTGAGTACAGGAAAATGACGCAGGAAAACCTTCGTGCTTCAACTATACAAAATGCTTCCCTGCACTGAACTGACTTCGTCAAAATTACTGACGTATTGATTAGCTATTAGCCTTAGACTATTAGCCCTTGCTCGTCGCCGATCATGTTTTACTTCTCTTGTTTCGGAGACGAAATCCAGTGTAGGTAATCGAGCACACCTATTTTTTACGGAGAAAAGTGTTACTGTTAAATTATCAGCACAGTTGAGACAATGCGCATGAGTGGCAACTAACTTATTTTCAACAAGATTATACTTTATGGGCATTTCATCATGTTGCCTGTTTATTGAGGACAGATGCCAAGACGCTGATATCAGCGCGACGCAAACACTGAAGACACTAGATAACGTACATAGTAACGTAATCAGCACTTAAATGACATGACAATGTCAACATTTTTAGTATTGCATCGTCATCGACCTACTTGATGCCGTGACGTATGTTGTTTGTTTGTGTGCGGGCGCTAATCTGGCGGCGAATCACTTTGTTTCTAGTAACGTGCTTTGTGTTTTTATTATTGAGGGCGTTTTAATTTAGTGCTCTTTTGGGAGCAAAGAACTTCCTATTATTGAAGGTTTTGCCGTTGATTCATGAGTTTAGTTCAATGAAAACTCTATTATTCTTACTAATATTATAAATATAAATGTGAAAGAGAGTTGTATGGTTTGTTAAGCCTTTACCCTAAAACGGCGGCTTAAAATAGGATGTAGAGTAAAACGGATCACTCCTGTCTAACTGAAGATGAGGCTGCAATAACGCAATCAGCAAACGCAGTAGCGTCAAAGATATGGCTGTTTATATCATACATTTGGGGACTCCTCATTGCCCTAAACCCATTTTTGGCAAGATGCATTCATTTGTATTACGGGTATAGGAAAAAAACCCGAAGACCGTAAAATAGTAACGTACATCAACGATCCTATAAATTTAATTACTTTTTTACGATTGTACTATTTGCAGTTGGTAAACTAAATGCGACCTATATCATTTTTGGCCTCAGTACAGTTAATCTTTTCGCTAGAGCTATACGTTGTACGTTGTACGGTATCTCTACTAGTTCTCAAACCAACTCGCACTTGATCGGCTCTTTATCTTTATTCACTTGGCTTTTGTTCACATCTTGCAGAAGTTAAGAGTCTTGAGATTTCCTGCTAGAATTAGCGGACTGCTGTTGCCTAACTATTTGATACTTGACCTCCTCATAGCTATGTGTATGAACCAGAAAATATTATCGAACAGGCCACGTGACATGTTACGCAAACAAGGATGTTGGCTCAGGTGCGATTTACGTAACCGTTCTAGTACACTACGGTAACAACCGCTCATTGTAGGGGGCCGTGACTCACTGTTTGTTTTGGAAATTCTCATGGGTATCTTCTTTGTCGGTTCATCGTTCATTCTAATGAGATACTTCCCCATCTTCTTTTATCTTCAGCTTTCCATGATACGTTAGCACATATCTTGAAAATCTTAGGTTCCTCATACAGATAGTTCGCGGTACTAACCTGACAGACTATTTAGCCAACGGTAAATAAAAAGAGAAACCCTCATAAACATATACAATAGCTATACGTTCACAAATAAAAGTAGTTCAGTTGTAAAACTATTACTTAACTGAACTAGCGGAGAGATCAACAGCGTAATAAGACAACAGTTACAAAAAAAAAACAACCCTTCATAGCAGTCGGGTAAATATAGGCCATTAAGTGGCAAAGTTTTACAAATAACTCTTTGAATTCCGTTATCCCTTTAAACGATAACCATAAAAGTGAACGTGAAGCAATTGTGTGGCTTTACTTTCTGTTGAGATAAGATAACAGTTTTGTGTCATTAAAGAAATAGACCAATCTAATAACAAAGCAACAAACTTCCCTTTTCAAAAATTACTAGGTACCTCTATTTGTATAATATTTATCTTTCCCTGCCACATGAATTAAAGAGCTTGTGCAGTTCAAAAATACTTGCATTATTAACAATCGCAGCATGTACGAGTAGAACGGCTTCTAGCATTGAAACTGTTTTATATTTAATTCGTTACACTGTAATCGGTATAATGTTTAATTCTTTTATTGAATTTCTTTTTTTCACTTCAGGCTGACTACAGCGTTTATTGCATTTGACAAAGGTCAGCGTCTCTTATTCAGACTTATTAGTTTAGTACCTCCGAAACTTAGCTTCTCTGCCCATCCATCATTTCCTGAAAATTTGTGTACGTAGCTTTTTCTGGTTTAGTGTGAATATTAAAATGGTCGGAGCTCATTGGATTAAGCTTACATTCAGGACAGGACAGCTTAAATCTGTTCCTGATGTGCTTCGGACTAATCATCTTAGTATGCTTCTAATACTTACGCTTATCAATGAGTGAAAAGAGAAACCTTCGATGTTATTTATGACATACTATGTATAACTGTTCAGGTGTTGGTTTTATTGCCCCTTTTGTTGCAAGAAAAGGGAGAGTATCTGAATAGCCTGTTGTCTTCGTCACACAATTGGAAACGTTTATTAAATATACGTTTATGTGACAGTAAATCAAATGTTGTTTGTTACTTCACTTTTGTATTTCTGTTTTGCCGAGCTATTCGGTGTCTCAAAGCTTTCGTAGATTTTGAAAGTGCAAGGGAATAGAATACGACGTTAAGCGCCTATGAATTCTATTCGGATATACATAATTTGGCATCGAATAAGTTCGCCAGGTCTATCGTGCGTCTCAGGTTCATTTTAATTAGATAAACGTCTTATCATCAACATTCAATCGGCAAGTCATAATGTTGCATCAGTTTGTAGTACATAATATTTTCAATAGGATTCATATCGGTTAGGCTCGACCGTGTTATCAGTTTGAACACAGATGCGGGAGTGATCGAGTTCTGTTTACGTTACTGGGAGCCTTGGCACTGAACAGCGCAGTGACGTCACTGTGTACACGCCACAGACTACACGGGAGCGCAGAAGGTCGAACATGGGTCGTTGCTCGCACTGCTTTCATGTTTAATCGATTGCTTATAATTTATTTGACGTCACCGTGTGAAAGGTTATTAACGCTAAATTAAACCCAAATGAGTTCAACACAGGGACATAATCGGCGCGGTCAAAAATAAATTGAGATATTTTTACGTTGTTATAAATATTTCGTAATTTTCAACTACTATTCAATTAAATATTTTTACGGAAATAAATGATGACTTTAAACAGCTAAATACGTCAAGGTCTTACAATGATATCATCTTAAATGTAGAGGATTTCAATGTCCCTCTAAAACCAATTCCAGTACAAGAATCCAAGTATAATTATGCGCAAAGGCATAACGTACTATGACATTTATACCTCAAGGTAGTTACATACTACAGAACTGAAAGAAAAGGATGAATATCTTCTTGGGCTGACCTACTGTTTCTAATCGGGCTACTGACCCGTTCCAGTATTAGTTCAGAGGATTATTGGGTGCCGGCCTGTATGCAATATTACGAAAACAGACTGAATGTTGGCATTTTCCACGAAACATCAATTCGAGGCATGTCGGCGAAACATGTTGGTACACTCTCCTAATAAATAATGAAGATCACTCACCGTGTAGTTGCAATAGTTGCTTACTAATTTTAGAACATAAAAGCAGATCGATTTTGGCTGTACAAAGGTAGTTAAGTCTTGACAGAGATATGGGACTACCAAGTACCAGCTGCAAATACTTCTGAAGATATAAAATGTGTTTATACAAGTCTGCAGGAATGTTGCTCGTATACATAATGATGTGCTGGTGCTTTATTTATAATATAAGTGTATCACGTTTAGTCTATTCAAATGAGTTCAGCCATGGCGCATTCGCAATACTTAAATACTCCACTAAATGGTGCATCATACTGGCCGATCCTACTACTGCTGCTGAACTGATACTTTATTCAAATATGATCGAACTGTTCTTCTCGTATCGGGTACAGGTATTAGGTATCCGTAAATATTTTCGGCGCTGAGTGTAGTGGGCACACTATCGTCCTTGACAGTGGAGCCACGCTAATGACGTCAATCCGGCGCTATTTTTGTATAACACGCATAAACATTCGTATTTCCTCGTTACATGGATGGTACACGCTTGAGAAATATACTTTATCATAGCCACAGCTTGAACATGAGGCTTTGTATAAATCGTGCATACAATGTAGGAAGCCTTGCCTGCGTTAGAGAATGGCTTGACTTCGCTCAATGACTCTCTTTTCGTTCGAGTATTCTTGAGACTGGAGATTCTTGCCGGAGAGCTTTTTCTGTACTACAAACGTATACTGTTTAGGTACTTACACCGTCCCAATTTTTATCTTAGAGCATACAACATGAACATGAACATACAACTGATATGACCGATGATCCGTACGGCGATAAAGATTTCTAATAATTTGATCAAAGTGTAGATGAGACAGATGTAGAAAATAAGTTATTCGCTTTGGTAACGTAATAAAACACACCTGATCGGTGTGCGAGGAACCGGTCGCCGATGGGCCGCGGTCCGGTTACTTGGATACGTAAATATAGAATTTGATGAGCACACCACTCGGCTTCGAGCGACTAAAACGTGTTGACAGAAATTATACAACAAATCCAGTTCCAGCTGATCTGACGACCAGCGGAAAAACCCTGTGTGCTAACTCGATGTCGAGAGAAAACAAGTGTTGCTTATGTCAACAGTGATTCAACAAACCTTTGAGTATTGCTGTTGTAAGTGATGTTTCGATGACATGCTAAATTCCAACATACCGTCACCATGGACAGAGTCACTCATATTACAAACAGAGGAAAAAAAATATGACTGTCCAGAATGAAATTAATTGTATAACATAAACAAAGCGCAAGAATATCACCAAATTCGTGTTTGACACGCATGTGTTAAATTATACTTGTTAGTTTTATTTTAACCATGTAACTAAGACTGGAGTTACGAGATGGCTTGAAGTAATTGCGTCAGTTGGCGATTTAATGCCAAGAATCCCTGTGCGATAAATTAATCCAGAGTAATAAATTAGCTATTCGTCGAATCGTTTCTTACTATAATATAAAATCAATTTGTAAGCTGAAAGGTCTTTACATAATATATCATAATTGTATCCGGGTATTACATGCGAAAACCTTGGGGGGTATAACAAAGTTATTCCGAAAGTGGCATGTGAAGATCTCTTCAGTGCATTTGCAGTTTTGCGGCAGTGTGCTTGAGCAGCAGCTGTGTCTCCATAAAAGCTTGAGTTAAACGAACGTAGCGCCTCGCACTACCACATTCTTATTGGTATCAGGTATTTTTTGTGTCGCAGAAACTAGTTTCTGTTGACCGGTTTCTGTTGGACTTAGTCTGTCATTCGTAATCAAGGACATTATGTATTTGTGAGCTTTTTGTGGACAATATGAGCATAAACAATAATATTAAATGAGTAACAATATAAGTAGTTTATAAAAATGTAGACTTCGATAATCTCATAATCATAATCACACAGTATTTGTACGGAGTGTTCTAGAAGATGGCGCAAAAACCTCCCCGTAAAATATTAGTCAATTTTATATCTCTTCCGATCGTAATAGTGATATGTTAACAAACTTTCCGTAATGCTGTTGGTGTACCAAATAATGAATAAAAATAAAAAAAATAGATTGGTTTCTTCGTAAAATAAGACTATATTTGGAATAAATTGTACAGCTAATTTGAGTTATCACGTTAATTCATCTCGATTCTCCCCCACTAATGAAGTGAGTTTTCCTCTACCTCAGTGCAAATTGTATAAGTGGTGGCGGCAGAATAAACACTGCGTTACAAGTAATTTAAAGGACACGAATCTTTACATTTATCTCATTCACGAAGTCTTCACGCATGGAGTGAAAAATACTGGACGAGGTACATATTTAATGTGTTAACTGCCAAAACACGATTTTTAAGGATTAAGTACTCTAAACATTAATTTTACATTTTGAATAAGTCTTGCAGTCAACCCAACCTTTTGGATAGTGATTGACACAATTTAAATTGGTTGAAAATCATTCAAAGCCTATTTTTTCATAAGCACAGCCACAAAAATGTATATCAACAGCAAAATGGTAAAGCTCGCCACTGTCATCATCTCGATGTTACAACTACTTTTCAAAGTTGGCTCAGTGCCATTGATGCAGACATAAAAGCCCCCCACGACACGAACCCTATGGAAACTTATCTTTTTTTAATTGAAACAGACTTCTTGATAAATGTGAATAAACGGAATCTCCAAACTAACATTATTATCGTAAAGTTCCACCATGAAATGGTAATGAATGATGTAAATGTATGTATAGGCGATGACATGACGCGATGGCGGATTTGTGAACGTTGTCGCTACGAATTCACCGGCAAAACTTAGCGAAAAAAATGAGGCCTATTAAACAAAGTGTAGCAAATATATTTGTTTTTTGCAATCCTAATGAGTAAGAAGTTACTCATAAATA
The DNA here is from genome assembly GCA_958496145.1 of Heliothis peltigera. Classification (NCBI taxonomy): domain Eukaryota; kingdom Metazoa; phylum Arthropoda; class Insecta; order Lepidoptera; family Noctuidae; genus Heliothis; species Heliothis peltigera. Next base: position 11,377,729 of record OY292333.1, read on the forward strand.
TACGTACAGGCCGTAACACTTCTCCGTGCGCGACTTCTTTTGCACATTTTCTTTTAAATAGAGCAATACATTGTAATGTTCTACGTACTAACATAATGGTGAATGAAATAAACCACGGTTTAATTAATAATGTAGAGTACATTACACTGTCTGCTGTGGTTACTTTTACAAAGATGGTCGGCAAGCGACGCATTACGCAGTCAGGGCCTTGCAGCCAATCCATGATCGTCATGCGGTAGACGCTGTGGATTGGTTAATGTAGATACTCCTGCTGTGTGTGCTGTCTGATTGGCTAGGAGCCTGGGCTACCTTTACACACCAGGAATACAAATACAGTGAAATTAAGGATAATTGTGATTATCTTCACCGAACATTCTATAGCATCGTCTCGTATGAAACTATACCTTCATGCAGAATTGACCACAGAATATGCAAAAGATAAACATCCAAAATGTATTTTGCGTTCCTCGGCAAATTTCAGCCATCCTAATGGTGCAGCGATGAGCATAGCTGACGGATTTAGAGTCAACACAACATAATGCAACAAATAAACACAAATTACCGTATGAATTTGTAAACACAGTACACCTTGAAATTATTTATTCCGTGACGTAACACAAAATAATTTTTGAATCGTGTTTGCTAATCTCAGAAACAACATTTACAAACCAGTAAACATATAAAATAATGTATTTTTATTTGAGAAAAACCCCATTTACCACGAGTTAATAATAATTATTTACATCTTAATGGACAAGGAAAAGAATCGGGTTTTGTGGTTAACTTGATATTTGAATGGTCGCCATGATGTCCAGTGGAATATTTGACGTTTGCCTCACTGGAGCTGCTGTTGTCCGTAATTTAATTCACCGCAACATTACAGACACACGTGTAGCTGACATACTCATAGTCATGATAAATGTCATTTATATAATAGGTACACCTGTTAACACATTTATCAATTTCTCGATCGATATCTGTAGTTTCTATGAAATCTGTTGTAAGGCGTCCTGAAGTCTAACTTTATGAATGTATCAGCAACCATTGACGTCATTCCGTTATCTTTAGCGATTACTAACAGTGATATCGTTATTTATTGTACGTTAATTAATTATAGATATGTTTGCACGTAACATTATATATCATTATTTTTTATCTATGTTAGCTAATGGCGTCTTTACGGTGTAAACATTATTTCCGTTAATCTTATTATACTGTTAACTGTGAACCGTATGGTTGGATTTATCTTTATCATTAATTTAAATTGTATTATATTAAACTCACTTTGCTCTCACTTTGTTCATTAGTAGTTCAATTATTGTCAAAAGAAATCTCGTCTCTAAAACCATTACTTATGTGATGAATGTGAATGATAATACAAGCTGATATATTATGTTGTAGCGTACCTACAGTCGTTGATAAAATTCAATTTGCATCAACCGACTGTTCACGTAAATACTAATTGTGGAGAGTTGGAACAGAACCAAGAAGTACGTCGCATGCGCTCGTAACCGTTCATTCATACATAGCATTCAGATCATGATCCCTCACAACTGAAGCCAAAGCACTTGCATCCGCTTGTAATTTATCCGACGTCATATTCGTACATGTTACTTGGATTACAAACTATGCTTTTTTGGTTTCAAAACCAGCTCTCGGAAACAAAGATGTTTGTTTTTACTATAATATTATTACTTGCGTCTTCCTGTTCCTATTTATTTCATCAAAAGGTATTTTCATATCTCTATGATGACAAAGCAACAAACATTTAGGAATAATTAAAAATATCGCTTCTAAAGCCTTCGCCTCATAAGTTTATCGAATAAACAGTCATGATTTGTATTCACAATTCAACAGGTACCATCCAGTCAAACAAGTTTATATATTTATAACACGGCTATCATTTAAATAATATACAGCTTGGCTCTCAGATATTATTTATAACTTCAATGTAAAGTTATACATTATTTTATTGTACGTTGTCTTGAATCAGTATTGTCAAGGTTGGCCTACCTACAAAATATTTCGTCATTAACAAAAAAAAAAATCGAATTACATAGCACACAATCAAAACTAGCACGTTTTATGTAGCACGTAAGCATTCGTCGAGATATTGACCCGTGACGCTGTCGGAATTTTAAATAAAGATACGTTTAACCTGATATGATAATGTCGGTTAATAATTTCTGATGTGCTAACGATGTGTGGCCTAATGATCCTAATGCAGCTTCACGATTTGGCAAATGTCGATTTACAATATTTAAAACTAGAAGTTTATTTAATGCTTTTAAGGTTCCGTAAGCAGTAGTTAAATGGGACCCTATTACTAAGACTTTGCTTTCCGTCTTTCATCAGACTGTAACCGTGATAGTTAAACAGTTAAAAATGTTCACAGATGATGTATTTTTGCTGCCGCTATGTCAACAAATACAACCTAGGATGAAATCAATTTGGCAGTTTTAACGATATTACCCAATACGGAACTCATCGTGCGCGAATCTGAATCGAACTTGGCCGGTTTTTTATTTCTACTTAAATATTCAAGATATTCTGTTACATTATAACTTTACAATGGTGACGCAAAATGGTTATTATTTCATATAGACACATTCAAGAAACCTTTCCGGTCGACAACTTTCTATGTTACGCTACATAATAGTGACCTATATAGCGAATAACAGTAATTAATCCCTTATATAACAAGGCAATTAACTATGCCCAAAATATTGAACGAAGCCGTTTCAGAGGCCACGAGTTCAGAACATGACGTAAATCATAACGAGTGGGATGATCATTTTGAACTAGCTTTGATGAAATGTCAAGCCAGCCAGAAGGATACAGATGCCCATCAAGCCCAGGCACATCAAGCTACCCAAAATCATTTTTGATCCTTGTATGCTTCAGCAATAAAGTTGAAAATCTATTAAGAGAATTAGACAGATTGTAGTAGCTTGAGCTGCTAGCGTTTGTATTTTTCTGGACAGACAACCGGCAATTTGAATCGCTATATTTTTCACTTGAGAAATAAAATTTATTTATGAAAATTGCTTCGTTGAATGAAATGTTTCTGTGAAATGGTTGCACCAATATACATTCCCCTTTCCGTAAAAGTGAGGAGGATATAACAACTGTCAATGTATCGTAATCACCCTGCTGTTTGCGTCTACGACGTGTTCGTGTCAATAAACAAACGGAACAGTACCACTGACTACGTATACATATGGATATTATGTGTGGAGGTGTGAAAATAGAAAACACGATTCTATGGTGAGTATGCAAGTCACCATACTGTGTTCTTAGGTGGAGTACTGCGCAGTACATATTAATGTTACATAACGCACGTAACACTTGTACAACTAAGTAGGTGTGCTGTTTGTTATCATGTCAGTTTGTGTGATACTGCTTGTTATGTAATCGCTGAAATGCATGTAACTACCTACTGAATGTATACCTGGGTACACAGTGTTAGGAACATAGTTTGTTAAACAATGTTTTTTTTGGCCGGCTGCTGAACACCTTCATTCATCGCCGGTTTTTCTATTCACTTTCCTTTTAAAATCTATATATTATAATCCTGAAGAGTTTCTTCATTCTTTTCAAGAAAACTACCACCAGCGGTTTCACGTTCATGCAAACAAACAAACACTTCAGCTTCATTATAAAATAAGTATAAATTAAATATAAGTTTTTATGCACATCACATAGTAATGTCGTAATCGCCGGCAGCGGAATATTCCGCCTTCTGTGTCGACCCGCGGGTCAGCTATCTGGTGTGACGCATAACCAGGGCTGGTGCACCACATGTTGCTGTGTTTGTTTATGTTCAGCTGTTTTTTCTGTGTCTACCGTTTTGCACAAGTAGGAAATGTTGGTGATGCATGCCAGTGTTGTTTATAATTCAGAGTTCTTGGAAAAATCTTTCAGGACAAAGCAATCGTGTTTTTTTTTATAGGCACCACCCTGACTGATCTAGATATACAAATAAGAGAACGGATGAGCATTGGCAGCCCTGCATATCAGCTGGTAGGTCAATCGTATGAGCACGTAGCAGATTACGCGCTCGCTGCGTAACTTCGCTGCGGCCAACACGTGACTAATACTGACCACTCGTAGGCCTATAAATAAACTTAGACCCATGATTAAGCTCTGAGATCATACAAACTCATTTGATTCAACGTTTGGTTTAGCTCTTAGTCTGCTACTTTTGACGTCATTGACACTTCTGGTTATACAATTAATGAACGCTATTTTCATTATTTTTGAATATGATGACATGATTATGACCTCATTGTGAGATTCGACCTTTTTTGTTTCACAAGCCATTTGTGGCTGTCCATACATTATGTGAGTGTGATGGCGGAAGAGGGTCAAACCAAATCACATAATCTCAAATTAGAAAGGGAAGGATTTTCGCACATTAATATTAAACAAAGGAAAAAAAACAACATTACTCTTTACTAAATTTTTGGACGCCGTTTTTTTTCCTTAAATTACGTTGAGATATGAAATTCCGAGAAATGGGGTGCTTCACTTTTCAAATCTGTTTTATTGGTACAGATTGAGGAATTACAGGTTTTCGTGCAGAATAAGGCAGCAACCTTAACAAGTATTGATGGAAGAGCTCCGTTGTAAAAGTTTGAACAGTGTAAGTGTTTGTATCACGCTAGTGGCACGAAGCGCGGGTAGGTACTCACGAAATGTCACTATTTTAATGTCAGCAGTTACAGGTCAAACGGTGTTCGTGTTCCATGAAATATGGATGTCGTGCGCCTCTCTTAAATGTGACACTATGCCATCATGGTCTAATCAATGATTCCTTAAATAACTAGTGATTGACCATAAGTACTTATCTATTACAACTCCGAAATGGTTCAGTGGCTATAGATTCGTTGATTGTTTCAACATCTTCCTGAAATACCCATATTTCAGGCTATATATACATTGAAAATCTCATAGGCCGACATTTTGACAGAAACTGCATAATAGATAAGAGTGGTATTCTCCTGTGTTCAACGACCATATTATTTCCTTTCGAGCAGAAGGGTTCGTTTCCCGGGTCAGGCCATAATTACTTTTGTGGGTTAAACAAATTTTCAGCAGCCCGAAGTTGGTGATTGGTATCATAATACAATATGCAACGTGTAAAAAAGGCCGTTAACATGTGCAATATTATTACTATTTATTAAGACATGTGATACTGATTATGTTGTCTAAAAATATAATTGAATTTTGCTACTTTACAAAAGTTTCGTTACGCTTGGAAACCGGCAAATAAATGTATTACATAATACATTCGCCTTTTTATCTATTATTTCCGTTTATGATATTGAAGTTCATACAAGAGCGACTCGACTGTGCGACCTACAGAAAGCTTTATGTGGCGACCAGAGTAAGCGACTTGGAAAAATAGGAAATGTCAATGTCTGTTATTGTACATGAGCAGATACTGTAAGCTGAAGTCGATCTTCAAGTAAACGGCGATATTCCATTATGATCTCTCTTACTTCTAGACACCAAAATTAATTCATAGTTGATGATTTGGAATAACATTACTAGTTAAAAAAGTTAAAAGTAGTATAGCCTTACGTAACAAATGAAGTTGTATCAATTTACTCAGCTGTAAACACACTAAATAGGCCAAGCTAATCAGGCGACACATGTTATTTGTTTTGACGCAATCCTTTACAATATAAAATAACTCGAGCACTGTATTTTAATATCGTTTAATGTAATGAAGTCACTTGGCTATTACGTCTTTAGATATTTAGGTTGATAGGAATATTTCTGTTCTATTCATATCAGTCATATTTGTTACACAATATGTTTTATTTTTTTATATTTCTTCATGTTCTATTTTTATATTTAGTCTTCTATATCATTTATGCCAATGGGATTTCCATTATAAATTTCAGTACCTATAACAAAATTGAAGAAGGCTCAAGTAATCTCTTATCAATATTCAAGAAGGATAGAATATCATTAGCGCAAACCACCTTACATAATATTGTTTCAGGAAGCTTCTTTGAGACATACATCAGCAATAACAATGCAATAATTTTTTAACATACCGCCTCCCAATCACGTCCGTTGTTACACAAATACATACGTTAAGAACTTGAAATCTTTTTATTCAAAATACAAAGCTAATTACAGTAACTAACTAAGCTCAATATATCCTTATAAAACAGAATCGGATCAGGCTGGCTTCAGCAAAAGCTGCTATTTTAATTATGTTAACCACACAAATAAGATAGTTCAGTCTTCTTGGTAGGTAATAATTAGATTATTGGAACCTGTAATTAAGAAAACGCAAAGTTATTCTTTGTTAGGCATTCGTATCTTGAGCTCCTGAAGCAGCACAGTTGTTCAACGGCCTGATGAAGCGTAAGCCATCAATCTGGATCACAAAAACAGCATCGGTGTCTGGTGCGTGAGCGGCGCTTTCTAACACCTCGCGTGATGCACGCCTTCCGTGCACTCCACTAATTTGCGTTAGGGTTTGCGCTAGTTGCTGATTTGTGGTGCAAAGTTTCTTGCACGCTCGAAGATTGATAGAGCTTGATTAGGTACTAATATTCCGTCGATTAACAGATAATAACTGAGGATAGGCAACGATAGCCTTAAATAAGCAGCGATAGAGATAACGATAGCAGCTTTTTGTTTACAATTTAGTTAATTTCAATTTATCCTTATTCTGCATTGCATTTCATTAAAATTGTATATCCCTCAATGTGGACCTTCCTTTCAGCAGCTTGTTTGTTGCAAATAACCAACTTAGTTATAACACAAAAAGTAGCAAGTAGCAGGAAATTCTGGCAGAGCCAAGCCCGGATGTCTATTAAATAGTTTAATTATGTTAAAACCTACAAATTTTCCGATAGTACCAAATTGGTTTAAATTATAGTGTGTGAGTAAAAACACGTTTGAAGCAACATGAACACGGTTATCCTCATTTTGCGTGCTCCGTACACAATTTAGTCAGGTAAATGGTATTAGCGCACGATAAGGGGGCAATCCCTTAGCTGAGGGTTGTTATCAAGCAGCAACACTGTTGTTCCACTCAAATCGCTGACAACATTAATAGTCTTCTTGTGACTACCGAATGTTATTTGTTTCAGTTGATGAGATTTTCCTCGAAATTGCAGCTGAATGAGGCCCCTGTTTACTTTAGGTTTAGTAGCCTCCTTGGTTTGGTTTTCTTCTCTAATATTTTTAATACATAAATTTCCATTTTTCCATGGCATTGACTCAACCAATTTAACTACATACATAGTATCACGGACATGTTCTTCTGTCATCGATATGTTCAAGATTTTCCAAACATAAGTTCGTCCATAAATACCATTAGGTTTGCGTTATCGGAATCCTGTTCTTTATTGCACCGTGGAGGATAGAAATGTGTCTGTGACGTGCATCACGCTAGCCGCTAGCCACGGAAACCGCTCGCGTGATCACCGGCGTAGGCTGGTCACGCAACACGCCAACCGCTACTGTATTGCAGTGGGCGAGGTACGCGCTTCACTCATCGGGAATGCCACCTTTAACGGCTTTATGATGGATTTAGCTTTATAATTAAAGTTGGAGGCACCTGAAACAAAACTTGTTGGTTAGTATAAATGACAATGAAAAACTATTCATGCTTCTTTATGCCATTCCGATGTCCTTGTCGTGTCGTGTGATTGTGGTATGCATGATGGAACCTTATTGCACAACAGAACAGCGCGGAAGTTAAACACTTGAAGGTTTCTCTGACAGATATCATCTACAATGCGTTTAGATGTTAGATAAGCTTTGCAAAAACAAAACTTGAAAAGAATCCGCTTTGTATGCTCTATTCAACAAAGGCAGGAGGCAGAGCACAAACAGAATTAATTAAACTACTGGAACTGATTAGGCGTGAACTAAACGATGTGACCAGTGTCACAAACACGTGGTCGCTTTAATACCACGGTAATGCCTATTCAGTGGGTGATGGTGGGTAGTCAGTAAGTTATTTCTAGACCTGCATAATGTATTAGTGCTAGCAGTTTGTGTGGTCTTGAAATGCAGTACAGGCAATGGGTGAAGTTTTTATATTGGCTTCTCCTTGCTGTAGGTATTTAATTAAAGTAAATGTGAACCAATAACAAATATACGGAAATACAGACGCTAACAATATTCTAATCGATGCGAACGGTGCTACGTTATTTAATTAAATCATTACTAAGTAGGTTATAACTTAACAAAATATTCCGATGTTTGGTTAACTTATGATAAAAGTTAGTTTGTAGGCGGCTTGACAATGGTATAAAATAGGTCCCAGAATGTGTTTCGTCATTTCTTATTTTCCTACACTTTCTACTCCTGCGCAGTAAATGTTATCAAAAGCATAATATCAACAGTGCCCTGAGTTCGGCTGAACTGTAACCGTACGGTACATTACCGTTAGCACTTTTTGCTTTTACTTCAAGACCACCTAAGTTTTTAACACCTTCGGTGAAGCAACGGCTGTAAGTTTTATAACCGCATTTACTTTTTTACTGACGTCAGTCTCAAGCTTTACTTAACAATGGATGCTACTCCATTGTTAGGTTACTTTTTGTACTTTTTCTTATGCGTTTTTTTTGTGATTTCATTGTCCGCGGGTACTGTTTCAACGATGAGCCGGCTTGCTTATCTTGTGGATTTCGCCACTATGAGCTGAATGACTAATCTCTTATATGAGATTTTGAGCCTTTCTATTATTAATTTTTACACATTCATTGCTTTACCACTTAAGTCTTACCACCTCTCCCCCGCAGCAGCAGGCAAGTAGCAAGCGTAGTAGCTGGAGTCAAGATCTAAACGCTAAGTCCTACCACATACGGCAATTATTTTAAACTTGTACACTTAAACTGAAAATCTTTAGTCAATATGAGTACGATAAAATTCCTCGGTATTATTATTCCGTTGCAGTCCGCAAATTATGCATGCTGGTATCGCGCTTTATGTCAAACAATACCATGAGTAATAATACGAGTCTCTTTGTTGCAGGTAAGACGGAGGAAACCCTTTGTTTCTGCGATTCTTTGCCTCCTTTCATTGCACCCTTCCTACTGCTCCCCGTCGGTCTATTTGTTTTTTTTTTTTCACCCACTCTACCAGAGATTTTACTCTACAACCATGTGGCTCAGCAGATGCAACGAAACGATATACAAAAAGAAAGGTAATTTATATTTATAAAAGTTTTTTTTATACCCGGATTTACTACTTTATCATACATTACGATATTCCGTACCTAAACACCTATGAGGTAACTGTTTATGTGAACGTTTCCGATCATTTATCTCGGTCCAGATTGAAAAGCAAATACAATGCCAATGAAAACAGGACATGCCATCGTTAAAATTGCCATCGCTATATGATATTGATTTAAAACTGTAACCCCTGTATGATACCTTTCGTTACCATTTTAGTGACATTCAAGGCTAGCTAAAACATATTTATCTGTTTAAAAGTATTTTTATATTTTACCAATCTGATTTACTTCTCAAATGCCAAGATTCGTCACAGAAAACATAAGAAATTCTTACGTTTTCCGTCGTGACGAACAGGCAACTCAATTTTTTCTATGATTCCTGTTAAAATACGTTGAAATTCTGACTGTATAAACTTTTCCCCACATAAACAGTGAAATTGGGGTTTTAACGGTCTTCAAACTTTTACTCCCGCGAGAGACCTTAAAAATGTGCTTTAATTATAAACAGTCCTTAAATTTATACATGGTGACTTTTCTTCGACGCGAGTTCTACTCTAGCAGAACATAATTTTGAAAATTTCTAAAAATAGCGCAAAACGTTCCATATCACGGGTCTCGTGGAAATCAATTCGTCTTTCATAAAAACTCCATTAACAGTACTAGTAAAACGACCATGAGTTCATAATTACAAGTAAATCTATATGTTGTCTATAACACCATTTCGAAAACTATTAAAATGATTCTAAGCAGTGGGTCAGTTTACGTTCTCGAGTTAAGGTTCCACGCCTCAAACGACGAGAAAATACAAGTCACCCTGTATACATTTAGCAGCGTCACGTTCCCCTCTTGAGTCACGTTTGTTTTCGCTCAGCCAAATAAGATGTGTTTGTGGTGTCCGAAACTGGTCCCCTGAAGGTCGACCACTACATGTTCACTCGATCGAATGTTGCTTGAGAACCATTGTCAAGTGTCTATTCATTGCAATCAAATATCATTATTTATTATATATTACTCTGATTTACATCATTTGCAAGATTTTTTTTTAACATCCAGTAGAATATTAATTGCTTTATAAACGAGCTACAAATTGAAGCTATGTTTTAAACAGAAAGGCTTTATCAGGGTCAAGTATTCCACTTGAAGGGGCTCAGTATGCTCGTATTTCATAAAACTTATTTGAAAACTCAACCTGGCCATGATTTACTCGAGCACGATTCCTTCTAAGCGTCGCCGTGGAACCCTCGCGTCGGACCGGTCGTTGCCTTACAAAAAGCTCTGTGAATGTATTGCTCTGGCACAACGGTGGGAAGATTCTCACGATTCTTCGGGGAACCGGCTTGGCAAGGCCCCCAACCAGATAACCCCAACTATCTATGTCTGTCTGCATTTTGCTATATATAGGAAAACCTAAGCAGACCAGTAGGTATAATTGTCTTAGCATGAATGTAACATTTCCGAGTATTATGCGATAATAACATTAGGTGGGCATGTACTGCGAAACTAGCGAGTCATTCTCCGTTTTTAGTTGCTGAAACTGAGCTTATATGTAGTAATGACAACGTTGCTTAACCATCGCAGCGCTACAATCATTGTCATGAACAAGTTCGTGCGAAGTGCGTTTTGGTAGAATGAATAGCCATGACTTCATCAGGAATGAGACTAAGCAGCTGTCACGATCGCAGTTACTACGTGTTATATCTAGTTACTATAATGACTGTGTCTTAGGAAATTAATGTTTGTTCCACGCAGACTGTAAAATGTATCGTATAATGTAATTGTTCGACACGATACAAACGTTAATGCGTAAAAATCAGAGCTAAACCGAAATGACGTAAAGCATGTGAATTAAATTGTTGAAATATAACTATTGTCAGTGGGAAAAAAGTCGGCGTTTCGGCGTGTAATTGATGTAAGAATTTCCACTTGGCTCACCACACACAATGGTCTACGGGAACTGTTTAGCATTTAGCGCATTCGCAGGCGCCGCTCGCACCGCCCGCGCCGCCGCCGCGCGTGAGAAATCCGCGCCACCGACTTATGACTTCATTGCAAACTGTTGCCAACTGGTACAGTTATTTAGTTTTGCACTATAATGAACTCGCCAATCATTTGTTTTGTTAATATTAGATTGTTGTGTCTCTAGCACCTGCTACTGCTGCAAAAACTGTTTTAGTGAAACTGTTACGATAACGATGTTATGAGTCTATTATTTTTGACCTGTGGACAACACATACCATGCCCACACTGAAATAAAAGAAAGTGGCATAATATTCAGCCACAAACATACTTAGATGTTTACAATCATATGAATCACCTTGAAGGAAATTACAACTGATGTTGTATCGATGACATAGTTCCGTGCAAACGGAGCTGTTACCCTCATGCCATAATTAGAACTGTCGATGATGTCAGCCGATGATAATTACAAGTGCAACTGCACATAATGTGTTTAAACGCCCCGACTACGTGCTAATTATATTACACGGATTCCTCAACACTGAAATGTACATTGCCCGGAACATGTTAATAATTTTTCGATATATCTTTGCATGGATTGAAGGAATACGTAGCGATGTGGTAGAATGAATTCAATTCATTTGGACATGGACTGCCGAGAACGCTTATAGGCATGAGTATGTGATGTCATTTCACACCTTATGATCGGTGCAGCATTTATTCGCCGAATCTGTCCGACTCTTCCACTGAATTCACAAAGATATCGAAACATATCAGTCGCTTTGGGTCGAATTATTCCTGTATTCAAATAAATGGAAACAGGTAATAGGAATGTATAGCCGTTATAAAAATAGAGACACTTTGCAATTTTATTACACGTAAATGTGGATTATCCTGTCACAGTTGGTTTAACGAGCACTCCTACAAAATATACGATTATGTTCTGAGTTAAACAACATTGCGGAGTACAAGCTCAACATATTCAAGTAGGGCAAGCTATCAATTATTGTCTAGTGTCCTAAATAATACGAGAGACGAGTACCCGTGTACACTCTAGCACTAGTGTCATTGGTAGCGACGCGGCAGCTAAAGATGGCGGCTCGTGACGTCACCGTGCGTTTCCTTTCACGTCACCTTCACCTTGACATTTGAATTTGATTCTAGAACGTGTCGCCGTACGGAGGGCGCTCATCCGAAACGCGCGTTGCATAATTACTGGTGTTCCTCGAATACACATTACTCAAGTATTATTGATTGCTAACGATATGAAAGTTAACGCTTATGTATACACTTGAGTTTTGATGTCGTCAACATGTTATGTTGCGCCGCCAAGACGGTAAATTGCTTCTGCTTGAAGAGTTACATATGGTCACCAAGGATTTAAGTGATCATCTCCCGAGCCTTTTTCCCAACTATGTTGGGGTCGGCTTCCAGTCTAACCGGTTTCGGCTGAGTACCAGTGTTTTACAAGGAGCGACTGCCTATCTGACCTCCTCAACCCAGTTACCTTGTCAACCCAATACCCCTTGTCACCAAGGATTTAAGTACATATATAAATATGAATGTACAAAATTGAGTATTATGTAGGAATCGTTTCTGAAAGAGTTTTTAAGGTCAGGATGCCCGAGAATAGTAGAGTAGAAAAAAGGGATATGCTACCTATCTTACGTTTGAACAAAGAATCATTTTCACTGGATCTCATTCAGTAAAACAGTCTCCAGGTGATCAAACTAAGTTTGCTCCGACTTTACTACCGGAAATCCATTATCTGTCTCGAAACGAATTATATCCATAAAGCATTCAGCAGATGAAGTGTTTACAACATCAAAAGATCTAGTTTGACGAGCATAACGTCCTGTTCACATCTAGTGGTAGCAACAAAGCCAGTTGTTAGAGGAAATTGAGCTATAAAACGTTATGTGTTTTTCTACATGTCCTGCTCAATGTGTGAGGTATACCAAAGTGTTGTTACTCCTAACCTATTATTGTTGTCTTAGTCCGTGTCGTCAATGCGAAAACACTATTCACTTTCACCAGAAGTGAAAAATGAACTATTTCGTACATAAATCATTAATCAGTAAATCGAAACTTGTTTGGGCATAATTATAATACGCTGGTCTGAAACCCCTCTATGCTCTTGACAAAGATTAATAAAGCAAAAAAATATTTTCATTAACAAGAACAACAATCAATAACAGTTTATGAAGGAACTGAGAGCAGTTTGGAAGTTTGGCAACAGAAACTGGAGAGTATTGGCTTCAAAATCAGCAGAACCAAGTCCGAATCCATGCCTTGCGATTTCGGTGAGCCTTCCAGTGTGTGATCTTTTCTTTTGTGGATGGATATAGAGAAAGAGGGCAACCAAAGAAAGGATGGGTGGATAGTGTGAAAGACGGGTATGGCTGCAAAGAGTGTTATTTGCGAGATGACGTCAGATAAGAAGGTATGAAAGAAGTATGCTGCGACGAAACTAAATAATAATAAAATGGGATAAGGCAAAAAGAATGCTGAAATAAATGATAGATAACACGTTCGTTCACGTGAATTTAGATCTTATGTTTTCTGCCAGTGAAGAACAAGCTTATGGTGGGTTGCGAAACAAATTAGGTGATAGCACATTTTTTTTCATTGTTTGGTTTTCAAATCATTTGTTTACCATAAACTTCTCATTAGAGGTTTCTTTAATGAAACCTACATTTGAGAATAATACTGATATGCTAAACCATTTTCCCTTTAAACTAAGGAAAATGTACGTAATAATAACGGACTGTGTTCACGAATAGGTACCTATGTTACATTAAAAGTGCAGTCATGGGTATTTATAGTGGTTGGTGACAAATAAATTTAATATTCCTCATACCGCTGACGAATATATAAATTCGAAATTCAAATATCAATTTTCAATGATGCCAGTACGAATCGGCCGATACAGTATAGGCGATCATGACACGTGTTTGATTGGCCAAAACAAGTAAACGGTTTTAATTAATGTTATCGTTCACCCTCGATGACTTTTCGCATTCTTTTTTCTTTATTACGGGTATACGATAGGATAAAAACGCACTACTTATGTATGTATGTATGAGCAATTAGCTATGAATTGTTTGAATCTTTTGACTATAGGTCCCGGCATTGATCTATAGTCCCGGTATCACACAGTTTTACATAACTAACATCAACGCATATCCTTTATGGTACAGCTCTAACTGGTCGCATGACAAATCGGACTGGCATGTTACCCCCAAGCAGAGGCTATCTGAGCGCTGAAGGTCCAACGTCTACTACATGCCTGTAACGTGAAAATTGTTTACAAGTGCATTGCTAATGATACTTTTATCTGCCTACACTTACGTACTAGGTTTAACTAAGATAGCTGGGTCATCAATTATCTTCTGTTTGTTTACAAAACCCTCTGGTGCAACGTTTACTCTCAGAACGTTGTGATTGCGTAATGTCACAATAAGGCGTATTTTGCATGCCTAAAATATCGGATAGATATAACTATTGGAGTTCCTGGGGGTTCCTGTGATTGTGCATGAATATTTTTGTTTAAGTCACAGAACCACACGGTACTTATGCCTTAGTTTATTACTTTAAAAGATGCCAATTTTCTTGTCCTTTCGATTCCTCATTATTTTTCAAAATTTCACACATCAGTAAAAGCGTAATTAGAAATTAAATCATCATCTTAAAAGGTGTTTATCGTACTGGACTCCTGGAAAATTTTCGCATTAATAATTTAAGCATTTTTGGTAAAGTTATTCTGATTTTAGGGTATTTTTTCAAGTCCGAAGATGATGATGAGATAAATAAAACAAAAGATATTTTACATGTCATCCATGTTACTTAACGTTGGTCAAAAAGAGCCTATGCAGCTATTTTGAACCGACTTCCCAAAAAGAATATTCACAGTTTGACCGTGTAGGTATGTAATAATAATAATAGCAGAGCATACCTAACATTTTTACACAAGATAGTGATAGCATGAAATCGGCTTGATAAAATATATGAGTGATTGATGATATGATTAAAGTTTAAAATTACTTTTGTCCTTTATCATACTGAGTGTGCACAGTACACAGTCGTGCACAGTATAGTACAATCGCCTGTAGTTATTCAGTTTAGTATATCAGATGCACTCCCCAAAGACGTCTGGCCTGGGTGGATCAAGACGAAAGACCATTAATTAGTTAAATAATAGCTTCGTATATTCAAGTAGAATGCGTAACCACTTCATTCGATAACTCAAAACTGTTTATCAAATTCGCTGACAAATCAGAAACTTTCGAACGTCAAGAAATTCGTTCCATATACAGTACATACACCGATTGACGCAAATGATATCTTATCTAAATCGAACGGCACGTTTAATCCTATTTTGAACATGACAATGATAGCTCAATAGGTATCAATGATTATTGTATACGTTTGGAAATAGCGCGTAAGAGGAAAAAAGAACACGTCAATATAATGATAAAGCAAATGTAAATGAAACACGCAATAGAGGTCGAAACG
Source organism: Heliothis peltigera (assembly GCA_958496145.1). Lineage (NCBI taxonomy): Eukaryota > Metazoa > Arthropoda > Insecta > Lepidoptera > Noctuidae > Heliothis > Heliothis peltigera. The sequence continues at coordinate 11,393,417 of OY292333.1, forward strand.
ACAGGTTGAAGCAACAATAAAATATTGATAAATATGTTAGCGGACTTATCACGTAACAATGGCGATGACACTCGTCGTTGGAGTGGTCTCTTACCAGTGTTTATACTGACCTGTGAACATGTTGCCAATTAAAGACTGATATTGTACAAATGTTGTTACCAAATTCACGTTTGTACCTACAGTAGTATTTACTCAGATATTTTCAAATTAATCAAGAACTGATCATTACTTTATAATGTAGCTTATGCGAAAAGGCATCGTTTACCTAGGCACCAAAGCAGTAATTTGCATAAGTATCTTCCAAATTAAGGGCCGACTTTGTATTCTGTATTCAAATAGGGCGAATGGGGTTACTTTATATTGTCCGAAGTCCAGAAGTCACAGTCTCTACTTGCCACTTGAATAGATTCTTGTCAATCGGATTTATTCTCTTATGTAGGAACATCCGGGAAAATCCACGGAGACTCACCAAAAAATAGTGCAGTGATTCGAATACTTTTTAGTAATGCATGAACAGAGCTCAGTTTAAATAACTTTCCATGCTATTTATGTGTTACAGACGAACATTACATTAGATTTAAAGTGTTGATTTTAAAAAGGCAATCCCGTGTATTTCTCACATTCGATTCCTATTGAGCTACAACCTGTGCCACTTACGACGAAGCTTTGACGCAAATTATTAAATACCGGTGACCTAGGAAGAACCTATTGGAATACATGCATTCTTTTTAAGTTTAGACAGGGATGATAAAATATTAGAGTCGCAGCTACTGCAACTTTACTTATCGCTCCCTTGAAGCGCTGAAGCTTTTGGGATACAAATAATACATGGTAGGTAGAACTTCATACATTGTACCCATCAAGTGATTGCCTATCAGTTTTAAAATAGCGCGCAGCTTATACGCGCATATAATGTTTAAGTGTTGGCTTCACTTCAACAAACAACTGATAAATTGATACCGGTGCTATCGTTATCAGCCTGATATCAGTTGACATCCATTTACGATCCAATGTAACGGAATTCGGTTTGATAATCATCTTTAGAATAAATACACGTTCCTGGAAAGTCCGTTCAATCAATGCGTACACTCGCGTTTGTGTTACTGTCAAGTATTGAGTATTATCACAGAATTTGTGATCGCTGGATGCGTTTGCTTATCGATTTATTGGCTCGTAACAATCAATAATGCATTAGGTCCTAATTTGTACAGAAATTACATAATTTATTACGTGACGGCCCATTAGTATTGTTGACTGTTCCTTTGACAGTTCGACACGCTTATTGAAAGAATAAATAGCAACATTACCACTGACGTCAATATGAATGTGTGCCATAGTAGTTTCCATTTCCTTTTTCCTCGTATTATAGACAAAGTTAAGACTTGTAGACAAACGAATAACCGTAGTCATAATAAGTAGATTAGTTGCATCTTCAAACATTTCGGTTATTTTAAATTTTCAGATAGCGTGACTTCCCTTTGCAAGCAGGTTTCAAGTACAAATGTAACTGCTCTAGGCAGTTCGCTCAGTGTCAGACAGTGTACACAGTGTACTAGGTCGCGCATTCACTCCAGTTCAATCATGTGATTGTTGATACCATTTCACGTCAAATTTTCATTCCCTATAATGAAAATCTTTAGAAATTATATTCTTCGGTATTCTAATAATTTCAAGAATCAACAAGCTTCTTCTGAACCATCAATCATCAACTATCAACCATCATCAAAATCATAATAAAGTCTGCAATAAAGTGATCTCTACCAAGAATTCGCAATTATATGGATCAAACAACATTTAGCGCAATGTCTATTTTTGTACGTTATATGTGAAAAACATTGCAAGTTGAACGTTTTATCAATAATGTGAGATAGGAGTTAATTGGGTGACCTCGTCGCCGGCGATAACGTTCACCCCAGAGATTCGCGATTGTTTTGTAAATACATGTAATGGGTCCGCTTGGCACTCGATAAGGACACGCAATCGTGGCTCATAGTACACTCGTTACGTAGCAGACACGCTTGCTGTGCTCCGTATCACAGCATCGCCATCGCTCACAGCTATTCACAGATTTGACATGAAATGCGGCGTCTTTATCGCGACACAGTGTGATAAGCCTACAGTCCCTTTTTAGGTTTTGACGTTATTCGGTCTACCCAGATTCTGGGAAGTTGGTTCACCAACGCTTCTTCTTTCCCGCAACGCCAAACGCAAACGCAACTTTCTTTTCGCGTTTTTGCTGAAAAGGGCGTTCATGGGGTGTCGTTCTTTTGTCATTTGCTGACGTGAAAAAGTGCTAACATAATTTTGACTTGTAACTACGTTTTCCTCAGTAGTTGTATCAAGGTAAATCGTCCGCATATTTTGTTGTTTCTCATACAATTTGTCAGCAAATGTTAGTCTGTTTATGTTATCTGCACTGTATCAGCAATTGCTCTTATTCTCTAAAATTTCGTCGTGATCATTTATCAAATTACGTAAGTACCTACAGATTTCTAGTAGTTGTCGCATCATTTAATTCGCTGGAACGTACCTATCTTCCATTATCGCTTGGAAGCTTTGGAATTATCTGGTGTTATCTGTCACATGTAAACATCCGGTTATACGAAATCACACATCAATATAGCAAATATAGCGAGTTACGTATTTAGCTGTATCGCAATGGAAAGTTCCTGTGGAGCGCAGCCGGCGATGATAGCGCTTATCGAAACACGCATAGCCGACGTGCTGAACGGTCGCCGGTCGCCGGTCGCTGTGACAACACAACACTATTCCTAATTATGTTGTTGGTAGGAACTCGTTGCCTAGTTACTTGTCACCGACCAAATTTACTTACAATCTTAGAAAAAACATATAGACAGTTTTCTACTTTTTCTAAATTTGAAAGAAACACTCTATAAATAAGCAGTTTTCCATCAAATAATGTTCTGCTGGAGTTACCCTATCACAAATACATGGTTTATTACACAAATTACATTTTCCTCATAATACAATACACGTCTTCCTCATTGTACATAACTAACAGTACCTAACTCGGTGAATCCTAATTTCCATGAACCCTACGCAATGATTCCTGGCCGTCTGAGGCGTCATATGAATAACAACTTTGAAAGAATGTCCGACTACAGCACAAACTGGTTATGTGATCCGTTACGATAATGTCGAAACAGGGTTCTGGGAAAAGGCGTGTGTAATGACAACACGGCTCGTAACGTGATGAGCTCACGCCACTCGTAAAATTTTACCCATCGAGCTGATATCGCCCTTACGCCTTTGATATAAGAACGGCCGTGCTGTTGGGGCTCGCAAAACGTGTCTGCAATGCCAGATGAAATTTTAGCGGTGTTTTGGAACATAGAAATAAGTGTGACATGCATTTAAATACGTACAAAATAGGTCGCGTACGCAAGTATTAGGCTAAGTTTGATTTGCGACCTATTTGCCTATTTTCACGGTTTCCAGTTTTAACTTATTTTCTGTTCTAGCTTGTTTCTAGCTTTGTTTTGGTTACTTGTGTTAATTTGTCTCATTCAAGAAATACTAACCTTTGTGGGCTATTTTCTCAGTTCCATTTTCTTCAGAATTTCGGTTGGAATTGCAACACCCACAATCAGTTTGCGTCACTGGCTGTCATTGATCTGACTTCTATCGTCCTTGTAACGATCAACAGTAGACTGTTAGTCAAATGGATCGATAACATCGATTACCCACATGTACATACCTAGGTGTAGTTATGTAACGTAAGCAACTATTTACATCAAGCTTAGATAAAGCAAGTGGCCTCACTCAGAACACTACGCTACGTTGATAACGTTTGTAGTTTGTTCTAGAAGTTCTTGACATCTGTGTTTGTCTTTTCGACAAATGTATAAATACTGACAGCTTATGCTTATCAGCGTTTGGTGACGAGATTTTAACTCTAAATGATGTTATTAAGTAGGTATCCTAATCTTAAACTGAAATAATAAAAACTTTGGCTATGAATAAATAGTTCTCGTTTTAAAGATTCCTAAAACAATTATAACAAAAGAAGATCAGGAAACCTGCTGTCGTAGTGCTTGTGATGCGAAGGAATAAGGTTTATAAAGTGAGGAAGGACTTGAACGAAAAATTGAACGGATACAGAAGAAGGGGGAAATTAAAGAAACGATGAAAAAACTATGAGAATTGTATGTGAAGAGGATGAATGGGTGGATTGATGAATTATGTGTTGGACGATAATGGCAGATAGAGGAATATAGAAAAGAGGCATGCTGAACCAACGCTGACATTTTGATGAAACGTAAACGTTTTCCAATTAATAAAGTGTGGTATATTTCCCTTTTTGAAATAAAATTGTATATACATTAGACGTTTGTAAATAACAAAGCTCTGTTACTTACAGGCTCCTCTGGTGGACTGAATGAATGACTTTTAATTTTTCTTTATTTGATTATCAAAAGTTCTTTCTGACCAAACATTTTTTTTTTAAGAAAAACAACAAACTAATGCTAGGGTAAATTGTGCTTTAGATTCTTACGTCGTCGGTCGTGTCATACATACCACCACTTTCATATACTCGTAGCAAAATATTTCAGGATTACAACAACCATTTCACAAGATTGCAAAATGAGGTATTTGATACAAAACGCTAGCCATGACACATTGTATGCATACTGGTGCATGCCTGCCGAGGTCATCAATCAGTGCTGTTTGCCTGCGACAAACACAGTTCATTGACGCCACTGCCAGCTCTTTGTTGGCACATTTTATAATACACACTAATTGTTTGCTACTATAATTTACTGACTGCTGCAATTACTAATTGGTGCACCTCTTATTCTAATTATGTTTATTCCGCGCCTTGGTTTTGGTCTCTTTAGTTTTGTTGATAACTTAAGTTTTAATAAGATAACTTGCTTTAAGCGTAGAATGTACGCTTACCTTTAACGTAGGAATAAAATCATAATTTGTTACGTGAATGCGCTTGCTTATCTTCATTAGCTTTCACAAATTTGCCTGAAACTTGCTACCATGTACTTTTACTTTTTATGCTTATATGTATCTATTTGCTCAAAGGTTTTTAAGAATTCATCCATATCTATTACTACAATTACAGTATACGATTGTAGTTTTTCCTTGCTGGCTCCTTCATTCTAGTTTGTCTGTTAAAAGGCTGCTGCACTAAAAAGCTTATTCAGCAACAAAATAAATTCACGAAGTTTACATTTTAATGACAGACATAAGTTTTCATGTATGAATCGCAAGCAAGCAATGCGTAAAACTGTCATACGCCGACATCGGCCTTTCGACCACACTTTCCGCTCCCAGAGAGGATGCGTCTATTTGCGTACAGTCACACCATGTTATCGCTTATCGCAGTTATTTGCATAGTGTGTATGGCGCTAGCCTCGATGCCAAACATCGCTACGGATTTACTTAATCGCCGAATATCAATATTCCAAATACTCGTCGACTATACCATAGAGTTTTTGCACTATATTTTGAAACCAAACACACAACGAAACTTAATTGGTATTCTAACCTCCATATTTTATCAGTTGCCAAAGCTTTAAAGCGACTACTTAAAAATATCTGCTTCCTTATCCGTTAACGGCTATTAATATAAGCAGATTAAATATAGTGACACTCCAATATCAAATTAGAAGGTCCCAAAGCGCGACACTCTTGACATTTAACGGTTTGCGTTCACGTAGCGGTGAGGCGCACAATTGGATCCCGGCGCACAAGGCCCGCTGTCTGCCGAGCCCCTGTTTACAACAACTTATTTACTTTTGTGAACTATGGATTTCCTGTTACACTTATCGTGTTACCTGGAAGTGCAAATCGATAAGTTTCGCTTACCTAGATGGGTGCGCCAACAAACATTACCCACGTGTACCGCCTTGCCCTCGCCGTCAATATCGGAAGGTTATTTTTTGCTTCCTCCAAACTTACTTGTTATGCTAAATGTCATGGCCGTAATGTGTAATAATGAAGTAAACGGAATTAAATGTATGTACTTAGGTTGGTTATGCACATATTTATGTACTTGGTGTAGGCTGGTATTCGAACCTATTGAAGGCTTTTAAATAGCCGGTTAAACTAATGTGTTCTTCGTTTATGATTTCACAAACATTAACAAATTAATGAATATTAGGTAAGGAATAGGGAACCCGGCACCTAGCAGTGAGACAGTAGGCTAAGAAAGAAAAGGTAATTTGGTTTAAACTGAGTTTACATAAATAGCAACGGTCTTTGCATTAATTGCTCGATATACCTACATATTATTAATATTCATCGTTGCTTGAGCATTTAATTAAACAGTATGGAATAATAAACACCCATTTTCCTTCTTAGTCATCATTAGAGTTACAGGGAAAAGTTGTTTCCATTCTTTGCAAAACAGGCAAACCGCAGAATAAAACTAATCACTATAAGTCGCAGCAACAGTAACAACCTACATCATTACGTAAATATATAGCACTAACTACGAAATCAACATTATTTTCCTGAAGTTATAACCTACAATTAAATATATCGAAATAAAAAAAGATGGCTAATAAAAAGAAACCATGCGCCAAGTCTGACGATAGGATGAACTGGACGATATCTTTTTCCGCTTGACTTGTAAAATCAGGAGTTATCTGTGTGTTTACTGTAGAATAGGAAATATTTATTCGCTCAGAATGTAGGTGTTACAAATAACCTTATACACGATGAAAAAAGGGAATCCATGCGCATTTTGCAGGCATGCAAATATAAAAAATACCATTAAAAATCAGAAGCAACTTATACATTAGGTAGGTAACGAAATAAAGACTAAGTAAATGACTTTTGCTTCAACGAGCCCCTAAAACGCCGTGCCAATTTCGTCACTGAGTAATTATAATATAATAGTGTCATATGGTTTTCCTACTGGGTAAGTTATGATTTGTTGGTAGGGATTTCCAGCTTAAGTGACTCCTATTTTAAATAGAAAATTCTATAAGAGGTAATGATGTAAGACCGCTCGAATAGGTACTGTGGTCGACATCGCCCTATTTGTTGTGAAGGTGACATGAGAGGTGTACGGCCGGGTAACCAGGCCAAGGATCCCGCGACCTGGTCGCCCTGCCCCGGCTATTGATCCTCCAGCTGCAGATGCTGCGCCCGACAACTTTTAAACTAACTTTAATGTTGCTAACGAACTTCGTGCTGTAGCTCCATACTATCGTACTTACTAACTTTGATAATGAACGAGTTATGCCTCCGGGAGAAAACGAATTCTGTTGTGGTTATGAGGCAACTTGCGTTTCTAAGAATTCTAATGTTTATTAACAGGACATTATCATGGAATTTAATTAAATAAATAATGCATACGATACTGAAAAGCGCATTGTATTTTCGACAAAAAGGCGATACATCAATTATGTACGTAACCATGCATTTGATGTAACCGTGTCAGATAGCTGCGATTACAATTTCCTAATATCTCTTAGTCAAAATATGTGTCTGAATATGTCTCTGATGTACGTATGCATGTATTCCGTTCTCACGGTCTCCTAAACAGACAGCTGTGTGATAGGTGTGACAACAAAAAGTAGATCAACAGGTAGAGGCCTTGGCGAAATAGGCAACGGGGCCAAGGATGTAGGCACCTCTGTCCCGGCTGTAGCGCCTTCCTTGCTCACGGCTTAATTGAATGTTAGTGAACGAATCCGAGATTATTGTTTTAAAGCTGAATCATTATAATAATTTCTATTAAGTTAAAACACTTCTGGACTAAAAAGCAATTTTGCTCTTATGGCAACTGTATGAATGCTCTTTTTTCAACTTAGACCGGCGAAGCTATCATGTAACAAAAAGGACACAGTTTATCACAAAGAAATTAAAAAATAACTACATTACAATACAAATTTTGATTTTGACATCATGCATCTACATATACGCCGAGAACGAGAGGTTGCGAGGCTAAGGACCGGGTCACGACAAACGAGGCCAACAATCCCCCAGGTCCCGGCTATTGATCCTTCGCCCTGGGGCGGGGACAGGAGATAAATGCACTTCTCGAAACTTGTTCTTCAGAAAAATTCTTCCTTTACAAAACATCTGAGTTGAAGTCTGTTTGCTTATAAATTCATTAGCACAAATATAACCCAATTGAATATTGTTATTGAACAAATACGACTCTTCTATCTTGAGCACAAACATCCATAATTTAGTTCATAGTGTCCAGTGCCAAAACAGGGTGGTTGATGCCAACGGGTGAGATATTGATCGCAGTTTGCACCGACGCGACGCGTTGTGCAGTCTGAAGCACTAAAGGCTTGCGATTTACTTCCTGGAATGTTGTGTCCTTTTCTCTCATATCACGGGACTCTTTGTTTCCCAGAACAAAGGCTCCGTCTAACCATTCCAAAATACAACTTTGAGCTGATCTTAAGCCTGCAATCGAAACAAAAGCTTACTACACTACTATGGTAATTGTAAGCTTTCTAACTTTTCCTAATAAAAATGTTAAAGCACCGTTCCAACGAACTCCATTCCTGTATTGTCATCAACTTGTTTTATTACCTGTCGTTCATTCCACATTTCAATTACTAAGAATGTCGTAGAACAATGGCTCCTTCGACATCCAGATGCGTGACGTTTTATTTAGAATAGGTGCTCAGATTTATTCTTCTGCCAAATGATCAGTCTCTAAGACTGCCCATTTATAAAATAACTAATAACTGTATATCTATTTGACGATAGAGATATAACTTCTCTCATTATGTATAAAAAGCTGCCTCTCCACCAAATTCCAGCCAACCATTGACATCGTCTGCGCTTAATAATGGTCGTTGCAGTTTTAGGCGAATGAGTGTGTGTGCTGTCTGTGGAAGTGTAGTGTGGTGTTTTATCTGTTCCGCCATGGCGTGTTGCGATGGGAGCGCATCGACCGTTGAACAGCCGAATCGATGTGCTGGCGCATGCGCCGTAGGTCGGTTGCGGCGCTCGATACACACTAAGATTACACGTCACCCCCTCGGTTGCGTCGCTGAGGTAAACGACTCGAAAACGTTACGATAGGTCTTGATGTTAACATACCATTTTGTAATATTTTAATATCATTTGAATATTCAACACGTTTTTTACGTGATCTTGGTCTTTCCCACTTAACTGGGCATTCGTGAAAGCGCCAATGTAAATTGGATACGTGGTTTCCAAGTAAATGGCATTGAGCCGTCACTTCGATACGTAATTTGACTAATAATGGCGTCCAGGTTGAATTTCGGCCATGGCGGCTGTTCTTGAGCCTAAACAGTAGAGCCGGCTGTGTTGCACAAGAATTTGCACAGGCGCACGTGGACTCTCTGTTCCTTTACACTCATAGTCGAGTGCGACGGCAATCGACACGACCTGAGCGAGTATGGCCGCCGGGCTGACATTTGAGTGCTCTCCAATGCACGGGCGTATCACCACCACCCTCCAGACTCTGTGCTGCATCATGGAAGTTTCCCAAAAAATCACAAAGCAGTTATAGCGAGACCCTGGAATCAAACGCCCAACGTCGTCACTGAGTATAGATATTCCGTTTATTGATCAGCGTCTCTATACTGCTGACTGGGGAGCTTTGCTTGCAGTACCTAATTACGCGCCCGCCAACTTAGCTACCCATTATCTACCTACCGCTTTCTGAAACGGAACTAGACAATCCTTCCTCTATCTCATGTAATACGGGTTCATCAGTACTTAGATCATAATTTTAATGCAACTTTCTCTTCACATTTTTTACATGGTGCGTAGGGCCTATGAATACTTTTCTTTAAGCTGTGCCCTACCCGGTCCATACTGTTTCTATCCTGTAAATTGTACCACCTGTATATCATGGAATTTTATTGAGATTTGAGTATCGATCAAAATACTAAGCATAGAACTAATAATTCACTTGTCGTATCGAATATTTTTAATTAAAATATTTTTACTGATATGAGGAATGCCTTGACAATTTTGAAGTTGCCTGCTGCGACTAATTAGACCTCATCAGTGCCTCTTATAAGGCAACGACCAACGCTTTATCAAGTGTCATCGACACCAAGAGATCTGCAAACCTTAGTTTAAAGTCTTATGTTCCTGTAAGTGCAATCACATCGATGCACTTCACAGTGACATATTCTCTTTGCGTTTTCTCTCTTAATACACACAACACAAATATTTCCTTTTCGTTAAGCCATGCATAATAAATCAAAAGTTAGTGCCATTGCCGCACAATCTACTGGAAAAAGATTTTTCAAAAGGTAAAATATTTCCCTGAATTAATGATACATGAATCCATAACGAACTGTCGACTACCCTTTGTTTAATTGGCAAATGTATCAATCGATAGGCGAGCCGAACTAATTCGCCTTAACGGTACACAAAGCTAGGGTGGGGCGGCGGTCCGTGACGTCACCAATCGATAGTACCCCTGCCCTCAACCCTTGGCGTTACGGGATGATGTAACGCAATATTTTCGTTGGGGTTGTTGAATCATAGTACTCTAAATATGGGTAGACATGAAACCAGACGAAACGGTACAACTAAGCCATAATTTACAGCATATTTTAGGGGTACTGTGTTAATAATTTCAACCTGTACATCAATTTCTTAAGGCATAATAATTATGAAGAATTCACCTTTACTATAGTTTTACAAGCGTGCTATGCTGTTCTAGTATGCGAAGTTTCTCAACTGCAAAGCGGCAAGGCCGGCCAACAACCTAGCCTTAATCAACACCGACCTGTCGTTTTTACACAAACCGCAGTATCACACTGCCAGAGATGTGAACAATCTGTCGTGGTGGTTTTTCACTTGTTTCTTTCTCAACTTAAAATATATTTTATTACGTTAACAAAGTGCAAGAGAATATTGAAAGAAGTCTGTACGTTTAACTAGTTTCACCTTCGGTTTATGTCCGGGTGTTCCATTTTCAGACGAATAAGGATTAGGTAATGCTTGTAGCCAGTGATATGGTTACTAAAAGTCATTAAATTCTAATAGTAGGATGACAGACGAAAAAATATCTGCTTCAATAAAAAAAAACAATAAAAAACACCTTTAATTAAATACTACACCAAGGAAAACAAGAATTAAAAAATATATTTTTATACTATCAAGTTTTTTATCGTACTGCTATTTCACGTATTCCTAATTTAAGTATTTTTTCGTCTTATTAAACCAGAAATTTGAACGATCCTGACCTTTATATCTTGGAACAGGTTCTACATAAAACTTCTATCTCTATTAAAAGGCCATCTACACTTCTTAGGTTTAGTGGAGGCTTACATGAGATACGAACTTGAGAGGAATGGAACCTAAGCTCCTCATACTCGACCTTTGTCTAAATAAGAGTAATAAAGAAAGAACCGATACTGAACAAAAACACAAACAACGCGTTGTTGGAAAGCGTTAACCAGTCGATGATTGTATAAGTTTACAAGTTAATACGTGAACAGAACGTAAATAAACATTGACACGTGTTTATGGGTGCGGGCAGGCGCATGCGTGCTGCGCACCCCCGCCCATCGATCCGGACTCCAGTCCCGGCACACTATACGTGATGCGAGACTAGGTAGACCCGGGTGCTCAGATATTTTCTACCATCTTTCCAGAATAAGACAGCCGAATGTATTCGGGTACTTATTAACCGGGCTTTTGTAACCCGAATAAAGCAAATCCAAATAAGCTTAGGCAGATCATTCCTAGTACCGGTATCTTCAACGATAAATTGCTAATTACTTATCAAGTTTAATTGTCCCTGTTTCGAATGCAAGAGTCATTTAGGATTTTACCTGTTCAAATTTTACTAAGGATTACCTATCTCCATGCTGCCTAGCAGACTAATTGAGTCAGCGCAGCTGTATACAACAAATTGTAGATATAAGACATGCAGGTCCCCAAAATCAATAGCCCTGCGGAGGGCGTTTCTCCACTGCAGCAACCCACCCCCGACCAATTAGCCACCAATATTTTAATGAAAGCTATCTTAAATTAAACGTCAAACGATTGTTAAATGTTCCATTGCGTGCGTCGGTTGCAACTGGTAAACAATATAGTTACCATGTGCTTTCGGCTTTCATAGACTTTTAACTGGGGACTGCGCAAGCGTGATTGGACAATTAGCTATCATTGCTTTCATATTGTTTTTTGAATGTCAGTCGATGCAATCGAAAGTGTTTATTTTATCTGATATCATCACATGTGGACCTTGTGTTATATTTTTGAGTAACCCTTCACCGTTCTGCTATTTAACACATGCGGTAATAAATAATCCCAATTTGTAAAGATCACTAAGTCATTGTAGATAATCCCAGCTGTACTATGAAATAATTAAATATAGTTCGCAAGTCGTTTACACCTGCATGCTTCATCCAATTTATTCTTTTAGCCACGACGAAGTGAATCGGAGCCCAAAAGCAAATTTGATTACTTGATTGCAAATTTTGGATGTCATTAAAATTGGACAGCTACCTATCCCGTAACAAAGGAAAGGACTTCATTTGTCATTTGGATAAACTAATTTCTTTTAGTTCTCGATTCAGGATTTTAGAACTGACTCTTTTACTTCCCCTTGGTATATAAATTAGCTTCTAAAACCTTTTTTGACCGTGTACACCTATTTCATCGCTTAATTAAGCTCTAACCACCTACCTAGGTATACTCTTATCTGAATTAACATTGGTAGCTATCTGTATATAAATTATCGTCCTTATTTATTAAAAAAATGTACATCATCATAATATATCTTAAATTGAATCAATTGATTGGGTAGATATGTGCTTTATTCGTTTAACAAAAAAAAAAACATTTAAACGATGATTTGACATATCTAATTATAAAGATTCGCCAACGAATTATGAAACATCACAAGGTACTCACAAGAATTCATAGATGAATCTTGTAAAGTTCCTGCTGATATATCTCACTGAAACTCAAAATTAGAAAGTAATCTTGTAAACGTGACGACAGACCTCAATAAAATCTGATTTGGTCTTAGCGTACGTGTGGCGTGCGGCCACGATCACCGGTGTTCTTCGTCATCTCCGTCTACGTTTACCTGGCCGCATAACTGTTTTTCCTCCGATCCTCAGTCGCATACAAAAACCGATGAGTTGCCTTCATTATTATTAAAGCACAACAGAAATGAGCGGCAACAGAGCGCTGTTTAACTGCGATTGCGACGTTGCCAAGCCGCACGCTCGGCTGACTCGTCACGTGACGTCACGTCTCAAGATGGCCGCCACACCGGTCGCGTCCGCGTCCCCCCGCGCTCTCCCGTCTTCCAGCCGGATCCGATCGTGTTGCTCGGTAATAATAATTTAGAATGCAGCCGTCAGAAAGGAAACCGAGCGAGAATAGATTGAAATTTAATGCATCGAACACGTCGACTATACGTGTTCACACTAATTGTTATTCTACAACAGATGCTGTTTACTTTCGTTGAATAATATAGACAGTTGTTAGCGGAATCGAGGCCCTGCCAGTATGTGTGGCGGGCGACTACGTGATTCATTTCGTTAATGCTCTAATTACCTAATCGGTGACACATTCTGTCACTGTGGTTAACTTAATCTGCTGCTATGAGATTGTAGTTGGGATAGCTAGCGTTTCAGTTTGGGCCGCCGCATTTTTGTTTTCGTTAGATTTTGTCAGGCTCAGGTGTTTAGGTACGTTTTCTGACGATGTTTTCTCTTTACATAGGTTCAGTACTGGTGAAGACGTTAATGCATTGATATTAAGTATTTGTGATTAGTATCAAGATTTTTATCGAATTTCGTCATTACTATAGCACATTCTATTTCAAACATTAACATTATCATCTATTTCAAAACTAGGTACCTACTAACTTACATATTTTGGAATTCTAAATTACTTTCATGGGTATGTTCTAATTACATTGCATTCCACATTGGCTAACTATTAGAATGGCTAAGTAATACAAAGTCATAGACATTGCATCTGTGAGAGCATACTTCTAGTGTGCATGTATTGTGGTGGTTATCGTGCGATAAGCTTGTTGTGTGTCGGCTGGGCAGGGCTCGCGGCGTGGCGCGAGTGGCGCATCCGCGTCGCGGCTAACGGCTCGTCCTCGGAGCGTCGCCGTGCTGCGCGCGCTGACGTCACCGCTCGATAATGGCCGCCGCCGCCCCGGCCCCCCGGCCCCCCGCGACTGCCTCGACCCGAGCTTCAGTCTCTCGTCGACCCGCTCTCGGAGCGAATGCTTTTAACGTTACGCATCTCAGATACCCGAAGTCCGCGAAGCGAGTGTGAAATTGTTAAGTGTTGTATGTGTACCATGGTGACAGTGTTTTTTGTATCCGGCAAGAAAAATCTGTGACAATTTACAAAAGGCACGAGGAAGACCGATCTCTCGCACACCGATCAACACCCGGCGGCGAGATGTCGGTGATGCAAAAGCGTCAGCACTGCTACCTGTGCGACTTGCCCCGCATGCCGTGGGCGATGTTGCATGAGTTTTCAGAGGCGGTGTGTCGCGGATGCGTTAATTACGAAGGTGCAGACCGCATCGAAGTGGTCCTAGATACAGCTAGGCAGCTAAAGCGCGCACATGGGTTCCAGGAGGGTCGTGGGCCCACGCATGCTAAAGGAGCTCACCGAGCACCATTAGAAGCTCATCAAAATGGAGCGGAAACCACTGCAAGAGGCCAACCGGCTCCACCAGCACATCACGCTCCTACGACTGGATTTACTTTACACCATCCACGACCCACGGCTAGTGCGGGACTGCTAGCAGAATATGGAGGACGACGTGAGGAGCATGAAGGCAGACGGCTAGCGCACCTGCCAACACACCACCTGCCCCACGGCGCTGCGCCGCGACTGGCGCCTGGCCTGGCGCTAAAGCGACAGCTGGACGAGGATGACCACCAGAACCACCACGAGCCCGCTAAGAGGCTCCTAGAGGAACATGCCCGGCCGCCGCTCACTCGTGGAGACTCTCTGCCAGCAGTTTCATTAGCAGCTCCTTTTGCTCCAGACCGCGTGTTCAAGCAGGAGAAGCACCCACTTCGTACTCCGTCTTTTGATGCTTCTTCGTTCAAATCGAATGGTAAGTGTCTTTTAATTTAACTTTCTTTGTATGTAACTCTCCTTCAACTGCTAATGCATTGTAACTCAAATGATCAAAAGTCAATATTTTGATAAGTTTATATTTACCTATAGTATACATTCCTTTTCTGATTTAGGAATTCAGTGTAATACGTTTTTGCTGGTTTGATCATAATTTGGATGAATAAAGTATAGGAATAGTTTTCGTACCTCATCGTCTATTATGGTAGAGGTAGTTGTTGAGTGATGGGATTTAGGGAGAAAAATCGGAATTCTTAGTAACTTTATTAAAACTAAAGGTTGATTTTGTATTCCTCGTAGGTCTATGGATCAGCTCAGTGTCTCTCGCAATTGATCCGAATTATTTCTTCTAAAATATAGGAAAGACAACCCTCACTCTTTGTTTTTGTAATGACGTTGTAGATATTTCATATCTATGTGCGCGGAAATCCTTATCTCTGATAGTTTTCTTATAAAAAATATTCTTGTGATATGCAGGAAGACCTACATAAGTGTTTTATTGGTGTTGTAACACAAAATTCTTTTGTTTACAAATATTTCAATGAAACCTACACAGTATAAAAAATGTTATTTAGTAGAGTCACGCGCAGTTTGATAACACGAACGATAGCAAACGAACGTGAACGTGCTCAGACGGATGAGTGTGGATGTTTTGCGCAAGCGTCCGCCACGGGATTCATATCTAGGTAGGTGCATTAACTCAGTCCATAAATACGAAACCGGTCCGACTGGTTGAGCGTTCTCGAAAGCGAGCCCGCGCCCGCGGCCTCTCGCACACCACCGCACTACGTACAAACACCCACGTAATATAAAACGCGGCACAGCGGCGTGAATGCATGCACGACACAGCGGTGTGGCAACGTCGCGTGACGACATTTTCGCTCGCGTACGTATGTAGGTAGGCCGACGGGCGAAAAAATATAGCGCCTGCCTACGCTTGGCAGAGTCGCTCGACCACATTCCGTTGGCGTGTGTATAGGGAGCTCGCGCCCGCTCGCCACGAGCCGCCGGCCAAAAAGGTCACCGTGCGTGACGTCATCACTGCCATATGGGCCGTGCTTTTACACAGAACCAACCAACCATAACTCACGCCTTTCTGCACGTTACTCTTATGAATAATCCAATGTTTATGTTCAAAGACAATAGAACAGAATGGTCCTGGTCAATCATATAATTTATAGTAGTTTAATTGAGTAGCTAGCAGGTCGTCTATGTAAACAAAATTTTTAAACTCCAGCCATCTAGGCTGTTTATTAAATGTAGTAGTTTAAAAAAATCATAGTTCACGATGAAATATGCAAATATTGACAGTGCAATCAATTAATATTCCTTTGTCTTATTAGATTCTATTATTTCATAACATTTCAAATTTAAATTACACTGATGAAAGCGCTTGATAATGTCAGTGATAGTTGCAGGTAATAGTAGTTAGAACGCTTCTATGTTACTTACGACAAACTAGCAAGCTTTCGTTTATTTTTGTTATTTATTTAATATGCGTAATCCGTTAGTGTGTATAAGAGTTGCAATAAAAGTTTCATAACATAGCAACGGCCGACAAACAGCGTACACATACGGGACCCACATCGTGCGATGTTTGGCAACGTCGCGGCCGCTTGTTGCCGACACGACTCGCTGCACATACGAGTGTGGCACTCGTATCTTCAATTATTATATATACTTATCCGTCTACTATACGAGTTAATCCGAAAGGCTGGCGCTGCGACGTTGTGTGACCAGGCAATGACACATCGCCGTTCACTACGTAGCTTGTATTAACACACAATGCTATTTATAAGACATTATATGCGTGTGCGAACGTGTGTTTACTATCCGTCGGTCCACCACAAACGATGTGTCATCCAACATTGAATGTGAGGTTATTCGGACATATTGAAATGATGTCGTACGGCTGTGCTGCGTCGATGAAAGTCGTCTTCAACGTGTTGTGCCAAATATTAATCTGATCGGTGACATATTAAATCAATTTTCACTTTTATTTGGTTTTTACACAATAAAATGCATAATTCCTAAACAAATAAGTACTACGTATCAGTTCATACGAAATTAATAATTATAATATTGACTTTTGATTAGTCTTGTAACCTAGCATTATCATGACAAGAAAACAATATTTTCCACAGGCTATGGTAATGCTACACCGCTAACAAATGGCTCAGCTGGATCTCCGTTGGGACGCACAGCGGGCTCGCCCCCAGTGACCGGTGTTGCCGGGGCCGGCCCGTCGCCAATGGCTGCACTCATGTCTGTAGCAGATACGCTACCCCCAGGCTCACCGCGGTCTGCTGGTGGCTCTCCGCCGCAACCTCCACCACAGAGGTCTGCTAGCCGTTCCAGCCAACACTCGCCCAATTCATCAGGTAAGAAACCTTATACATTTTAAGGCATCTAAGCGTTTCCCTATTGTTCGCAATAAGAAACATATCAAACCCGACAAAACAGTTCTTCATTTTATTCGTACCGTTGAAAAAGATTTACTTCAATTAACCGTGCCCGTGTAACGTAGAAAAGAAAGTAGTTGTGAACACGTCAGTTTTTGCAAAAGTTGCCGGTGCAGATTAACGGTAGTCCGCGTTCACTGTGTCGTATCGTGTGAGGGTCGGACTCGGGCGGGCGTCCGATCACTGCGCCAGCCGTGCGCGGCGTGGCGCCCGACGACCGCTTGCGCCCATACCGTCCAGCTACAGTCTGCTGACTTATCACGAGCCTCACCTCGACACGTGGCTAAAGCGACAGCGGACGCCACTAGCATTGTATTGACATCTTCCTAATTGATGAATTTGCGCATAGCAGACGGTAGCTAACGAATCCATTCCGGTCCGACAGGGTCGAACGGCGGGCGGCGGTCGTCGGGCTCCCGGCACGTGTCGTCGACGACATCGGTGTCGTCGACGGAGGCGGGCGAGGGCACGGAGGCGGCGGCGCCCACGCCCGCGCCGCTGCTCAAGTGCACGCTCTGCCAGGAGCGCCTCGAGGACACACACTTCGTGCAGTGCCCCAGTCAGCCGCACCACAAGTTCTGCTTCCCCTGCTCCCGGGACTCCATCAAGCGACAGCAAGGATCAGAGGTTAGTTAATATTTATGTTGCACCGTTGAACATGTTAAAAATCTTCCATGTAACCTAAACTTACGATATGTTCTATCGTTCACAGGTATACTGTCCAAGCGGGGATAAATGCCCATTGGCAAATTCGACAGTACCATGGGCATTCATGCAGGGTGAAATAGCTACGATCCTCGGCGAGGAGTTCAAGCCGAAGAAGGAACGGGAGACCTAGGGCAGCGCTCCGCAGCCCCGACTTTACCTCTTGTCCCTCTCGTTGTGAACTGTGCACGGGAGGAGTAGCGACTGTGCCGCGGCACGCGGCCGCAAGCGTCGCATGGCGCGCGGCTCCGCGGCGGGGCGAGGCCGGGCCCTCGTCCGTACAAACCGATCACTTGTATATTACTCTGTAAATAGTTTACTTGTATGTTAAGTTCGCTCACCGATAGCCATCGACGATGCGGACATGTAGTGCGCGGCTGACGAGCGCTGTGCTGGGCGTATCGCATCTTTAATTTTATTTATTCACGAGCTCGTGCTGTCGTCTAGTGTCGGCGACGAGCGCGGTGCGATATGCCAAGTGTAGCGCATGCCCTTTTAACGATTTTTTGATTATTACTGTTGTGTTGAACTCAACACGATTCACGCTAAAAAAAATATGATCTGAAGTCCACCTCGTAGGGAGTTGTCGTTACATTTCGAGGATGAGACGCTGCTTTGCGAGCAGGTATTTCTTCGGATGCCATTTCTTAGTTACCTTTAGGTCCTGAACCATAGTGAACATGGCATTTATTTATGTGATTCTTATATACTATACAAGTATTATACGATATAATAATCATGACATATTTTATGTAGTCCAGAGTACTGATTGTAAAATGGTAGTTATTAAATAACGGAAGCGTATCGCTCCCTGTACAGAACGTAGATTGATGTATATTTGTATTTATCTCATACAGCGCATGCAGAATAGTCTTATTTTACTATAAAGCGATTTATTCAGAGTGGCTCGAGTTCCGTTACTGTCTCGCATTTGGCGACAAAATTCCGCTTATGAGATTTTGGTTGAACTTATTTTTTAGCAGCATTATTAATTGAGAATAAATAATCGAAATTGTATTCGGCGACGCTGGGCTCTTGGGAGTTGCGTCTTTTGAGTTGATTATTTTGTAAGGCTAAGTTATACTGACTCGGGAGATAGTCGCTGGCGCAGCTGCTGGCGCGACTCCGGCGCATGGGCGGCGCGTGCGCGCGAGCCGCAGAGCTAGCGAGATCGCTTTGCATACGTGAGGGGGCGACCTAGTCATTTTGTGAAATGTCGAATTGTCAGAACCGCGAACACGCGGCCGTTATAGGAACTCTTAAAACTCGCTGCTATTTGTATAAAGTGAAGTAATCATTATATTATTATCATTATATGTATGTCATAATGTTAAACGATTCGTAGTGTACGTCAGTTTCGAAAGCTATCAGACGCCGACCGTTTAGCTTCTATATATTTGTGTGTCCTGAGCAGGTCTGTGGTGTGCGGTTTGATCGAATCTCGAGTCCTTCATTCTGTTTAAGATCTTTTCTGCCGAATCACGCTCGAGGTGTCGATCATTGTTGAGTTTAAGTATAAATATGTGCTTGACAAAACTTAATCGTACCTACTTCAATATCATTTAATTCTATAGCTTTTATATCTTTAAATCTAGACGATGCAGTGTCTTTAAATATTAAAAGTTAAAGCATACAATGAAATTGATATGTCGATTATTTATTTTAGATATTATTTGTGTACATATACGTACGTTGTACATACTTTGTCTACGTGTAAATATTTTAGGTAGAGTTGGTAACAGCCAATCTGATCAGGGCTATAGATCCAGTATTAATAGGACATTGAGCCATGTTGTTTATTATAATATTATTCTTATTTGAAAATATTACTTTATTACTTGTTGTTTTACTTGAAATTAGATATTGATTATGCTTAACAAGGAACTCCTTTACCTACATATAACATTTTCATAATAGGTACATGATAGTTATCGTATATTTACGAGCTACACTCTATTTCTTGTCTATGAATGTATTTCGCCTGGGTATCATTGAACGGTAAATAATGTTCTCCAAATGAATTTAATTCAGTCGTGATGAGTATTTTGTTGTCATTGAGCTTTTTACACAGTGTCGCGATTCTGATAGATTCGAAATTGATATTAGTATTATCAGTGCTAAGGCCCGCGGAACGGGTTTGTCAAATATTCATTAATTGTCGCCGAATTTGGCAAAGGTGAAAATTTGTAAGCACAAATTGTGCGTTTTACTTTTTTATGGATTTGTTGTGTTACATGCACGTTAATACTGTTACAGGATGTTCAAGTTTGTTGCTGTTTTTAGAATGGGATAACTAATGCGCTTGCTTTTTTTGTGTTTACACACAGCAACGTCTTTGAGGATTATGTTTTGCCAAATGTTGCAACTAGGTTCTCGAGAGTTTACACTATAAATCAATGGGAGTTCTTAAGGGTTTCTTCTTGGTCCACTTTTGTGAAGAGGCGCAATATCTAGCAGCACGGTGCGTTAACGTGTATGTAACATATCGAACTATTACTGTCCGCCTTTACCCATAGGCTTGTTTGTAGACGTCGGCAGTGAATCGACACAAAATATAATTTTGAGACTTGTCTCTTTCTTATTCTAAGCAGCAAGTGAAATGCTTTGATTAAGACGTTAATGTAAATGTTGGTGAAATACAATCGATGTGATTTTGTATATTTACGCATTTTTATTTACCCTTAATGAGCCTCCTTCGTACATAAAGACGCTATTGATTCCGCAGATTTTGCTATCCTGTGTTATGAGATCGTTCGAGAACGACGGGAGTCACGAAAAAGAGAATAAAGATGATATGTACAAGAGAAAATAGTTTTTTATTTATTATATTGAATCTTTGCATCACTTTAAGGTTGACTGGAAATAATGCTTGTGATATTTAGGACCAGATTCCAGGTCGCTGATAAGTTCCAGATAGTTTATCTAGCACATAATTTCATACAAATTCTGTTCCATTTTTTAATTCATCTGGTAGATAATGGCTATCTGCAACCTGTGAAGCTGGCCCTAAGTTCGCCTTTGTGAATGTTTGACGTTACAATAATTAAAAAAAGCTATTAATAAATTCAAAACGATATGTTTTTACCAGTAACTGCGTAGTGGTTTACATGTAGATTTTCGCCCTTATCTTTATCTATCAAGCATAGAACTGTATTTACAAACCCCTTCCATAGTTGCCTTTGTCGTCATCTACGCTTATGATTTGACAGTTCAACAACTGCGTTTAAACACAAATTCAAAATGTTTAGGTCACAATCGTAAATGATTGCAATAAAGTGACTTCAACCGTAGTATCAATGTTTGCGTTATGTTTGTGCGCAGAGCGGAGCACGAGCACGGCGGAGCGGTCCGAGCCCCTGTGCCTCACGAACAGATGAGAAGCCTTGCGAGATACCCAGTCGATCGATATTTGGTAAGCTTCAGTCATATTCGCACATTCAAACAAAGCTGAGAGACTTTTACTGCTGGCTACTAAAAAACTGTCAGTTCTGGACGAGGACAAAAAATCGTTTAATTATTCATTTTCTATTGTGTTTCATAATTTCAGGTTGAGAGCAGCAACAAGATTGAAATGGTTAATATCATAGATGACGATTTATGGAACCCAGAGCCAGCATTAAAACCAGAAGATGAAATATTGCTAAAGAGACTGCACGACACGCTGCAATCGACTGCGGATGACCTAAAGCTACTCTCCGGGGAACTGTCAAAACATCATGCTCCGGGCGTTCAAGTCAAAAGCTCGCCCACACCGTTAGACGAGGAATTCAACGAGAAAGTTCATATCGAAGAAATTGTCAATGCCAAATTTCATGGGTACAAAATTGTCGATAAAACTCCAGCCGCGCCTGAGTACAAGTCAAAAGAAGACTTAACAAACTATATTAAACCTACAGCTAATTCTCAAAATCAAAAAAACGTCAATGTGTCGCTGAATACTCGACCAGATAATAAACCTTCTAGACCAGATAATAAGATACCCCCTATTAATAGAAATTTAGGAATAACTCGCACTAAATTAATACAAATAAATGGTAATACAAATAGCACAAAGACTGAAAAGCTTAATAATGGCAAAGAAGTAAGCGCGCCAGCAGTGGCTGAATATTCTTACAAGTATGTTGAACCTAAAATTAAGATGCCAAGCAAAAAATTAAAAATACAGGAAATGCCTAGCATAAATATCAGAAGCGAACTGAAAGAGCAAAAAGTTTTACAGTTGGATATCATACCTGATATAACGGAATCTGATAGACCTGAGATCGTTAGGAAAAACGTAGCAGTAGTAGCTATAGAACATGACATGCCTAAACAATTACACGTTTCAGACAAAGGATTATCAAAGTCTCCTGAATTATCTCGCTACGCACAGCAAAATTACCCTAAAACCACAAGAAAAGTATCGAAAATGTCTACCTTAGAAAGTAGTGGCTCTACTAACAATACGAGCTCTGACACACAAGTAAAGATGTGCACGCAAAAACGAATTTTAACAAGCATTCGATCTTCACCAAAAACTTCTGTACGTAATGACCGTAAGAAAAATAGCTATAAAAAAGAATTGGAGAAGCGAGTACACTTGAATCTGGACGAGTGGCGCAAAAAATTGAATACTGTGTATGGAACTTCTAGTACAAAGAAAGTTAAGTCTCCTCAAACAAATAGCAAAGCTAAGACTTCATTGAAAAAAACTAATTTAGCTGTAAATAATTCAGCTAAACGAAATAACTTAGAATACATACCGTATTCCAAATTAACTGTAGGGGGAGCAAGAGCCAGTGACATTGAAAGAGAATTATCAGACATTTCTGACAAAAGGGATATACCATTGAGTCCAATTGTACATAGAATCCTAAGCAGTCGTGAAAATTCGTTCAGCAAAAACAGCTCACAGAAACATAATCCGAAAGAAAACCTAAATATCCTCACCACGTCTGATGAAAACCTACTACAAGAAGTAATCGATATAGAAAAGACTGTTAGTGACACTTTGTCTAAAAATATTAAGAACATTAACAAAGATCAGAAAATACAAAATAAAGTAAATGATAAAAATAGTGAAGGTGATGAAAAAAATAGTGATAAAACAAAAGAAAATGATAGTTATGCCGATGATTTTGAGGAGGAAAAATCTGATCACTCTGGACAGTCAGGGAATCACACATATAGCTCACATTCTAATGTTAGTAACAATTCTAAGGAAAAACACAATTCTTTGCCAGAAATTGATGACGATGATCAAGATGACCATAATAACGAAATGGAACCAGTTCCTAGCCAGTCACATACAAAAATTCAAAATTTAACCTACACAAAATTATCAAATCTTTCGTTTAAAAATCAAGTTGACATATTTGAATTCGTACACTCAGTTGATACGCAGGATTCTGCTACACAAAGCAACACTGGGCAAAAAATTACCCCCAAGGAAACTCAAACATCACCCACAAATGACAGGAATTTACAGCCAATACACAACGATCTTTGGCCTACCATAGATCCTAAGGGTGAAGTTGATAAGATGTTTCAACTAGAAAAGGAATTCATCAAAAAGCTTATAGTGGAAGAGTATGGTGACCTGCTTGAAAAGAATATTGATAAACCCTCTACCTCTAAAGAGATCGAACTAAAGCTGAATATATCTGCGTCACAAAAAAACACTCAAACGTCTCCAGCACACGTTAAGAATGTTATGACGTCACCTACGAAAACAAAAACCCGAACAACTTCACCATTCTCGAAATTGACTGCTGATCATCACACCAGCCCGTTAATATTCGTCGGAAATGACGATGACGTGAGGTTAGACGTTGAACACGAAGACGATCCCGGCATTTCCATAAACCTATCATCTCCGAGATTCAGTTTACGTTTGCCGCGCACTTCTCGTGAGGTCATATCTAATTTAGAAGATAGTGCGCCAAGAACTGTGAAGAAAAGTGCTTCAAATACAAAACGTGTAAACAAAACTTACGTAACTACTACAAGTTCCAGTTCCATGGAAGCCGATTCCTCAGACATTAGCAGTTTAGGCGAAATAAGGCTAAGAAGAACGTTGGGTAGAACTAGAATTGTTTCAGACTCAGACTCCGTTACTTCATCTTGTATTTCAGATTTACAATCAGGCATTTTACCGTTGAGGAGCGAGGGCGAAATGAGTTTAGGTCGGAACAAAAGGTCCAATAAACAAAGAAAAAGTGAGGGAGAAGCTAGTTTTGGTCCATTGTAAAACTTACTGTTGATGTTATGTAAATTGATCGCAGATCATTTTCTGGTGCCTTAACTGTTGATTTTGGTGTAATTTTAATGGTAAAGAGGATCAGTACTATAATAACGAAATATTTCAAGAATTGTTGATGTAAGATAAAACGTGTTGTTAAAGTTATGGTGACTTTTAATGGTGTTATGTTTCGGATGTACTTAAAGTAGCGACAATATTACTGATCCTCATTACGTGTTGTAATGCTAACGTGTGTTCATTGTCAATGTTATTGTTGTTCACCTCAAGTACAAACCAGTTAAGCATGAGATAGTTTTAATTTTTAGTTTAAGTGTGTACATAATAAACATGACTGCTCAATTAGCGGAACACAAAGATCGAAATCCCATTTTTAAGAGGATTGCTTCATCTCGTTGTTTTGTGCCAAAGTATAAATATTTGTTCAGCGCGGTTCAATCGGCCGTACGTTTTTGTATTGCTAACTTAATGACGACAAATCTGATCATCAAAGCAATACAAACCTCAGTCGCAATAGCGTTATAAATGTCGAAATTATGTATAACTTATTACTTTTGTGTCCCGCTAATTCAGCTGATGTATTTTAGCATATTTTATACGCCATTTAGTTATATTTTAATTAAGTAAACTAAGCATATTTTTTTGCAATACAACTGAATAAACAGTTAAGAATATGACTATTTTTTATTTTGTTCTGTTCCTGCCTGTTGGCTTTTGTCTTACCGACTACCGGTATCGGCTTCTATCAAACTGAGCTCGTCGACCAATCCATTCTACAATGTATAGATTTCGATAAATCTGGTAAGACTCTTACAATGTTGGACACGCGTTTTCCCAAATTTGGGGCATACCCGGTTTCGAATTTTTTCAAACCTCATTCCTACAGTTGCGGATGCACAATCCGTCAAGAACCTGTTTACTTCACGGTCGTCGGTACTTCGATAAATATGGGCAGTGAGCAGCCCATGGCTATTTCCTTGTTCTACAACCTGAACTAAAACAAACACACTCTTTATAAAAGTACATTTCATTTTTGCAACCTATATAATCTAAGTACAATCTTCCGTAATTCATTCAAAAAAATCTAATCAAAGTTATGAAAGCATTAGTACAGCTTATTCGCAAATTATTTAATCTTGACTAGATATTCTACAAATGTTATTTCTATTTAAAATGCTACTTCTAATAAAATTAATTTTATGGACATAGTTTAAGAAGTTACCTGCCACATTACTGAAATTAATGAAATTTTATAACGTGACACTTAAATAGGCGCACAAAACCACTAGGCCATTTCTTAGGTACATTTTCCTGGCATTTTATCAAAATGGAACTGTTAATATTTTTCATGCTGTTAGTAACATGTTGCGGGAAAGAATTGGAGACCTTTTACAATTGCAGCTATTGTCAGCCAGAACAGATACATATTTCCTACGGTGGTAAGTTTTCACTTCTGTTAAATAACTTATGTCCAAGTCATAAATAAGCTAATGTAAAAGAAACATCGTAAGAGATGTTTCTTTATCACACCGATTTTCGATTTTCGCAGAAAAGGTAAATGACATAGTAGTGACATGGTCGACGTTCGACGATCCCGGCGAGTCGCGCGTGCAGTTTGGCGAAAATGACATGGTCCATGAAGCAGTCGGCTCCAGTAAGCTGTTCGTAGACGGAGGACCCCTGAAACGAAGCCAGTACATACACTCCGTCACGCTGAAGGACCTCAAACTTAATACTCAATACGGTAACATTTTGACGGGAGTATTGTATATCTAGTAATTAAATAACCTGACAATACCGAGAAATTATTAGGGAAGTAAAATAGAATGCAGGTAGAATAGACTGTTATATGAATTCTTGTTCCAGAATTTTGGACTAATCTCACATCTATCTAATAACACATAAAGAACATTGATCAACTGTAACAAACAGTGTTTTTTTTTACCAGTTCTTATAAATTAGATCTTTTATACAGAGTACCACGCGGGTTCGAAGTATGCTTGGTCAGAGAAATTCTCGTTTCGCACTCATTCTGAAGGCAACCCAGTGCGCGCCGCTATCTACGGCGACCTGGGCAACGCGAATGCCCACGTAAGTGTGTTAGTACTTAGCACATGATTATTAACATATCTGCTACTCCGATGCATATAGAAATAAAGTTCCTGTTTTAGTCCCTACCTTACTTGCAAGACGAGACTGAGCGCAACAGTTACGATCTGATCCTGCACGTTGGAGATTTCGCATACAACTTGGAGTATAATGACGCACTCGTTGGCGATGAGTTCATGCGACAGATACAGCCAATAGCTGCGATCGTGCCCTATATGACCTGTCCCGGGAACCATGAACATGCCTAGTAAGAATATTATTTACCACAATTTACTGAAGCTATGTGAACTACTGAAAACCCTCTCGTCAAAATATTAAAATGGTCTTCGCAGCAACTTCAGCAACTACGCGGCCCGGTTCTCGATGCCGGGGCGGGACTCGAGCCTGTTCTACAGCTTCGACGTGGGCCCGGTGCACTTCGTCTCCATTTCCACTGAGGTCTACTACTTCACGGAATTTGGCGAAGAACTTATTGGTCGTCAATATGACTGGGTCAAAAATGATCTTGAAAAAGCTAATCTTCCAGAAAATAGGTTTATCATTCATTTTAAATTATCAATATGATTTTTTGATGCGATTACACGAGACATTGGCCAATTCCTCCAAAATATAGAATTTATAAATGCAATTATTCTTTAGATCGAAGAGACCGTGGCTTATAATGTTTGGGCACCGACCGATGTATTGCTCCAACATCGACCCAAATTGCGACAATGAATTAACAAGGGTCGGCATAGACGGACAGTGGGGTAAGGACTAACTGTAAAAATGGCAAACTGAATCTTCTTCTGAATCTATTCATCTGTTCATCGTTCTCGGTACTTACTATTTAAAACAAGTTCGATTCCAGTATTAATAATCTTAAAAACTGCTTTATGATCAGCTTTAGAGCCGTTCCTCAAGGACTATGGCGTAGACGTCGTCATCTGGGCTCACGAGCATTCCTACGAGAGAACATATCCTCTTTACGACGGAAAAATGTACAAAGGCTCGGAAGAACATCCTTTCGTTAATCCTGGGTGAGTTGTCCAAGTGCACGGAGTATGGTATATGGACAAGGTATTTGAGTACACAGTATGAGATAGCGAATGATCAACATAACTTTTTGAATGATCTAGAATAAAATGTAAATTAGACATAGGGATTGCTTTAAGAGTGTATCGCAGTTCATACGAGGGATATTCCCTCAGAGCCAGGCTTTCTTAAAGAAATACTGTCAGGTTTTATGTTGCGTCTTGTTTCAGGGCCCCAGTGCACATCATAACTGGCTCGGCTGGCTGCAGAGAGGAACACCATAAACCATTCAACAGTAAATAGAAGTTTCCGAAAATATTTTTACTCTAATGAAAGCTTTTTAACGTCTTATACTACTTCGCTTACAAAATCTTGTTTTGCTCAGTTAGAACCTGCTTTGCTTCATAATAATTGTACTCAAACACTTGTTTCAAATAACCATGCAGGTAGCTATGCCGACTGGTCTGCGTTCAGGAGTCTCGACTACGGCTACACGAGATTTATCGCGTATAACAAGTCGCATATATACATGGAACAGGTAAATTACTAGTTGATCTATGTAGTATCATCAATGTTACTTCGCTTCTTGGCTTGATTGTCAAACTGGCATGGACATTGATTGAAACCAGCCCCAGGATTTGGACAATTAGGACACTCATTTTATGTGGATTGAAACTAAATAGAGCTATAGTTCTGAACCTTGCTCATCTTCTCTTTGTTAGATTTATGTAAAGTATAAATATACCTACACATTTATTTTGTTACATCTCTAGGTGGATGTCGACCTGAATGGAGAAGTGATCGACTCCTTTTGGCTCATCAAGGATGAACACAAAGCTTACGAATTCTGAAGTTTTTTTAACAGAAGATGTAAACGAAGTTTGAAAACTTAAATAAAACTTTATTTTTAACGTGTTGTGTATTGTTTTTTAATAATTGAATTTCTTTCCAATAACATCTACGTATACCTAACTATCATCTGCCTAGCCTTTTCCCAACTATATTGGGTTCGGTCATCCTTTAACCGGATGCAGCTGAATACCAGTTTGCGACACTGGAACGACTGCATATCTGACACCTTTAACCCAGATACACGAGCCAAAGTATACCCTTGCAAGCCAGGTTGTCAAACTTTAAATCGTCTGATGATCCGTTAGGACTGCCTTCCGAAAACTGGACCAACTCTTTATGACGTAGGTACTTAGAAGGTCACCCATCGCCGAACCGTCCGAAGGGTTGCCTTTCCTTTGATCGTTCGACCTGTGCGGATGTTACTTAGTTATGAACTCCTCAAACTCGTCCATTAGAAATAACTTAACAAAAGTCGCGTTTTACGACATGCATAGTTCTAATTTACTAGCTGTAGATTCAGTGTGTGTACCTGAAGTGAAACACGTGAAACACTTTTTCTGTACACCAAGGCTTAAAGCTCTAGTCTAGGATATATGAATGAAGTGAATGGAGGTTCTATATTTTTTACCAGTATGGCTTTATAGTCTTAATTGCACACACAGTTTGTTTCAAGAAATCTTAACTATAGGGACGTACGTATCACTATATACATATTTGAGATCATTCTTTATAGTACATACATAATTAGTAGTCTAATTATCTATTGTACCTATGCATGAAATGGAATTGGTAATGCTACGATTGTGCTTTACAACAATTGACATTCAACGTTATTCTATGTCAACAAACACAGGGTATGTATCTGTATAGTGTATGTATGTTATAAACACAGTTTACGATATTATTAAGTACAAATTAGTAATTGATTGCGAGGCTCACACGTAGGTCGTGTTAGTAAATAATATAATTTAAAGATGAATTTATTAATTATCTCGTTGTTACTGGGTATAAGTAGTGGAGGTGGGCTAGCTAAGAAGAGATCAAAGTACGACTGCGAATACTGCCAACCTGAACAGGTGCATATATCGCTGGGTTTGGGTTTGGTTTAATGTTTTGTAAGTGGATGACTTACCTAGTCATCAACTTACAAAACATTAAACCAATCAACCATCAGTATCAACCCTACAGGCTCTCAGTAGAGCCTGCCATCAATCTACCGGTGGCCTAAATAATATTGACTTTAAAATAAAGCCTATCATAGCACTGAAATAGAACTCATCACTTTAAAGCATGAATTATATGAAGCTTTCGTACTCCTACATAGCAAAAGAAAGAATCGCCCATTCAGAGGTAAGCAGTTAATGTCCATTCTCGTCGAAAACTTCTTTAACTGCTCTCTATCCCACCTTCCAGAGAAAGTGAACGATATCGTGGTGACATGGTCGACGTTCAACGACACGGGCGAGTCGCGCGTGCAGTTCGGCGAGGGCATCATGGACCACGAGGCGCGCGGCTCCAGCCAGCTGTTCGTGGACGGCGGCCCACTCGCCCGCAGCCAGTACATACACACCGTCACACTCAGGGATCTTAAGTTTAACACCAGTTACGGTAGGACTTAATTTCGCTAGACTCACGAGAATAATTTTATCTTTGCGGTATACCAATTAAAAGGTTATCAGGTGTACCTATTTCTGGAGAATGTTTCACATCGTCTTCTCTTTTTGTTCGAAATCACGGTTATTGTGCTTGTACAAATAACACAAACAACTTATTATCTTGTAAGTTCATAACCTAGAAGTATTATCAGCTAGTGAGTGGGGGAGGGGATGGGTGTCTGGCACAGGAGGTCTATCTGTGTATAACAAAGATGAAGTTTCATTTCACCTATGCCATGCTATCAAATGGACAATCTTATTTTGATGCAAAAGCACTTGGTCTTAATCTAGGTACTAAACCGGTCGATAGTGGCGCTTATTATTGACAGCATACCACGTGGGCTCCGATTTCGCCTGGTCGGACGAGTTCTGGTTCCACACGGTGCCGGAAGGTGAGGACTGGCCCGTACGCGCCGCCATTTACGGTGACATGGGCAGCAAGAACGCTCAGGTAGGTCGTGCTGGTCGTGGTACACTCATCTGTGAAGACGAATTCAGTCTATCCAATCCTATGATATAGAAACTGTAAATTTTGACAGTGAATAGGACATAGGTTTTTTGCCAAATAACCTAAATAGTGAACGATTTTACGATTTAGTACCTATGTCTTTGAAAATAGGTGCGTAAACTGAAACCGACTCTCCAGTACAGGTTCTAAAAGGAGCGTCTGGCATTGAGAGTTCATATCTAGTGACTTAAGTTTCGTTTTATACCCCAGTCCCTGCCATACTTGCAAGATGAAGCGCAGCGCGGACATTTCGACCTGATCTTACACGTGGGCGACTTCGCATACGATATGGACTCAGACGACGCACGCGTGGGCGACGAATTCATGCGACAGATAGAACCCTTGGCCGCACTCGTGCCATACATGACCTGTCCTGGCAACCACGAGGAAGCCTAGTAAGTGAATTTTGCACTTAGTTCCGCAGCTTGTATCGTGTTCTAAATAATTTTCGTTCTTTTTTTAAATATTTCCTCTGCAGCAACTTCAGCAACTACGCGGCCCGCTTCTCGATGCCGGGGCGGGACTCCAGCCTGTTCTACAGCTTCGACGTGGGCCCGGTGCACTTCGTCTCCATCTCCACTGAGGTCTACTACTTCATAAATTACGGAATCAAGCTCATCAGCAACCAGTATGAATGGTTGAGAGCAGACTTGGAGAAAGCCAATCTTCCTGAGAACAGGTCAGAGAACTACGTCTGTGTAAGAATCTTTCGACCAGCAGTACTTACCGAGACAAAACAAGAAATTAAAACGATTAAAACAAATTTTCAGATCGAAAAGACCTTGGATTGTCATGTTTGGACACAGACCTATGTATTGCAGTGACCTTTTTGATTTAGACTGCAAAAGAGAACACACAAGAATAGGCTTGCACGGATTATGGCGTGAGTTAATTGTACTGTATGAGCTTAGCATATAAGATGTTAGTCTTTTGAGTCCTATTTTTTCAATCAATTTTAACTGTGTGCCCTTTTTAAATAATAAATAGGTGTTTTTGCCCGTAAAGATAAAGTTAGTCTGGTCATACAATACCGCACTCTTCTTTATAGCCCTGGAACCTTTGCTGAAGGATTATGGCGTAGATCTAGTAATCTGGGCACACGATCACCTCTACGAGAGGACGTTCCCTCTGTATGACAATAAAGTCTACAATGGTTCCGTCGAACATCCTTATGTAAACCCTCGGTAAGTCTGATATCCCGACCTAATAGGTAGACAACTTATATTTTATGATATTTTAACATGTTTTATATTGAGTAAATTGGGCTTCTGAAAATTCAAGTCATGAGTGTTTTTATGTCACGACATTTCAGCGCTCCAGTTCACATAATAACAGGATCAGCTGGGTGCAGAGAGGGCCACTCTCATTTCAAACGTAAGTTTTTGCACCTTGCAAATACTCAAGTTAAAAAAATGGATGTAATTGTTTATTTACTTAATAATTTACAGCGAATCCAGCGGCGTGGTCTGCGTTCAGGAGCAGTGACTACGGCTACACGCGGTTCGTGGCACACAACCACACACACATCTACATGGAACAGGCAAGTTTTAAGTGTAATTTAAATTCCGTCAAGTTATAATTGCTGTAGCTAAACTGAGGTGCTTATACATATGTAACGTAATGTACGTAAAGTTCTCTTCAAACTCAATGGCAACTCGCAACTAACTTCAGAGCACAGGTACATACGGCATGTGGCCACCGCCGCCATAAAGTTTTGCGATAACTATAAATTCCTTGTAAAACAACTTAAATATTTCAAGTAAACGTTGAACAAAAAGGGCAAGTGATCGATTCGTTTTGGCTCATCAAGGATCAGCACAAACCTTACGGTTTCATATAAGTACACAGTTATTATATATTTTGTGCTTCATAATAAATAATAAATATATGATTTTTACTATTAACTTACATTACTCTTTTCTTCTTTCACGAATAAAACTACTGCTGGTTAATTGTACCTGCTATTTCACATATTTTGTTTATATTGTTCTATTAATTTTGCCCATTTTCATGGAATACCTGTCATAGATACTCGCTCTCATGGACTTAATATTACTAACAGGTAATATTAAGTCCATGCTCGCTCTAAATAAAATTTATAAATGTATCCTCAGCTTCCGGATTCTGAAGGATTAGGAAAAATAATACACGGGACTGCTCGTAGTTTTCAAATAACAATTACATGAATCGAAACGTACATCGTACGACTGTGTTCGGAAACCTTACACCTTCTTACACCCCAACATGACAATAAAAACATTTGTTTTAATTATCATCAAGAACACATTTTCAACAAAGGTGTAATAAAATGCGTGGAATCATTACGACTTTTAGATTTTTTTTACAACACTACAGCTATTTGAAATTATCACTTATTATAGTTCTGAAATGTTGAAGACTGACGTTATAGAATGTTTGACATTTATGACAGCAATTAAAATTGCTATGATCGCCGATGTTTATTTTGAAATCAAACAAAGACTAATTAGTTATTAACTGTTCGTTCATCGACGAACACTAACTAGCAGTTATACTCTTGAGTTGACACTGCATAGTAAGAAGATTTGCGGGAATTTTAAGTGCTTGATATTCATAAAAGCAGGAATATGAAGATACTTATTATGTCCCTACTGTTAGGGATAAGTTGGGGCAGAGAAATACAGGTTCGCGAGCCGGGGCCTACGTATAATTGCACCCACTGCCAGCCAGAGCAAGTACATATTGCCTTCGGAGGTAAGTCATTAACAACTGCTTATTACTCACCGAGTGTTTACGTACTTAAACAGCGGTGTTAATTATTATTATACAGTGATTATTGAACTTATGTAGGGCTTATTATTTTTTTATTAAAACAATTTTAGTAAGAACTTGGTACAAATAGTTTTTACTAATCAATAGAATAGTTTTAAACCAATTTATTTATCTCCTAACACTTAAATTCTTAGGCCATTTTATGAAATTAAATAGGTATTATTGTATCTTAAGAAAAAGAAAAACCATCTTACTAGGACCCCCTTCATACTTGCCTGTTTATTATATTATGTGTCAAGTTAAGCTATTAAAGTAAAAGAACTATATTATTTATTACTTCCCACTATTAATACTTATTCATATCAGCTAATTTTATATTAAAACCTATCATTATTTTGGTTATTGATGGCTTTAAACAATTCCACATTATAATATATCAGCAATCCTTAATAACAAGCGAGTTACATCTTACACATACATAACATTGTTAACAATAAACTATATCATAATTCTACTGTTATTCATTCAGGCACTGCTAATCTAATATGAGCTTTGTGTCAAAGCAATAAGCTTTATTTGATAAATCCATAAGTTAATCAATTACGCATGTCCTGTTTACATATTAAAATGTTAAATGTTCCCGCAAATACCTAATTTAACGGCCTACTAAATACTATGCATAATAATATTAACAACATTGATAACAGGAAGTGATAAAATTGTTTTGCTTGTTTCGTTATTATTAAACTAACACTCTATGATATTTATAAGTTTAAGCTTTGCATCATACACTAGATTTTAGCCGTTATTAAATGTCATCTTCATCTTCTTTTGAAAAAAAAATGTGTAGATTTCAACCTATTTGAAAAGTAAATACTTCATTTACAATGAAAATGTGTTAAGACTAGGCATCAAACATTTACATGCATGCTAAACAGTTAAAGAAACCAAAATAGACACCACTGATGTGCCACATTACAATTAAAACTTTGAATTATGAGACTGAATTAATATTTGCATGTAATACATTTATTCAAATAGTGGTAGCATTCACTAATGTATGTTTTAATTTGTAAGAACATCTTTAGCACAGCTTTCTTTATCTAATAAAATCGTAGAAAAGTCAAAACTGTACATTGAATATTTTTTAAAAAGAACAATTGGGGCCAAATACAGTCGACTATATCGTATCGACGTATCACGTATAGCGAAGTGAGTATTTTGCATGCAGTGGCTGCTCTATCTGACATCCTCAACCCAGTAATCAATTAATGTGATAGCCATTGGCAAGAATATCCATTGATATCCAGAGAAAGTGAACGATATCGTGGTGACATGGTCGACGTTCAACGACACGGGCGAGTCGCGCGTGCAGTTCGGCGAGGGCATCATGGACCGCGAGGCGCGCGGCTCCAGCCAGCTGTTCGTGGACGGCGGCCCGCTCGCCCGCAGCCAGTACATACACACCGTCACACTCAAGGATCTTAAGTTTAACACCAGATATGGTGAGTGGGGATTCTCAATTACAGTAATATATAAAAACTGTTTTTTTTTAATTAGATATAAAAGGTGGCCTCAATAGTGCCGTATTGGGAAAGACCTGGTTAGTTTTGCCCTGAGGTCACCGTAACCTAACGCCACAACATTATTCTGTATGTTATACAGGTATTTTTGCACGCTTATCGTACCTATTTCGTTAATATTTTGCGGATGTTTATCCGGTATTATTAAAGAACTCACATTGCTGTTTGGCAAATACTTTATCCACTACAACAGTTTAGTCTGCCTAGGGAACGAAATGGCACTTAGTGATTCATACTGTATTTTGTGGTGGCCGCTGGGACTCGGTTATCTTAATATATACCCACATAAAGATTTTTAAAATAAAAAGTCCAAACATAAGACAGTAAAATACTTTTAAAAGGAGATTTACTGTCTAGGTGTTCCTTGAGCCTTTGAATTCATGTCAGTATATTGTATGCAGTATACCACGCGGGCTCGGTGTACGGCTGGTCGGACCAGTTCTGGTTCAAAACGGTGCCTGAAGGCGACAAATGGCCCGTGCGCGCCGCCATCTATGGCGACATGGGCAACAAGAATGCACACGTAAGATTTCATACAAGGTTACTTGTAACTTGAATGTGTTGTTGTTTGTAATCTAAACTTATTTTCCCCAGAAAAAAAAAAACCACTTGAAATAATGAAAGAGTTCCATCTTATGGTATTTATTTAGGCCTCTAAAAGAAGGCTCCAAAGAGAGTTCTAGTTTTGCTTAATAATATTCCCGGATAGTATAGAGATAACAGAGGCAGTAGTTTGCCTCCCCGTTCCTTAAAATCATCGGGTATCAGATCTAGTAGTCTTGTGTAAAACCGCTCAGCCAGTAATAGTAAATAGCACCCTCGTTAGTAAATAGGGGGTGATTTAAGGCCCATGATATCTTAAACTCGAAACCTGTATGGCACAGTCGCTGTCGTACTTGCAAGACGAGGCGCAGCGCGGCCGGTTCGACCTGATCCTACACGTGGGCGATTTCGCGTACGACATGGACACGGACGACGCGCGCGTTGGCGACGAGTTCATGCGACAAATACAGCCGCTAGCCGCGCTCGTGCCATACATGACCTGTCCGGGCAACCACGAGCAGGCATAGTAAGATTTACTTACCATCTTATCATTAACCTCATTTCTTCCGAACTATGCTCTTTTGCCTTCCAGTCTAACCGGATGCAGCTGAATACCAATGTTTCACATGGAGATACTGCCTATCTGAACTAATCTGGCACCTGGGCAGCACTATCATTGGGTTAGATTTGTTGTTAGTCTTTCGGACTCCTGACTACCCGTAACGTCTCTCAAAGATGCAAAAATGACAGCCGAGATCCAAAATTTAACGTGCCTTCCAGAATTCATCAAGACAAAAATGGTCACCCAAATGTCGACATGTTGCTTAATCACCTTTGATGATCAATCAATCCTGGCTTAGACACGAGCTCCTACTTCAGATTAGTGAACCATTATATATTATGATAATGAAACAGTTTCTGAATCCGATCTGGTAATATCTGCAGCAACTTCAGCAACTACGCGAACCGCTTCTCGATGCCGGGGCGGGACTCGAGCCTGTTCTACAGCTTCGACGTGGGCCCGGTGCACTTCGTCTCCATCTCCACTGAGGTCTACTACTTCACGCGGTACGGACTCAAGCTGATCGTCAACCAGTACGACTGGCTGAAGAAAGACCTTGCTAAAGCCAATCTGCCGGAGAACAGGTGAGGGGAATCTAATTTCGGATGAGTCTTCGATGGTTTATATCTCGCGGTTTCACGTTCAAGTTTTGATTTGATATTTAATTATTTTAATGATGGAGCAATGGTGAAAAGTTGGAAAACCAATTTTACCATTATAACATTTTATTTCTAAGTGGTAGAATATATTGTAAGAATATTATTGATAGTCTTTTTCATATATCGCTTACAAAATAGGATGGTTTTTGTTATCTTTTACAAAACTTTTACTTAATTTTTGTATGCTTGTTTAACTCCGTAACTTGTCCGTTTAACTTGCTGTATAACTCCGAAAAAAAAATCAATAGACCCTCCTTCTTGTAACCGTCCTCTTATTTTCTATTCCCGTGTGAGATGGTCGCTCACCCATATGTTCCACACTGCAGACGCAAGCGGCCGTGGATAGTGCTGTTCGGCCACCGTCCGATGTACTGCAGCGACTCCAACGACATCGACTGCTCGTGCGAGTACACGCGCGTCGGCCTGCTCGGCGTCTATGGTCAGTCACTTCACTTCTTTGTTCAAGCACCCTTCATAAGTTACTATACCACTTGGTAACATTGGTCGTCAGACTTTCTGGCTTCTGACTATCTGTAACCATAATTTTACGAGACGTGGGAATCTCTTATGGAATAGAAGGGCTTGGGGATCGTTGGACTGACTGTTCCAACTGTATGTGTATTATGGCCGATCGACCTGGTTGTTGCAAAGCTATTAACAGTAATGAAGAATATAACCTTAAATGATGAAAATGTTTACTCGTCACCCTGTATTGACTGCTCTTATGAACAGAAGTTATGCTTGGTGCGGAGGATTCGGTCTTACGTGTTACTTTATCGCTCGGATGTGGTGGCAACAGAAGCATTTTTTTTAATTTTGTGTGTCGGTCATTGGATGATGGGAGAGTAACGTAGATGTTGTTGTTGTCAGGGCTGGAGCCGCTGCTGATGCAGTTCGGCGTGGACGTGGTCATCTGGGCGCACGAGCACTCGTACGAGCGCACGTGGCCGCTCTACGACAACAACGTGTACAACGGCTCGCTGCACCACCCCTACCTCAACCCTGGGTGAGCACCTACTGACTACTGCGTCACTGAGCCGGCCACTCGCACTCGTGGCCGCTCTACGACAACAACGTGTACAACGGCTCGCTGCACCACCCCTACCTCAACCCTGGGTGAGCACCTACTGACTACTGCGTCACTGAGCCGGCCACTCGCACTCGTGGCCGCTCTACGACAACAACGTGTACAACGGCTCGCTGCACCACCCCTACCTCAACCCTGGGTGAGCACCTACTGACTACTGCGTCACTGAGCCGGCCACTCGCACTCGTGGCCGCTCTACGACAACAACGTGTACAACGGCTCGCTGCACCACCCCTACCTCAACCCTGGGTGAGCACCTACTGACTACTGCGTCACTGAGCCGGCCACTCGCACTCGTGGCCGCTCTACGACAACAACGTGTACAACGGCTCGCTGCACCACCCCTACCTCAACCCTGGGTGAGCACCTACTGACTACTGCGTCACTGAGCCGGCCACTCGCACTCGTGGCCGCTCTACGACAACAACGTGTACAACGGCTCGCTGCACCACCCCTACCTCAACCCTGGGTGAGCACCTACTGACTACTGCGTCACTGAGCCGGCCACTCGCACTCGTGGCCGCTCTACGACAACAACGTGTACAACGGCTCGCTGCACCACCCCTACCTCAACCCTGGGTGAGCACCTACTGACTACTGCGTCACTGAGCCGGCCACTCGCACTCGTGGCCGCTCTACGACAACAACGTGTACAACGGCTCGCTGCACCACCCCTACCTCAACCCTGGGTGAGCACCTACTGACTACTGCGTCACTGAGCCGGCCACTCGCACTCGTGGCCGCTCTACGACAACAACGTGTACAACGGCTCGCTGCACCACCCCTACCTCAACCCTGGGTGAGCACCTACTGACTACTGCGTCACTGAGCCGGCCACTCGCACTCGTGGCCGCTCTACGACAACAACGTGTACAACGGCTCGCTGCACCACCCCTACCTCAACCCTGGGTGAGCACCTACTGACTACTGCGTCACTGAGCCGGCCACTCGCACTCGTGGCCGCTCTACGACAACAACGTGTACAACGGCTCGCTGCACCACCCCTACCTCAACCCTGGGTGAGCACCTACTGACTACTGCGTCACTGAGCCGGCCACTCGCACTCGTGGCCGCTCTACGACAACAACGTGTACAACGGCTCGCTGCACCACCCCTACCTCAACCCTGGGTGAGCACCTACTGACTACTTGGTCACTGAGCCGCCCACGGTCTTAACTTACGTTAGCACTTGCTATAATGTCGTCATAAAGTGATTTCGTAAGGGCCTTATTAGAAACTACTCTAACCTCTAATACTACTTACTTAGAGCACTTTGAAACTAGTGGTTTTTCCGCGTACATTGCGCGCATTCGCGATTATTTTCATTTTTTTGTCCTTGAACCTGTCTCCGTAGATAGGGTGCAGTCAGGAAAACTGCTCAATATAAAGATAAAGAAAAATTAAGAACTTTCAAGTAAAATACAAATACTTGGAACTAAAATATTATACATTTACATTATATGTGTTATAGGTATGTTAGAAAAATCCTGACCATGGAAAAATATTCGCAAAAAAAAATTCATATAACAAAAAGGATTTTTGAAGAAGCTATCTATTTTCGCTTTTATTTGATAGTATTATAGTTTGTAAATGTACATCATGGTATATGTTCATCAGTGTGTAATTATCCTATTGTATGTGATCTCTGTTTAAAGAATCATCTGCCCTTGATATTCACTTTACTCATTTCAAAAGAAAGTTGTTTGTACTTTCTTGCGAGATATTTCTTAACAAATAATCAGCAACTCTACTGTTCTATTCACTCCTCCTGTATTGTCTATAATGTTATATTACACGGACGATTGTGTTTTATATTTATGTATACGTTTACTTTGTGTATTTAAATAACTTATTGGTTGAAGAGTGTGCACTTATTAACATTTATTTTGTATGCATTTTTTGAACTGAGTGTTTGGTGACGATATATTTATTTAATTCAAAATTCTAAAGGTAAATATCTGCTTTATATATTAACAATTACATTTAGAACACAATGACAAATACACCGACGTAGTGTAGTTATTATTGCTAACCAAAAACTTAATTGTTTTTGTATCGGGAAAATATTTGGTGGTTTATTATTTTCTGTCATAAAGGCTTACAAGCACTTCTGGTCATTACATACAGGAGTCTGTAACTGCCATTAAACATATAAGGTCTTACAAAAATAGTGCACCATGTTTTTACAGGTCATCTAGTTCATGCTAAGGATCATGTTACTACTATGTACTAGATGACCTGTAAAAATATGATGCACTACTTTTGTTAGACCTTATATACTTCAATGTTACCTTTGTTTAGTTTATTTTTATTAATATTCATACATATTATTACTAACAGCTTAGAAGCTATATAATAATTTAAAAGCGCTTAAGTACATATTATGTTATATTTGTGTTTATAACTATAGCTAGTGACTTGTGATGGTGTTTCAGTGCTCCGGTGCACATCGTGACGGGCTCGGCGGGCTGCCAGGAGGCTACGGATCCTTTCCGACGTAAGTAATGTTATTAGATTTACTTTAGTTTTGAAACCTGAATATCTATTACTATAATTTACATTTCAATTGCATATTTTGTTAATTCAACTCTTTCATCATACATATCAGCAGTGGCTAACTATAAGGTGGCCGGGCTGGCAGAATGTCACGGGCCCCTGACCTCAAGAATCGCTAGCTCTGGTTTTTTTTAACGTAGTACCTTGAATTAGATTTTATGATTACAATGTTGTGACGAGTTTTACTGATAGGGCCCCATCAAAAGAATTTCCGACCGGCCCACGTTGGTATAGTTACGCCACTGCATATCTGTGTATTTATACGTTTATACGTATATAACGTTTATCTATCTTCATACCTCAGCGGACCCGCTGCCGTGGTCGGCGTTCAGAAGCAGCGACTACGGCTACACGCGCTTCCTCGCACAGAACCGCACCCATCTGTACATGGAGCAGGTGGGCCTCATTTCATTATCTGTCTAGCCGGTGCCCTGGGGTCGGCTTTGTGCTGAATAGTCTGCCACATGGACCTACTGTTCTGGCTTCCTCAAATCAGTTATCCGGGAACCCAAGACTGGTTGTCAGACTATCTGGCTTTTGACTACCCATAACGAGTGCGAAAGGTATACTAATGGCACGGGGGTTTGACGTTCCTTCTGATGCTTCGGAACACCCTTGTATGAGGGTTTTTAATGTTATTTTTATAACTACTGTTTCGGTTATAAGCTGTAAATTTCTATTTCAGGTGGATGTGGATAAAAGTGGCAAAGTGATCGATTCGTTCTGGCTCGTCAAGCATCAACACAAAGCCTACAATAACCATTAAAATGTTTCATACATCGCCACATGCGCGTGCGCGTACCGAATGCTAGGTTATATACTATGACAATGTTGCGAAGTCCTGACCAAAAATAGGTTTAAAACTTCGATCAACCGTTCTTATATATACCTTTATTTGTTTTGAAATTGTTTATATATTTCAGTGATTATGTCCTTGCTCAAAATGTCAATTAGTACTCTAAAATAAGATAATAGGTATCTATGTGCTGAATGAATAAATGAAAAGTTTATTGGTTTGTTTAATAGAACGCGCTGGCCATAGTTTTGAAAAAATATTTTATCAAGAAAGTTTACTTTTATACCGGGTGCGCGGAGTTGATCAAATGGGACGCGGGTGAGAACGCTGTCTGAAATTGATAATACTAAAAAAATATAGAATATTCATATCAGCAGGAGTCAAACCCTAGAATATTTAATATTATAAATCTAAAATAATTTGTACTCAGTAGTTATGAGCTGTTACCAAGATATGAATCTCATATAGAATGCTGTGTACATTACGTAACTATGTGTATAATTACGTAACAATAAATAAAATTAAGAAATTAAATACGTCTCTTATTTCACACCAAAATCGAAAATTTAAGGGTCTCTTAAGCTGTGTTTATTTATGATACTGTGATCTATATATTTTTTTTGTTTCGTTTATTTATATGTAAAGTAATAATAAATTCCCATCAATTATACCATAATCTCAAGTTAGTCCGAATACATGAAATGCCATTACAGGCCATACACGATGCTGACAGCGAAATCAGACAGCTATGGAAACGAAACTCTAATAAGCTAAGAGTCTACGGGTTTTAAGTTGTAAACATCCATTTTCATCGCTTTGAATTCAGCTAGTAACGAAAGTCATTTTATTCAAACCTCTATCACAGTGTTTCTTATACTCTTGCCTACCGTGAAGCTAACTGCAGAGCCGCACGACCACGAGCTAATCGTACCCAGCAGTAGCGGCCTGCCTGTAGTCACTACTTGCTGCAGGTTACCGAGGTGTTAACATGTCGTTTCAGAGCGCCAGTGCACATCATCACCGGCTCGGCTGGCTGTCAGGAGGGCAGGGACCATTTCCTAAGTAAGTGTTACTGCCACTTTAATACACCAGAATAAAGCTCGATATGTAAATGAAACCGCAACGGAAGGCTAGTGGGTCCATAATATTTAATAGGAAAGATATAATCTTAGCTACATATCAATAACACTACATATTAGGAATAATAAAGCATTTGTGATATATTATAATGTGCGTGCTCAATGTCCCTCCTCATGATATCAGAAGTTATTGAATATTGAAGTTATTGCCCGAGAGGGAATCACATCGCGCCCCGAGTATAAACATATCAAATGATCTACGTAGCTAAACTAAATTTCAAATCGAATCAGTAGTTCCTGAAAATAAATAGCGCCTCCAGTAAAACAAACGAACGAACTCTTATAATTTATTTTATATTAGTATTAGGTATTAACAAAGATAACGACTTCATACTGATGTACTAATGATACTGCCTGCTTCGTTCGCAGACAATGAG
The DNA here is from genome assembly GCA_958496145.1 of Heliothis peltigera. Taxonomy (NCBI): domain Eukaryota; kingdom Metazoa; phylum Arthropoda; class Insecta; order Lepidoptera; family Noctuidae; genus Heliothis; species Heliothis peltigera. Next base: position 11,436,082 of record OY292333.1, read on the forward strand.
CCCAAGTGGTCAGCATTCCGGTCGCAGGACTTCGGCTACACCAAGTTCAAGGCTTTCAATGGCACACACCTGTACATGGAACAGGTGAACTTGTCCCTACATCTCTTTTGTCAGTTGCCAGAAAATATGTCGTAACAGAGCGAGAGTTGATGGTTATCCCATCTATACAACTATTATGTGAAACCTTACTAACGGTATTGTTGCAGGTCTCGGTGGACTTAGAGGGGCAGGTCATTGACTCCTTCTGGCTGATCAAGAACAAGACGGTACCCTTCTCTTTCTAGAGTTATATTATTATGGTCACTCAGCACACGTTAAACGAATCACTTTTAGTGCCCAACACGGGGCACATGCGTAGATAAGTAAATATTACTTTTTTGATAATTTTAGTAGACAGAATTTGATTTTTATTGGTTTATTCCTGTCAATAGGATTTTAGGTCTTCATTCAGAAGTTTCTAACTTCGTACGGTTTTCAGCTACGTGAAATATCTGTAACTATAGGTATATATATGACCTACCTCGAAATACTCAAACGCCTTTCTGTCGCAGCAATTAACTTAGGTATGTCAGAGATAGAATGATGTTTGAGCTGACTTCAAAATTGAACAGCGTTTCAGTGAGTGGCCGTTAGTCTTTCTTACGGTGGTACACTTACGCTGCTTTAGTATTTTTTGTGTAAAGCAAAATATACGAAAATGTGCATCTTGTCGATTTTTGACGACATCGCACTGTATTGCAGTATCCCACCTAACTCTAATAACACAATTTTCGCAGCACGGGTAGAAAGAAAATACACATAATTATTATTACAATATACTAATACCTCTATTAGATACCTCACCCTTTACACATAGGTACAAAAATAAAATACTCAATGTACAGAAGACAGCATCAACCTACCTCAATCTGTAAAATTTCTTCAATAGATTTTCAACCTTATCACAACACCGGAAGGCTAATATTCGATTGGTAAAATTTGGCAGATTCGGGAAGTTGATCTGCTGGCGTCTGTACGTAAAAAGTGAATTAAATGCATATGAATGATATGATAAAGATAAGCTATATTTTAAGAAAAACGTAGAATACGGACACATTGTGAGAATCTCTAATAAAGGTTGTTCATGTTTATAAATCTGTTGTATTTATTTAACATTTTATAGGAACGTGGACGCCTTATGTTTTTAGTTTCCGATTACAAAAATCACTAGCTATCTGAGAATTTGAAGGTAGTTCATGTGTTAGTACGGATTCTGAACTTGGTTGGTCCATGGATAAGTGCATAATAGTGGAAGAAAAAAAGGTCTTAAAAGTGTGGCACATTATGAGTTCATATTTATCTGAATCTAATGTGATAAGTAAACAATGAGACCATATACGTAACTCGTCCATTGACTGACGACCTTCGCAACAGCGCGCGAGCCTCCGTCCCCGCTATCTTAATGCCCGATTTTACAGTGCACCGGATCATGGCAAATGTTTGTATAACTAAATGTTCATTAATGATTCGTTTTGGGAATTGTGGAAAGATTTTGCAAAACAGTTGCGTAGCTCTATTGTTATACTCAGTTGTCAAGCTTTCTAGGGTAGGTCACACTAAGAGCCGGCGCACACTGCTAACTTTTATGTAGCCAATCTATCGGGTTCATAAATCGGGCCAACTATCGTCCGACAGGTTAGTCTGCAGTGTGTTCGCTCTTAAGATTTTAGATAAGCTATCTATAGAAAGAAGCTTAGCAAACCCAGAAGCCAAATGTCTAAGATCTACAAAGTGATACCTTCATTTCCTGGCTACATAAGACTATCTAAGCATTATTAGATAGACAGCGACTACACATTATATTCACCATCACGAGCTCCGGGTTCTCGGGACCTAGAATTCGTAAGTTTAAAGTAAGTATTAAATTATGTGGAGTGTTGGCAGCCGCCTTTATGAATGAGTGTAAAATTATAAATTACACACTTGAAGAGGATTAGGTACAACATCTGCGGACGTTTCTAATCACTTGTTTATTTAGGCGTCAGTAGCACTTGGGAAGCAGGCACAGCAACCGACTGCGCTAAATATGTACACTTTACTTAGTGTCGGTAAGATTCAGTAATATTTTATATGATAGCATGGCCTTAAAATAAATTCTTAGCCGTTTAAATTATTGACATAACTAAAACTGCCCATAAATTTTATTAGGCCTGAGAAAGTATTGGATCACAGTTTTTATGTTGTCAGCATCCAATTTTTAGAAGTACCTAGGTACTATTGTATTATTTTGGTACTAGCTTCCGCCAGCGGTTTCACCCGCTTTCTGAGGGAAGTACTTTCCATACCCGGATAAAAAGTAGCCTATATGTTATTCTCATGTATAAGCTATATTGTGGTAAAGTTTCATTCAAATCCATTCAGTAGTTTTTACGTGAAAGAGTAACAAACATCCATACATCCATACATACAAACTTTCGCCTTTATAATAGTAGTAGGATTTGCACTTGATTTCGATTGCTGACACTATAGTCTATAGGTACGTCTGATTTTGTCTACTGTTTTAGGATCCCATGATTTCTGGAGAAAGTAAAATCGAACTGTCATCCTTCGGCACTTAACCCAATTTTATTTGTGGTCGACGCAATAATGCCTATGTTCCAACTAAAAAAGTAACTCTATGTGCTTTTGAAACTCGCCACTTTAGCAGTGACAGCGGCGGTGCTGGTCTTGGCTCAGAGCGAGCCGCTTTGCCTGAAGGACAGCTTCGACTCCCAGCTGCAGCAAGTGCTCGACGCCTACAAGCTCAGTCCACAGATAGAGGCCTGCATCATCAGCACCGTGGTGAATGATGTCTTGCACACCCTTAACCCACGCTGGCAAGGTATTGTATGAATGTCATGAATATGCTGAGAAGTGGACTTCACTATCCAATCAGGATCTTTTTTTATGAACATTCAAAGCATTTCAATTAAATTTCACTGTCCATTTACCTATTCGTCTATTCACTGTCACTTCAAATTTGATTCCTCTCTAAGACCTCTAAGTATAAGCTAAAAATATTATTTAACTAAAAACCCCGCGTGCAAGTTAAATCCGTACATTAAATGTTTTATTGTTTGTTTAACTAATAGTTTGTGTTCCAGGCATAAAGATGATCCCGTACGGGTCACTGGTGACAGGCCTGGGCACCCACTCCAGCGATCTCGACTTTAGCGTCTCGATGCCAAACTACAACTCCTCGATAGACGCCGAGTGGGACATGCTCCACGAGATCAACCGTTTGATTACACAACAGCCTGAACTGTATTCTGAAATAAACTACTCGACGAAAACCACTTTTGCACGTTATTCGTTTGTACACAACACGACGCAGCGCAAAGTTGACCTCATATTCAGATATGGCGACGCTGGGGTACAGAATAGTAAGGTTATTAAATACTTTTTCCACTTAGATGACAGGTTTTTGCCTTTGGGAGTACTCCTTAAATTGACTTTCCACATTCACGACCTAGTCAGTCGGGATATGTTGAAAAATTATGCTTTGTACTTGTTAGTAATATTTTACTTGCAACAAAAGAACATGGCACCTCCCGGTTACGTGTTACAAAGAGACGCAGCGAGCCACTACGTCGGCGATTGGGACACTGGCTTCAACGAGCTGCCCTACAACGCGAACAACAACGAGACCGTGTTCCAACTGCTGGGAGGGTTCTTCCAGTACTACAGCCAATTTGACTTTAAAAAATATGTCGTGTCTACTTTTGCCGGACGTCCTATTCCGAAGGATGATTTCATGAACATCGATACCTTCCCTGACGAATTCTCGCTGTATAAGAATGACTCGAAACTTGACCTGCAACTTAAAATAAAAAATAACTTGAGGCCAAACGCAAATATATGCATCCAGGATACCTATGTTCATGATATGAATAACGGAGAACTGATTACAACAAAAGATGCCGGGAGGCTTAAAATATTTCTAAATACAGCAGCTACGTTGTTTGAGTACCTGCCCGCAGACCGCTTCCTCAGCGCCATACTGAGACGAGTGGAGGATAGCGACACAGAGAGCGGCCCCGACCATGCTACTGAACCAAATTGCGTCGAGATACCAGATACCGAAGACGGTGGAACATTAGATCGTATATGCTCAACATAAAAGTATATTTTTGTTAAATTAAAATTATATACTAAACTAAATAAAAGTAACTAATGAAAATAAAGCAATTATGTTTCTATTTTAAAATACCGCTTCTATAATGTTTTCAAAATATTCATATGCCAATGAACGATAACCTAGTTAGGGATATAATTTGGTGATTCGAGCACTTATGAATAGTAGCCTTAAACCAGTAGAATCGAGGGGCAGTACCTCATTTGTCACGTTCAGCAGACATCCGTCATAGATGGTCACCCACCTACAGATCGACCCCGGCAAGCGTTGCGTATCCTTTGCTAAGCCACAAGCTCCACTAGACGTAGGTACTTGTATAAAAATATTAAACACAAAAATCACTTTTATAAAATTTTTATTTGTTATGATTAGAAAGAAGATCCTACTTAGGTGTGTCACGAGAAATCTACGTTGGTTCAGAGAAAATCGCTTATATTAATACAGTTATTATATGAACCGTCCGTGCCGTTGTTGTTTTCCATCATTTGGTGTGTCGACCTCAGTATAGCTGTCAGGAATCCGTCAGTCGGGAGCTCCTCGAACATTTTTGCCGCCCATTTGATGTGAGCCAATATTCTGAAAGCTTCTTCGTGACTGATTAAATCCGCAACGTTGTAAATGTGCTCAAATATATTTTGAATGCAGAAATCGGTGTTTAATTCAATCTGCGAATAAGAGTTATTACTATTTGCAACGATATTTTTATATGCGGTGAACTCCACCGGAACACGGTCAATGTCACGGAAGTCACTTCTGTGTATCGGCCGGCCAGCGAATGGTGAAATGACGTAGTTCTGAAAATCAAACTGGTTGTAGTACTGGAAGAATCCGCCCAGCAGTTGATACAGGCTCTCATTATTGCTCACTGGGTAAGGGATCGGCTCGAAGCTCGTGTCCCACTCGTCCAGTGTGGCGTTCTCCGAGTGTCTCTGCAGTTCGCAGATTGAGGGCGCTAATCGTTTTTGTTGCAGATAAAATATCGTCATTATGTACCACGCATAATTAGGCAGTTTGTCCTTCGTCTCTGAAGCGTTGAGTTCGTGCACAGAGCACCAAAACTTTATGGCTCTACCAAGCGGTAAAAACAGTTTGTTCAAGTGGAAGAGATAACTTAAAACGTTACTATTTTCTAGAGCACCAGTCTTTGTGAAAACAACGTCACCGTGTCTTTGTGTGGGAATGTGAGAGAAAGTGAAAAATATATCATTCTCATTATGTGTGACGTCCACAACTTGCGCATCAGAATATAGGTCCGGTTGCTGTCGCAGCAGGTCGACGGATTCCTCCACAATCAATCGGTGCTCGGAAATATTGTAGTTCGGTATTCGCACGTAGCAATCTACATCACTCAATTTCATGCCTAACCCTATAGGTATGGATCCGTAGATGATCATATCAAATTCTAAAACAATGAGTCAAAATTAGTTTAAGTACTTCGTAAATTCTACTATACAACCTATGAAGAATAAATAAATGTTTAACTTAAGAATTGCTACAGAGTAAACAAAATCTCAATTCGACCAACAATTTGAACGGAAGTCAGACAGTCTGCAGATGACTAATTATAAATTGCAATCTTAAATGGGAAGACCTTACCTTTCCACCTCTTATTTAACGTGGCGCGAAGGTCGTCCAACAGCCGCGTCACTTTCGGGTGCCGTGCAGACAGCGTATGGCTGTCCATCAGCTGCTGCGCCTGTGCAGCAAAGTCCCCCGTCAGACACAGCCCACCCGCTCCGGGGCGCACACATAGCGCCAACACTATTGCCAGCCCTTGTAAACACGAACAGTAGACACGGAAAATGGAGAGATTTAGCCAGAAAAACTTCTTGTACAGGTAAGGAATAAGCATTTATCGCTAGCTCAATGCGGGCGGGCGATCTCTAACAGTTTCAGACCCCACGCACTCGTTCTCGTTCGTTGAAAGGCCGAATTATAGCAACTAGACCACCAAGACTTAAATTACTCACCTCGTAATAAATACATATATTAAAAATATGGCTGGGCACCTCAATTCGCCCCAATAGCTAAAAGTTCAGAAGTACAGTGATAACGTTGTAACACATTCCCAGTCATATAGAAAGTGGTGTAGAAGGTAATGGACGCTATGCTTCGGCAATACTTACGCATGTTGAATCATTCTAAACCGATTTATTATTTACGTATAAATAATTCTCAATAATTCATTAGGTACACCACTAATTAGCTACTTACGTCGGTAGTTAAAATATGTATCTAATAATATTAAAAAGGTTACATTTTGTCTGCCAATCAAAAAGAGCATTTAGTACCTAGGTAAATCTAGCTACATACTAGAAGTAACAACATCTTCTGTTCGATTTCAGCGCTTATATGTATCTGTATGAATGTGTGACTATGAGTTGAGCTTAGTACAGTCGCCATCACATCAGCCACCCGAAACTGTAAAATTTTCCCATTCAGCTTTGAACTATTATGCTTCAGCGCTTCAACCTTATGTTGAAAATCTATAGTAGGTATTTATAATATTCTTGAGTCAGCCATAAAAAAAAATATACAATATAGCGGTAAAGTAATTTATGCAAAGTAGGCTGAAAATCGATTTTTAAAGGTCAATTTTACAAAATTAATAAATAATTTATCTTGCTAGCCTCACTTTTTACAGGTATTAAAACACATTGTTACTTAGAGTTTATATTTGTTAAAATGAAGACACTTAGCTATACAATACTGTATACTTATAAGTATGATATAAAAATATCAGTCGTTTTATTTCAGCGTTTTATCTTTTTCTTTTGGACAAGTTCTGATATTGAATGAACATCTTGCTTACACCATTCTGTACTTCCCTTTTCTGTTTGTTTCTGTTTTGCTTTTTGATTTTATTATTAGATATGTGTTTGTTAGGCACAGGCCCTGCGTAAGCGGGCGCGATGTTCGGGGCTTGTGTTAAGATCGCTCGTAGAAAGCGTTGGCTCTGATTTAGCGCAAACTTGTTTGTCGCGAAATGTATGTGCGCAATGATTCTGTCTGCCAGCTTATCGCTCACTGCCACTGAGCAGTTCCTACTGTGATCAAATGGGTCCTGGATGCAAATCTTGGATGTAGCCTTGAACTGTTTACGCACGTCCCTTGCTACATGATCCTTGTACAAACTATACTCTTCGGGAAGGTCGAAATTTTCCATACATTTCTTGTTTATCACACGTCCAAAGTAAGGCGAGATTATATTATCCTTAAAATTAAATACACTATAACACTTAAAAAACCCGCCCAACAGTTCATACAAGGAGTCATTGTTCCTGGTGGTACTGCAGACAGTGTCATCAAATGCAGTGTTCCACCCGTCCACGAAGTAGGGAGGCATGTGCCTCTGTAACTCGTACACTGAAGGCAAGATGTTCATGAGCTGTAAGTAAAATACCACCATCATTGCCAATGAGTAGTTGCCCAACAGGTTGGTGCCCGTGAACTTATGAACTTTTGACCAGTACTTTATGAGTATGGTAAGTGGCAGGGCTCTTGAATCCATTTGTAATAAAAATGCAAGTAATTTACTATTGTATACACCTGCAGGACTTTTAAAATTGACATCACAATGGAATTGGGTCGGCACATGGAAGAACTTGACAATGGGCACTTTGGCTTTTGTGATGGCACATAGCTGAGTGAACTTCCTATGATATCGGTACAGTATATTTCTGGCCTGTGTGACATGGCCTACTGTGGGTTGTTGCCCATCAGGCAAGGCCACGTAAACATCTGCATCACTTGTTTTTATTCCTAGCCCAGTAACTACTGATCCAAAAGGCATTATTTGGCAACCTGTAAGAGAAAAAATTAGATAAGATTTAAAACTGATAACACAATTACTGTAACAAAGTGTATAACATTTTGAAATGCCTTGATTGAATGCCACTTGAAAGATATTTTCCATAATATCATGAGTAGCAGAGTCGTGGTAGCCTAGTGGTTAAAGAGCCACGCTGTCAAGTATGCGTGGTCATCGTGGATGTCAAGTGGGCGTGGGTTCAATTCCAGGTCGGGCAAGTACCAATGCAACTTTTCTAAGTTTGTATGTACTTTCTTAGTATATCTTGGACAACAATGGCTGTGTTTCAGATGGCAAATTAGACTGTTGGTCCCGGCTATCATTGAACATCCTTGGCCAGAAAGCCGGAAGCCAGAAAGTCTGAGCCAGTCTAACCACAGGATACTGACTTGCCCGGGTAACTGGGTTGAGGTGGTCAGATAGGCAGTCGCTCCTTGTAAAACACTGGTACTCAGCTAAATCCGGTTAAGACTGGAAGCCGAACCCAACTTAGTTGGGAAAAAGGCTCGGGAGATGATCATGTATTGAAGAGTATGTACTTTTTAAAGTTTGTATTTGTTTGTTACCACTCTTCCATTTTCGAAAATGGTTTCAACATTAGAATGCTACACTCTCAGAATATTTTATCCTGAAGAAGAAAGTAGGTGCTTTGTGGCATGGCACGGGTGAAACAACCACCTACATTGTTTTAATATATAGCCAAAAATATTTCCATGTACCACCAAAACTCTCAGCAAATCTCTACTGTAAGTATATGCAAGTGTTTCCTATAATTTTATATATCCAACATTAGACTTTTATGGTTCCTTACAATTTTGCAAAAACTATTCATTACAGGCTGTTGATAATATTTTACCTGGAGCTAGATGCTGGAGGGCTTCCTCTATGTCATCAAACAAATATTTCAGGTTATATACCTTGTCGGCCGTCAGTCTCACAAATGTTAATATTTCCTGCACCTGGGTTTCGAAGTCTCCCTCAAAACGCAGCCAAGAGGTGTCCAGAATGTCCACTATTTAACAAAATAGCACAATATATTATCACATCTCATACAAATCTCGATCAACTAATCAATTTTTTTGCTACCTACTAAGCGTTTAGTATAAATAAAATAATGTTGTCCTAAGTAATGTGATGTATTAATAACAAACACTTACTCAAGTCAGAAATGAAGACCGCCAAAAAAATATAAAGACAGACAAAAGGATACGGTTAGTAGCTCGTCTTAGGGGCGGAGTTCGTTAATAGACTTTTGAAGTTTTGAGATACATACCTTCATAATTCATATTTTCACACTTGTCGTTTCGTAATTAAAATCGCTACGCTCGAGTCTCTGCTCCTCCGGTTTGTTTTGCATTCAAATGTCATCATGTCAACTTGATGTCAACAACAAAGTCAAAGTTTTCAAAACGAATCTTTTTTCGTTTAGAAATGAAAATAAGCAACTGTCGGATGTAACCTCAGAAACGGGGCCATATTCTCACATACAAATCTTATACTGTTCATGGTGCAATAAAATAAAAAAAGCCGGTCAAATGCGAGTTGGACTCGCGTGCCTAGTGTTCCATGCCATTCCAACCACCTGTATGCTGACGACGTGCTAGCATAATAAAGCTTTTTATCCGGACTTGGCTGCATCTACCAAGTCATCGCTATATACCTTCGCTTAATAATCTAAGCTATCATCGATATAATAAGCTACATACCGATTTGAATACTATTTGCGAATGGAGTGAGACAGGTGAAACTTATGTCTAAAACGTAAGTAACAAAAGTACTGATTTAAACGCGACTAAAGGCAATCTTTTTGTGAGTTCAATGCTTTATAATGCGTTTATTGTATGAGAGCCCCCTTTAATAGTATTTGTTCTAGTTTTATTATCCCTGTTTTATAAATGACAAATTCCCAGTTATTTAGAGCATCATATACCTAGCATAAGGCAATGTGTAAAATATTCCATCACATAGACCGGATAAGATCCATCCGCTAAGTGTGCCTAGTAATCCTTATAAGATAGATGCGTGAGTATTGACATGTCACGAAATAATTTAAAATAAAATTGCTCAAGGCACCATACTAATTTTATAAAACCATCATTCGTTATTATTTTTTCTGCATGTAACAATCATACATAGATTAAAGTATAACTATCAGATGTTACATGTGCGACTATAGTTTATTTAAATATCTGGTTTATATACTCGTTTTGTACCAGTGCAAATCTATCAGTGTAAATCTTCAATAGTCCAGGTTGGTGAGTGGATAAAATTAAACAGCAATCATAGTTGAAATTAAAATTTCTACAAACCGCATAAAAATAAATCATAAGTGGCTTAGCTTAATATTAAAATAATTTGTATTCATTATGTCTATTGATAAACGATTTTTACACTAAGTAAATAAAAGCTTAATGTCTCAAAACAGAACATAGTCTCAGTGTCACTTGAGCGCGCACGCGACGCTGACGTCACTGGCGCTATCTGGCGAGTTGTCGCTGTTGTTCGTTGCGCTTGCTAATAAAGTTTCTGCGTTTTTAAAGAAGCTCTCGACATTTTTGGTTAACGTTACGGCATTCTTAGTTATACTTTCGGCATTTTTTGTCTCAACGTCAGCTTGTTTAATAACAGTAGTTTCACCAGATGCATCTGTATGATTTGTCAGTGTTGTTGTTTCTGCTACAGTTTCTGTTACAGTTACAACGGCGTTCTTAGTTGTCACAATTTCTTGCTTTTGAGTGACCGTGTCATTTAAATTATTCGCTGTAATAACAGACGTTTCAGTTATTAATTTATCTAGTTTATCTCTCCGGATACCGGATTTTGTTTTGGGGCTTTTGGTTAATTTATGTCCTGTTTTGTCAGCAAGCACTCCATCAGTATTTTTTTTGCCCAGTGTTTCTCCCGAGGATGTCGACATTTGTTCGCTATTATCCATCTCTGTGGTCTCGTCAGCTCGCTCAGACTTAGGTACGATTATTATCTCGCTGTCGTCATCGTCATCCGAATCGATATCATTCTCATTGTTCTCTACTTGCATGGTCTCAGCTATTTTAGCCGCCGTGTCTTTGCAGTTGGGCATCGAGAAAGGTTTTAATAGTTCTGTTATCCAGTTCTGCGTGACCGAAATAAAGAACTTGCCAAACTCTCTGAAGGCTTCCAGGTCCCCTGTCCCCAGCCTGATTGTGATGACTGCACTTTTTGGATCATGACAATATGTCAAAGTTAATTGGAACTGTATGTTGAGCTCTTGTCTTTCTGCGTTTATTATTTCTTGAGTGATTTTTCCCTGCTTCTCTTCGAAGGACAAATTTACAAAGTTATAGAGCCTAGAGAAAGACTTTCTCTTCCATATAGGCTTCGTCACTGCCCCACTATACTTTTCTTTTTCTTTTCTAGTGTCAGGATTAACCTTCTCTTCAACTTTACCAAGCTTAATCTTTAACATGTTTTCGAACAGTTCCATGACCATTTCTCTAACCACAGACTTCCAGTCGTAGCTTATGATACTATTTACAATTCTAGGGAATAAATTGACTCTGTACTCCGGATGCGTTTTACCGCGAATCAGTTTAGGTCGCTGCAGTAGTATAGTTTTAAGGAATTCTGGGCATGCATTTAATTTATCCTTTTCATAGGCGTTGGCACAGAACTTGAAGTAAGTTTTGATATCTAGCGCTAATTTGCTGGTGACGGTGGAGGCGACGTTGTGGCACTGTTCGAAAGGGTCCTGTACGCAGATGGCCGTCTGGTGGCGGATGGGCATCACGTAATGGTTGAGCACGTTTTTCTTGTAGCGTTCGAACTCGTCGGGCATGTTTGCGGTGTCTTTGAACACCTCTCGCTTGACGGGCAGGCCCAGGTAAGTGCATATGACCATTTCATCGAAGTTGAACATGGAGTAGTATTCAAAGAATCCGCCCAGGAGTTCGGAGATGGAGGAGGTGTTGGTGGAGGGGGGCAAGCGCGAGGGGTCATTAAGGAAGCCGGTGTTCCAGTGGTCCACGACGTAGGCGGCGGCCGGGTCGCGCTGCAGCCACTCGACACTGGGCAGGATGCAGAGCGGCGGCTGCTGCAGATAGAAGATGATCATGAGGGTGAGCGCGTAGTTGGTGAGCTTGCCGGTGCCGGAGAGCTCGTGCACCTTGGCCCAGTACTTGACCAGCACGGACACGGGCAGCAGGCGCGGGTCGGCGTGCAGCAGGAACGCGATCAGCCGCGAGTTCTGCGCACCCAAAGGGGTTTTGAACGTGACGTCGCAGTTGGTGCCGGTGGGGATGTGGAAGAACTTGACGATGGGCGTGTTGGCGCGCGGGATGGCGAGGATCTCCGCGAACGTGCTCGGGTACTGCAACAGCACGCGCTTGGCCTTGTTCACGTAGTTGCCGTTGGGTTGCCGGAACTGGCCCGGGATGTTGATGAAGCAGTCCGCGTCGCTCGTCTTGATGCCCAGCCCTGTTGTTATTGAGCCGAACGGCACCGCTTTGCAACCTGAGTACCAATAAAGCTTTAAAACTTCTGGTTCACACAACTGGTACACGAAATATTTTCTAAAGGAAATTTTGCTACGGCAAACTAGCTAGGGTCGACGTGGCACAGTTTTTGCTGATTTGTTCATACATTTAAAAGTCAAGCCATTAGCAAATTACATTTGCTTTCGATGACATCGGTAGGCCTGATGGAACGTATAATACCTGGCCACTGCCCCTGCAGCGAGATCTCGAGGTCGGTGTAGAGTTGGCTGAGCGACTTGACATCCTCTTGCGTCAGTCGCACGGCGGACAAGATATTGTCCAGCTGGCTGTGGAAGTCACCACTGAGGTCTATCTTTTTGGGCTCTATTATCACACCTATGAAATAAACATACCTTGCATCATGTAAAGCTTTATTTTTAACTTATCTCAGTTTTTGTAAGCAGTTTTTTTAAAGTCGTTACTTAAATCAGCAGGATAAGTTGTTTAGGTAAATTCGAAATTTCTAGTCGCTTTTATAATGTTTAGAAAGTGTCAAATTCTAAAAAGGGAAGAAGTCATACCTTTCTTTTTGCTCATGGGGAAGTCTCGCTTGGGCGTGGAGGGCAGCATGGCGCGGTTCTCATCCGCCGCCACTTTAGCCGAGTACGGCTTCACGGACAGGAAGTGGCCGTACACATGTAGCCGCTTGTTGGCCGACAGCGCCGCCTTGACTTCCTCCTCCGAGTTGAAGGTGAGCGTCGACAGCCAACTGTTACATTTGTCTATCCTCACGTTACCGAATTTTGCGAAAACTTCTAACAGGTCCTGTGGTTGAGTGTAGTTTGGGTAACCTGGAATCAAAAATGTACATGTCGTCATGTTGTACCCTCGCTGAGTTTCAAGAAATTAAAATTACGAAGGTGCATCTAAAACAAGAGTGTTGAGGCTGTGAGTAGGTCACCTGAGACGAGTACCCGGCGCGCGGCGGGCGTGCGCGGGTGCGCGTCGGGCGGGCCGTGCGGGGGGTGCGGGCCGTGCGGGGGGTGCGGGCGGCGCGGCGCGCGGCGCGGGGACGAGGGCGAGGGGGACGAAGTGGAACACGGCTGCGCCCGCGCCGCCGTCTCCATGGCTCATGGGTAAAGGCGGGCACCTGCACAAACACCACAGTTAAATCATTGCAGACTTTATTGTAATAACTAAACACAATAGTTACTATTACGCATCGTAATTTTACATGCACTTCGATTTCTTTATCATGATAGACCTCAAACTTAAGCCTTACAAGGCTAACTGGAGGTCAGCAATTGCCTTAAAATATATATTTATATACATATACTAGCTTCCGCCAGCGGTTTCACCCGCTTTCTGAGGGAAGTACTTTCCATACCCGGATAAAAAGTAGCCTATATGTTATTCTGATGTATAAGCTATATTGTGGTAAAGTTTCATTCAAATCCATTCAGTAGTTTTTACGTGAAAGAGTAACAAACATCCATACATCTATACATCCATACATCCATACTTACAAACTTTAGCCTTTATAATAGTATTAGGATTAGGATTAGGATATTATACATACATATATGTATATATTTCCAAACTACTCATTTGCACTAAAAATACATACACTTAAAGAAGAAATATTGCACTAAAAGCAAACACTATACATCAACACAATATTTAGCAGTTATAAACAATAATCTGATTCAATATAATATGCCTGCTAGCAAGCATACACACTATCAAATAAAGCTATCGTAGAAGAGCTTCCTCTATAAATACATTTAAGTGTGTTGATCAATTACGAGTGTGACTTTATAGTAGGGGAATTCCCCACAAGTGTGCAGTACACATTAGCATCAAATAAACAGAAGTTTCATTTACAACCAATATAAGTATAGTGTTATGTCATAAAAAATGCCATTTTTGTTTCTTGTACAAACAAATAGGTACCATTAAATTAATAGTTATTTTTATTAAGATTCATTAAATACATATATTATAGATAGACTCATATTATTATTTTTTTATTCAAATCATTTTTTATTTACTAAATTAAGTGCCACAGAACAAGAATTTAATATTTTAGATCTCTCTTTATACTTCAATTTACTCTATGACCATATAAATTACATAACTTGGGAATCACATATTTTATGAATATAACTTATTTAAAGAAAGATGTGCCGTAAAGAATTATCCATAAATACCTAAGATATAGTAGTGAATTCGAAATTATATCGATTAATACTGACTATTAATTTTGAAGTTGTCAAGTAAGTTTGAAGTTTGTCATCTATACATGACTGTGGCGGTCAAAAGGTTAACAATACCAACTATGCAACCCATTGCGCATTGATCTTATGTTTTTGGTTTGCAGTAACACACATTTTATGGAACAAATAATTTATCTTGGGTCATTAAATAAATGATGCATGCTGTATTAATTACATATGAACATTGGAATGTTGACCAAGCTATTATGAAAATGTTTTATTTACTATACAAATATGTATAATCAATAACATAAAAGAAAACTCTTTAATAATTATACACATTTTACATAATGTTTGATTTTATTTTTTAAATCTTCAATTTTAAAATCTAGCTCAAAACTTACCAGTGTGTATATTAATTACTTTTGAAAAGTATTTGGGCTCCAAATATCCTTTTTCGTTTCCGCTGGTTAGAATGACACCATTTTCTGACTTATAGAATTTGATAGCATCGGCTAAGGCACTAGCAAGGTTTACGTAAATGTGGACGTCAGCGTCCCTTCGGAGACCACTGATCACGGAAGCATCATCTAAGGTTCCTTTTGCTAAATGAATGTGCTTCCTCTTCATACGACTTATGCCTTCATTTTTTATTTGCTGCCAGCATTTTAAATATGTGCCATGGATTAAGGTATTATATTTTGGCTGAAAGAAAAAGTTTTTCAAAACTATAATGACTGGTCTAAGTTGATAAAGAGATAAAAGATATGTTATATACCTCAGTGATTGGTGTGAGGTCAGCATCAGATACTTCAGTGATTGTGTGTCCCTGGTTAGCCTTGATCTCCAGACAGTTGGTGCGAGGGTTGTGCCTTAGTTTGAACCTCTGCTTGTCATTACTATTTACAACTCGTTCAATGTCTGATACACTGTATTTGCCTCTGAATGTTTTGTGCAGCAATATTTTATTTACTTCTAAATATCCTTCTGGGCTGAAACAATTTGTAGACTGCTCATCAAATAGACATGCTGCTTTCTTACTTTTTGATATTGCCATACAAAACTGATATGGCAAAAAAAGGCATTAATTCAATAGCTTAACAAGTTTATATATCATAGAGAATAATTAAAACATTCGAGTGGAACATCACTTACAGAAATTAAATATCTTTAATTTAATAAATAACACATGTTTACTCTCTTTGCTTACTAGATTTTACATTTAAATGTGACCTTTTTGACAGTAAACTAGGGCACACAGGTGAATCTGCATTAATATTGGCTGTATTATACACCATTTTACTTGCTGGCACTGCATAAATTATCCACTTCATTTATAATGACTTGTTGATTATGTTAGTTTTCTACGGCTTACGGCTATATACATTGACATTCAACTTATGTTTATGTACCAGCTGTGTACTGGGAAAGCAATATTCAAAGCTAACATACCTTAGCGTGTAACCTTCTCGGACTGCTCCGTGTCGCAGCAGCCAAGATAATGATTTACTCAATTGTATATCTTTATTATTCCTGCAAAAACATCAACTAGTTGTAATAATAATACTCGTCCCAAAATATCGCGTCATTCGGACAGACAACGTACATCTAATTTGTCAACGAAATGTATGTTTTCGGTGCGTACGATACTACTGGAATATACTTGTGTTGATCACTAAATTTGAAGTATGTTTTATTTTGTCAATCAAGTCTTACACGACTTGAAAATTTGCGAAATATGTTTTAAAACAGAATACCAGGGTTGCCAACTCAATGCCACGGTTGGGTGCTAAGTAACATCTCAAATAGTGCTAAATTGCTAGAAATTTTCAAAAATAGTGCTAAATTTAAATAAATGAATTTAATAAAAAAGAACACTTAACAGAATATGTTTTAATTTTCGAATTATTGTTACATTAATATTTAAAATTTATATTTAATCACAAAAACAAACAAAGATATAGTAAGTATAGTTAAATCCAATCATCATCACTACTTGTATCGTCTGTCTCTGCTGTGGTTCCGTGTACAGCTGTTGAGGTGGAAGACTGAGACTGAAGAGTAAATGAGCCACATTTACTCTTAAAGCGGATTTTTGCAATTCTTGCCTATTTTTTAAGGATATCTTGAGCTGTTATGCTAACAGACAACATCAAAATTAGTGCTAGATTTAGTGCTGGGTGCTGTTTCTAAAATTTCAGTGCTAGGCACATGAAAATAGTGCTAGATCTAGCACTCAAAGTGCTGAGTTGGCAACACTGCAGAATACTAGAAAACAAAGGATGCGGTTGTCTTCGCAAAAAACGCATGCGTTATTTTCCCGTTGGTTTGACATATGTCATCTATGTCATCATCACCTACATAAAAAAACACCTCTACTTATTTACAAAATTATGAAAATAAAAAAATACAGGTGTTACTTAATTACTTATAAATTAATACCATAGAAAGTGCTATCACTATGCCCTATGCCTATCTGCAAGTGGCAGCGTCTGAAACTTAGAGTACCTAATTGTATTACTCTGAGGTCTGAAGGTTGGAGACAGAACATTCCGAGGCACCGCTCTGTCTTTGTTTAGCTCAAAGCTCAAAAAACTCTTCTCAGGGAACAAAAGTTTCCGAATCCACTTTAGAAAGACAATTTTGTTTGTGATTTTGTCTTTAATTAATCTGAGTTCATTAAAGTCAAAGTTTTTTTATTTCCTAAAGACCTACACAGGTTCTCCCTTTCTTGTAAACTAGAGTATTATAAAATCTGTGCTATATACTAATCTAATAAACAACTATTTAGCATGTTTTATTAAAATTATTAATATTGATTTTTACATACATTTTATTCTTATACTGAGTTCTTTTTAAATAAAAGAGGGATTATATTTTTTTATCAGGATATTATATTTTTTTATCTTACGGTAAATGGCCACTTAAATGGACTATACATATTTTTGTTTTCGTTTTGAATCCATTTAGTAAAAATATGCTACTGTTTATTTCTAGAATCAGAAAGAAAGTAAAAGACAGAGAGACCACACTAGTATTCATGTTATATCTTTATCTACTCGATAGTAAATTTTTGTCTTGTAAATTTAGTAAATTATTATTTTACCATAAAGAAAGTTAACTAAAATATTTGCTTGGGATGAAAGTACCATAATAAACGTTAATGTAACGGATGAAGGTTCTAAATTGCGTATAACATTTTCAAAGCACCATAGACCGCTATGCCATGAAGTGACAGAAAATCAATGAAGTGTGTGGAATAGACAATGAGGCATAGACTTAGGTCAGCTGACTTCATTTCTATCACTGGTCTTGTGATAAGTTGTGATCCTCCGCCATTCTCGGTCCGTCTTCTCCATCTTTCTCGTCCCGTGAGTTGGATTTTAAATATTAAAATATCATAATTCATACATTATTTCGTTTGTTAGCGTAGGTGTAAGTGTTACTGACTGTGGATATCCTTTCTTTTCATCATAAATTACGGTAAGATTGTTCTTGATTCTGCCCTAATAGTTTTTCTTGAAAACCACGAAAATGTCACGCATTATTGGGATTGTAAGATTTGCAGGCGGTGTAAATTGATTGTTATGTGTTAGTAGTACGCGTTTAAGTATTAACTGAAGGTGTGAGTGGTATTTGAATTGGATATTTAAGTTTAATTCGGATAATTATCGGTCCACCCATTTATCATGTGACTGTACTGAGATATGTATCAGAAGACTTGAGATGCAAATAACGACGAAAATATTCAATTTAGCCTGTAGTTCTTCTCAGATATTCCTTAAGTTATTATTCAATACAGGATAGTTTCCAATGTCTCCCATTATTAGCCAATTTGTGCGTTAGTTAGGTTTATGTATTGCTAACTAGGGGAGTTCTGTATTGCTAACTAGGGGAGTTCATCTTCGTTCAGATGATGGGATAAACAGTCGTTATTTCCTGCAATATCTAGATCTCTCACATGATGGTACCTGCACAACTTCTAATTAGGATCTGATTGGTAACATTGATGTAATATTATAGATTAGGTTGATTAAATGGGCACTAGGTACTGCTGTTGCTATATATGGCCCTAATTCAAATTTTCACTTAATTTGCTGTTTTCTAACTATGTACATTGTCGAGTTCTTCAGATTACTTAACATAATATTAGAATTAGTTAGGAATATGTTCACTTTGAGATGCTCCCAAAGTCATAATGTAACATTTAACCAATTTTCTTTTCTATATCAAAATCAACTAACCAATTTATGTGCAAAACTATCAAAAATACTTGGAAAGTTATATTTCGGTCATAAAATTTCCTGCTATTGCTGAATGGATAAACTGTCTTTGTATTGTAATAACACTAAATATGGAAGATTTTGTCTGTTATTTAAATATCATGTAGTATGTGTTGTGAAATTACAAATTTTCTCAAGTCAAGGACATACATCCAATGACTGGACAGGTACAGCCACAAACAAAAGGGAGAGCAAAATATGTATATTCCAGCTGACCATTTAGACTTTTCCAAAATGTTCTCTATGCTTGACAGTGATGGATGAATGTTTTTATCTGTGCTTATTGATAAAAGATTGTAGTCAGCTGATCTCCCAGTCTATGGTGGCAGCCCAACCAGGTACATTGTAATAAGTATTAAACATTAACAATAGTTTGAAGGTATGTTTTTATTCAAAGGCAATTTAATTATTTAATTGTATATGTGGGATAGTTTGTGTTATTACGGTAGGTTTCATAATTTCATAAAAATAGTGTGACCTCAAAGTTTCTTTTATAAATTTTATTTGGTAAATAATCAGGCAGAATCAAGGACAATCTTTTCAATTATGTATAATCTGTGTAATTGAAAATGTATTTTATTATATACTCATGTTAACTTTAGATAAAACTAATTGCGCTATGTGTAGTGTTGTTATAAGTGCTTTATTCAAGTATCATTTGATAATTTCTTCTAAAGCGTCGGAAACAATAGAACACAGTAAATAAAATATCAATATGTGCAATATTTAATTTGTCCATTATCTTTGCCAGTTTATATTACATATCCTACTGCTGGCTAAAAGACTGCTCAAATTAATGAAGGGCATAAAACTGCTTACACAGTAAATCTTTTACATCAATTTCCACCACCAATCTATATCATCACTACCTACATATATTCTCGTCTATTATAGCAATCTTTTTTCAATTTATGGTACCTATTTAATATATTTGTCCTGATTTTTGTTACAGAAAGAATTAATAATAATTCACCATGGCTAGAGCGCTCAGCGGGGGTGGCTTGAGGACGATCGCCGATGAAGAGATCGAGGAGAGATTCGGCTTCGTATTCGCCGTATCCGGTCCCGGTACGTACGACCCGTATTTAATTTTCTAATAAGAATTTACGGTTTTCTTCGTAATTGCGACCTTCTTGTCTATTTCCAATACAGGGCTGGTGCAGCATGTCATTTTCTTTAGGGATTACCCATCAGTTTTTTTAGGGAGGCTTAATAAGAAGGTTCAGAACAATAAGTTATATTCTACAAAATTCAGGTCAAACGTTATGAATGCTTACGTCATTGTTATGCGTATTTGGCACCCGCTGCCGTTCATTATTACATGACTGATTACATACTGAAACCAATGAAATAATTTTTGACACCATTTAAGGGGTATCTATTTTAACATAGTAGATTAGTAGACTTCACTTTAAATTGTAGGGTATGCAATTTCAGCTGAATGTGCATTCGGAAAATTGCAAATAAGCTGAAGTCGGTAGTTTCATTAATGTAATACGAAGTATTATGTCCTCATCGCCTCCAACCTTGTTGTGTTTGGATTGGAGAAAAATCATCATCTGACCCCAAAAAATGTATAGAACCCATAGAATTCCTCTCGGAGAGCTTTTCCACACACATTATGTAGGTATTATGTATGTTAGCTGTTGTAAACGTTTTATTTGTGTGGTACAGTCGTAACGGCGGAGAAAATGTCCGGATCGGCTATGTACGAGCTGGTGCGTGTAGGATACAACGAGCTGGTCGGAGAGATCATCCGTCTGGAGGGTGACATGGCCACCATCCAGGTATGTCACTTCCCTCTGATTGGACATGGCAAGTCTTTACATACACTTTACAAAGTACTTTACATCCTCATTTCAAATTTCAATTTAATCATCAGTCTTAACTGCTAGATATGTCTAACACAAAGGAATTACAGCAGAAATTGTAAGTTTTAAAAGTTTTAGATAATAGTAGCTTTTTATAATCTGGCAAAAATCTGCTATTACCCAACAAAATGTCAGATGATTGATGAATTTTTCCATAATCGATTTTTGCCTCTATGATCGAGACAAGACTGTACAAGAATAACAAAGTGTATTGTGCACAGGTATACGAGGAAACCTCAGGTGTAACAGTGGGTGACCCCGTACTTCGTACTGGCAAGCCTTTGTCTGTGGAGTTGGGACCCGGTATCCTGGGCTCCATCTTTGACGGTATCCAGCGTCCCCTGAAGGACATTAACGAGCTCACACAGTCCATCTACATCCCTAAGGGTGTGAACGTCCCCTCTCTGGCCAGGGATGTCAGCTGGGAATTTGTTCCCATGAATGTTAAGGTGGGTATAAGGAAAAACCAACCTGGTTTATTTCTATTTACTTTAAGAGTACATTTTAAATTCGATTACTAAACATAGTTTCTTTCAACTTGGAAAATATTAACAAGATGATCATGTTTTCAGACGGGATCCCACATCACCGGAGGAGACTTGTACGGTCTGGTGCACGAGAACACTTTGGTCAAGCACCGCATGCTCATCCCGCCCAAGGCTAAGGGTACCGTCACTTACATTGCTCCCGCTGGCAACTACAAAGTCACTGTGAGTAGGCTCATCTTTTTTTATTTTATTTAGGCAATTTTATAACTTTTCTCTTGTTCTCGTTCTGCGTATTCGACCTCGCATCAGCAGATAGTTAGCCTGGTCCTGAGTATGTATAGGACCATAGTAATATTTACGACTTGTTCCCCAGGACGTGGTGCTGGAGACAGAGTTCGACGGCGAGAAGGAGAAGTACACGATGCTGCAGGTGTGGCCGGTGCGCCAGCCGCGGCCGGTGACGGAGAAGCTGCCCGCCAACCACCCGCTGCTCACGGGGCAGCGTGTGCTCGACTCGCTCTTCCCGTGCGTGCCTATTGTCTATTCTTGTTGTTAAGCCCGCTGCAGGGTATTGTTTGCCTCATTCTTCTTCTGATGTACTTGCGAGACTAGAAGGTGTCTCGCCTGTAAGAATTCTAATTTTTTTTTTTCTAAAAAATATATATTTTAATTATTATTCATATAAAAAATACATTTTAAAATCTCTACAGCAGAATATGACATAAATTCATTTTGTTAACAACTACACAAAACTCTGGAATAAAACCTGAACCCAAGTATTTTGTGCCAGATTTTTGATACTTATCTTATAGCATGTGTAAACAAGTCTGTCTGTCCGTACAGTTGCGTGCAGGGCGGTACGACTGCCATCCCCGGCGCTTTCGGTTGTGGCAAGACTGTCATCTCACAGGCGCTGTCCAAGTACTCCAACTCTGACGTCATTGTGTACGTCGGGTGCGGAGAGCGTGGTATGTAACACTACCTGGACTCTTTATCTACTCTCCATTGGAAAAGTCATTTATTTAAAGACTTCATTATATTAAAAAATTACAACTCTTTGTAAACACAAAAGTCGTAATTAACATACTAAAACTCATTCACTCAAATACTCAGTTCTTCAGATCTAAGATAGTTTCAATATTAATTTCATTTTTTTTTATCATTTTTTATTTGTGCTTATAACCATATACATACAAAACCTCAACACTTCTCTCATAAATGGAAATGCTGTATAAGTTTTTTTTACGAGTACTCGTAACCAAGCTGTTTGGGTGCAGGTAACGAGATGTCAGAAGTACTGCGTGACTTCCCCGAGCTGACGGTGGAGATCGAGGGCGTGACGGAGTCCATCATGAAGCGTACCGCCCTCGTCGCCAACACCTCCAACATGCCTGTCGCTGCCCGAGAGGCTTCCATCTACACTGGTTTGTATTTGTTAAGTGTTTTCTTGCACAAACTACTAAGACTTAGAAGAATATGGTGCAACAAAAATAGTGATTTCATAATAGTTAAAATGCGATGCTTGAAATAGAGTATGAGTAACATATGGTCGAGATTTTTTTTGTGTTTGGGAAGAAAATTTAAAAATTAACACTTGATGATTTATTTATTTCCACCCGCCAGGTATCACCCTCTCCGAGTACTTCCGTGACATGGGTTACAACGTGTCCATGATGGCTGACTCCACCTCCCGTTGGGCCGAAGCCCTGCGTGAAATCTCGGGTCGTCTAGCTGAGATGCCGGCCGACTCCGGCTACCCCGCCTACCTGGGAGCTAGGTTAGCTTCTTTCTACGAGAGAGCCGGACGTGTCAAGTGTCTCGGTAACCCTGACAGGGAAGGTCAGTATCGCCTTATTGCAATATATGAATTTGAATTTATATTTTGGGTTAAGTTGGCCCTTATTAGGTTGTCAATAAGAGGAAAAGAAAACTCAACAAGAAGATGGAGTAATAAAGTAGTTTTTTTTTTTAAATAAAGCATTTTGAGATAAACAGGTCAATCATGTGTAACTTAAAAAAAATACTTACTACCAGAATCATTAAACAAGTCAACTTATGCTAGGTTAGAACAAAAAAAATATGAGAGTTTTGGAAATGTCATCTTTAATCTTTAATTTCAACTTGGTATAGAGAACTAATATTTTGATTTTTTTTATATTAATTAATGTAATAAATGTTAGGTTCCGTATCCATCGTGGGTGCCGTATCCCCGCCCGGTGGTGACTTCTCTGACCCTGTGACGGCGGCGACGCTGGGTATCGTGCAAGTGTTCTGGGGTCTGGACAAGAAGCTGGCGCAGCGCAAGCACTTCCCCTCCATCAACTGGCTCATCTCCTACAGCAAGTACATGCGAGCGCTCGATGACTTCTACGACAAGAACTACGTCGAGTTCGTGCCTCTTAGAACTAAGGTACGATGCTATTTTGATACAAAAATCATTAGCATTTATGGTAATAACCAGATGTCGCACGCTGGGTTTACCCGCGTCCAGATTTCCCGTACTTTGGATGTGGGTTAGCATCCTATGTCGGTCTTCTCATTCTAAGCTACCTTTCCACCAATTTTCAGCCAAATCTGTGTTGCCATTCTTGAATTATAAATTTTGTAACTAATATGGCTTTTTGTTATACACATATAGATGTAGATACAGATAACTAAAGCTATAAAAAAAACTTATTTTTATATATTGAACTGTCCCGCAGGTCAAGGAGATCCTGCAGGAAGAAGAGGATCTGTCAGAAATCGTGCAGCTCGTCGGTAAGGCGTCGCTCGCTGAAACCGATAAGATCACCCTTGAGGTCGCTAAGCTCCTTAAGGACGACTTCTTGCAGCAGAACAGGTGAATATCTAATAATAAATATGTGCATGCAAAAAATAAATGTAGATATACAATCGCTCAAAGGAAATTAAATGAAACCTTTATTTTACAAAATATTTGTATGAATATGGTGAAAGAAAATATAGTATTGTTTAGGTACTAAAATAATGACTGATGGTATCAAAATTGAGGCAATTCCATGACTTGAAAGGATTGAAAAGATAGTTTTATGTTTGTTACCTTTGAAATAAATGTTCAATAAAACATTTTCCCCCCAGCTACTCGGCCTACGATCGTTTCTGTCCGTTCTACAAGACAGTGGGCATGCTGAAGAACATCATCGCGTTCTACGACATGTCGCGCCACGCCGTCGAGTCCACCGCGCAGTCCGACAACAAGGTCACGTGGAACGTCATCCGCGACGCCATGGGCAACGTGCTCTACCAGCTGTCTTCTATGAAATTCAAGGTAAGTTTCTGAACTCCTCTTGAAGAACTGACATGTTTTTTTTTTTTATAAAAACCGCAAAGTATTTGTGACAGACTTCGAGGTCATAATGAGAGTTCGGAATCTGGAATTTTAGACGTTAACACTAATGTGCATATGATATGGAAATCCCGACATATTAGACATTTTCGGGAATAAGTACTTTAGAACCAGGCACATTATTTTAAGTATACTCGTTCAATTACTCAACACATAGTCACAATATACACAATAACTATTACTAAAATACCCATAAAGCCAAACTCTAAATGCACTTCCCTAACTGTTTTTACGTTGACAGGACCCCGTGAAAGATGGAGAGGCTAAGATCAAGGCCGACTTCGACCAACTGCTAGAGGACATGGCCGCCGCCTTCCGCAACCTTGAAGATTAGACACTCGCACATGATGTTACATATATGTCGTACAATGTACAACGCAGACGCGTATTGTTAATACACTAAATAGATGTGTTGAAGTCTACGTAGTGTGAATAGGTTTAATTATATTATTACTCGTATTGCAATGCAGAATTCGTGATTCCAATTGTTGAAATTGTCGGTGCGAGCGGCGGATACCCACACGCTCCATTTGTAAATATACGAACAAATGCCGCCGCGCCGCACCCGCTACAGTTAATTAGTTGTTATTTATATAAAATATATACTATTTATACACTAACAATGAATTATTTTATGCCCGTTTGTATTTCGCGTGTTATAAAAGTCATAATATCGAGTACCCTCTTGCATTCCACGTTATTATTAGAGTTTAAATCGAAGTAACATGTTTTTGTTGAAAAATAAAAGCCACAGTTTTTTACGCTTTTCGTGTCTCGATATCAGTGTTACCAGCATTTTGATGTATCGGAAATGTATAAGAGTTCAGTATTATGTTTACTTTGATAGTTCTCGCTGTAGCCAGCGGCGTCTGTACAAACAATCATGCGATATAATAACGTATATTACTTGCTGTTTGAACCTCTGTGACGTTTATTGAGGAGACGAAAGTTATAAATAAATAAATATTAAAGTGTATACAATGTTGTTTTGCTTATTCTATAAACCCGAACCGAAGACCACTTGGTATTGGCTAAGTACACCCATTTGTAGGTGCTGTGCTTTTTTATTTACCTATTTAATATCCTATAAGTCTGAAGCCGAGCTGACGCCAGTCTAACCATGGGGGGTATTGGGTTGCCCGGGTAACTGGGTTTAGGAGGTCAGATAGGCAGTCGCTCCTTGTAAAACACTGGTACTCCGCTGAATCTGGTTAGACTGGAAGCTGACCCCAACATAGTTGGGAAAAGGCTCGGGAGATGATGATGAATATTCTATACGTAAGTATAACAGTAACATTGACCTACAAATTGCTTGGTACGTTGTCCCGATCTTCAAAATAAAATACTTCGGCCCTAACAGTGCAGGCTATCCCTATTCTGATCGCATTCCTCTCAAAACATCATGTGCTCGATATCTGACTTCATGATTGCTTTCTTAGCAGGATAAGCCGAGAAAAGAGAAGAAAGAGGTTCCGTTCTCCTATAATCTGGTCGACAATAATTCTCAATAGATCACCTGACAGCGCATTGACAGAAGTAAATAAAAAACAAAAAGAATTTGTACGAAACGAGAGCTTTATCGTAATAAATCATTTTAATTCGGATTAATTTATTGTTTGTTTGCTAGAATTTGTTTAGATAACTATAATCATCATGAAGAGTGCAATGCAATATCGTAAGTACATCGACGAGCCAACTATGAGCGACAAGACACTCCTCGTTAGTGTCGAAGACCTCATCAATACGGCTTTTGGGACTATCGATGTAAGTTTTCTTTAAAGAAGTAAAGATATCTTCACTTTTTTAGTTTATTATTTTAAGTGCAGGTATTGGTACCTATATAAAACGCAGAAATTGGTTAAAATTTCGATTAAATAACGCGATTTAGGCCGCTACAGGAGGTTGGGGAGGTGTTATCATACTCCCACCATCTCCTGCTACCCAAGGTATTATTTTAATATTCATTTTGTTTCAATTTTTATTGACCCATTTTTAAACATTACCTCAACTTTGCGTCTCCTTCCTCTACCGAAGGCAAGCGCAGTCGACGGAACGCTTAGCGAGGCTACTATTTTAGGCGGTTTACAAAAAACCTTAACCTATCTGAGTCGAAAATAGGGAAGAAAGGTAAGAAAACTATGTTGAAAGGCACATTCAGGCCGAAACTTACAACTTTAGCAACAAAAGTCGAGTCACTGTCAAAAATAGGTATAGCGGTTTGTATAGCGGCAACTGATTCATTTTAAGCATGTACCTATCTTGTATTTTTTGTAATTTATGGTATGTTATTTTTCGTGTTTCCAATTAGCGATTTACCTACGTGTAAAATAGAAAATTTAAATATTTCGTCGCCGTTTCTATTGCATTGGGGATAAGTATCCTTAGTTAATACCAGATGGCGTAGAGGATAGTGTATCTGCCTGCCACGCAGGAGGTCATGGGTTCGATTCTCGCATAAGTCAAACATTTGTGTGCATGAACATGAGTGTTTGATTTAGTCTGGGTGTTTTTATGTATAATATGTATGTATTTACAAAATAAAAGTATACATATATATGTATGTTTATCAGTGGTCTAGTACCCATAGTACAAGCTCTGCTTAGTTTGGGACTAGGTGACGTTGTGTGAATGTCAAATTGAAATTTTAACAAACTTGAATCTTTTCAGCAAAATATAATTAACTTCAAACTGGTACAAACGGTGCTGCACATTTTGGCGCGACAGATGCGCTTACTGGAACAGGACGTTGAGATCAAGTTCGATGAACTAGTTCACGATGAAGATAAACGTGCAGCGTATGACGACAGGGGTGGATATGACGACGAACAACAGTACACTTCTACTTCGGCTGAGAGCAGGGATCAAATGCCTTATGATGCAACTGAAGAGGACAGGAGGGGAAGAGACCAGAGGGGTGAAAGAGACGTTTACAGAGATGAAACTGGCGTTGACAGAGGTGGTGAAAGAGGCGTTGACAGAGGTGAAAGAGGTGGCGATAGGGGTGGCGATAGAGGTGAAAGAGGTGGCGATAGAGGTGGCGCCAGAGGTGAAAGAGGTGGCGATAGAGGTGGCGCCAGAGATGAAAGAGGCGGTGGTGGTAGAGAGGGCGGTAGGGAAAGGCAAGAAGAAAAATCAGCGTCAAGAGATCGGGAAGAGAAAGGGGGAATCAAAGACAAGCGCATTAGTAGGCAAGAAAAGGGTAGTCCTAAGGAGAGAAAAGGTGCAAAAGGGGCGGATAAAGGTGCCGATGTCGCCGAGAAAGGTGGTTCGAAAGATCGAGGAGGTCGTAAGGGGAGGAAAGAAGGCGGCGGTGCAGGCCGGGATGATGACGGAGGTCAAGGGGGTGGTCGGGATGGCAGAGATGACGCACGCGGCGGCGGTGGTCGTGATGAAGCCGGGGGTTATGGAGGTGGCGGGCGCGAAGACAAGCGTTCCGGTGCAAGAGATGACACTCGAGGTGGTAGGGAAGATGCTAAAGGTGGCGCCGGTGGCCGTGATGACGGCAAGGGTGGCCGAAGTAAGGATCGCGGTGGACAAAAGGCAGGAGAACGCGACGAACGAGGAGGGGGTGGGGCCGGAGGGGGGAAAGGAGCTGGTCGCGCCTCTGATAGGGGCAGAAAAGGGACTCCCGAGTCTGGTCGATCTACCGCGGTAATTAATACTTTTTGTTTCTGTGCTTTCTTTGTAGTTCATTTTAAGGCCTATGCACACCACGTTTTTTATTCGCGGCGTCTAACGCGCGCGCCTTCCCTACGGACGGGGTTTCCCCCGCAACGAGGGAAAGGGAAGTGTGAATCTACGCTAGTAGCAATCGTGCGATTTGGTGCACCCCACTTCTTTGGAACAAAAAAATGGAGCCTTTTCGACACATAAAATTCATAACTGAAATTCAAAACCGGCCAATATTGTGGAATTCACGATTGCCGGAGTATTCGAATAAAGCAGCGCATTTGTATCGACACACACGTCGACGGCGCGTTTAAAAAAACGTGGTGTGCATAGGACCTTAATGAAGGGATTGAAAGAATGAATGTCGATGATTGTTGAGTTAACTAATAACTTATTATGCGCGATTTCCGAAAACATTTTATTCGAAATTGTTGATACTCAAATTATTCTTTATGACCGTGTAGGTTTTACATTGAAATAATGTCGTTTACAACACTGAATATTTTGGTATTTTTTAGACTTCAGCAGGCAGAAGCGCCGGCAGAGAAGGGTCTCGTACAAGTATCAATGTAACAGGTAATAACTTGAAAATATACTTTAATTCGATTTGAGGCAAAGTATCAATAATTATCTTATTTTTTATATTTGTTCAGAAGCTACACGGAAGGGTGGAAGAGGACAGAAAGACAAAATATTAGTTGGTAATTATTTAAAGTTTGCTTATGAAATACTGTTTTTCCACGAGTTCTCTGGCGTTCAAATCTATCACACACAAACACGTGCACAGACAACACAGACACGTTCACAAAACAAATGAAAACCTTGATAATATAAATTATTAAACTTCCTCCTGAATAGCCTAATTGCTTGTGCAGTAGAAAATATTTTTAAAATACATTACTTTGCAATCAAAATTAAACTTAGATTCCCCAAATTATCTCTCCCGCAGGTAGAACAAAATATTATTTACATAAGTTTATTTACAACGTCGTGTCTTATTTTCAGTGGAAAAGGGCCCAACCACTCGCGGTAAGTACGGCGTACCTATGTCATTTCATGAATAAATCATAGGAGATAGATAGGTATTACACTATCTTAAGAACTGTGGTTCGTTCGTGAAAAACTAACGTCTCGAATAATTCAAGCCTTCAAGCAGCCGTGGACTTGGTAGCTACAGCTTTTCACTCTAGAAATAAAAAAAGAACCAGTATTAGATCCACTAATGCTATAGTAAATTAGAATGAAGATGTTTTATCCTGTACTAGGAGGTCGAGTCGCACGCGTGGGTAGTATTGAAGTAGTGACGGCCTCACAGTTTGCACTTCTGGAGAGAGCCGTGAACCAGCTGGCGAACGTGGCGGGGCCCCTGCCCATGCCCGCGTTGCCTGACAATGAGCGGCTCAGGCAGGACCTGGCGCAAGGCAGGGCCTCTCTTTCCGAGACCATGCAAGCTATGCAGGTATGGTGGGTTAAATGGATCTTTAGTTAAAATTGAGGCATATAATGGAAAAAATTGTCTAAAACTACTTTTTCGCAAGTCAGTGAAATAATGCGTCAGGCACTGGTTTAAGTTTTTTAAGAGTAGGTTCTCCCTAGATTAATCAGGGTTTGAACTAGCGAACTGAATACTTACAAAACTACCAAGATTTCCGCCCTATTTCTACGCGTAGCTGCCTTCGGTCTCGACGGGCGTTGTGGTAGGTACGAATGTGCCGGGTGTTAGCCAAACCGCTTAGAAAATCTTAAAACACAAATTTGCTTATAAAATGTTTTGTTTCATCAGTTAACCGCACGAATACAAGCAGCAGAGCAAGGTTTGACCCGTATGGCGCAATTGCTGACACAATTAGCGGCAGCCGGAGCTCTGCCTGAAGAAATGGCGGGTCAAATTGGGCAAGTGCGCGATCAGTTGCAGCAAGCCGTTTCTGCAGTAGCTGATGCGGTTGCGGGGGGCCCAGGCATGTATCAGGGAGGCCCCGCAATGGGCCCCGGTTTTGGATATGCAGGTCCTGGCATGGCGCCTGGTGGTTACGGACCAGAATATGCTGGCGCAGGTATGGGCCCTGGCGGTATGGGACCTGGTGGTTACGGACCAGAATATGCTGGCGCGGGTATGGGACCTGGCGGTATGGGCCCTGATGGTATGGGTCCTGGTGGTATGGGCCCTGGCGGTATGGGTCCTGGTGGTATGGGTCCTGGCGGTGTGGGCCCTGGTGTTAGGGGCCCTGGCGGAATGGGCCCTGGCGGTGTGGGCCCTGGCGGAATGGGTCCTGGCGGAATGGGCCCTGGCGGTATGGGCCCTGGCGGAATGGGCCCTGGCGGAATGGGCCCTGGCGGTATGGGCCCTGGCGGAATGGGCCCTGGCGGTATGGGCCCTGGCGGAATGGGCCCTGGCGGTATGGGCCCTGGCGGAATGGGCCCTGGCGGAATGGGCCCTGGCGGTATGGGCCCTGGCGGAATGGGCCCTGGCGGTATGGGCCCTGGCGGAATGGGCCCTGGCGGAATGGGCCCTGGCGGAATGGGCCCTGGCGGTATGGGCCCTGGTGGTGTGGGCCCTGATGGTGTGAGCCAAGGATACGGCGGCCCAGGGATGGGGCCAGGTGGTGTGGATCAAGGATACGGTGGTCAAGGAATGGGGCCGGATGGTATGGGTCCAGCGATGGGACCCGGCGGAATAGGCCAGGGACATGGTGGTCCGGGGATGGGGCCGGGTGGTGTAGGCCCTGATGGAATGGGTCCAGCGTACGGTGGACCTGGTATGGGCCCAGGAGGTGGAGGTGCAGGCACGCGCCACGGAGGCACGCGACATGGTGGGCCTGGGGCCGGTGGTGCCAGCACGGGAACGTCCAGCACTGCTGGCGGTACGGGTGTGAGTACTTTCTTATTACTTAGCTTAGTGAAAGGTTAGCAAGTAAAATTTACTGTAGAACTCGATGACTCCTTAGAATATACATGAATGGTAACTCCCGCCTTATCTAATTGTCTTATAAATAAATAAATAAAAAATCTTCTGTAATAAGTGTTCTTAACACCGTGAACTAAATTGATAAATTATTTATTTAAATTGATAAATAGGTATTCCATATCAAAAATAATGTTAATATCTTATGACCATCAGGTTGAAAGCTATGGATCCTCTGGTCCCGCTCGCAAGTCTGTCGCAATAGACCCGATGTCTTCCCGCGCCGAATCTACGAGGCGAGGAGACGGTTCAGGAGGCACTTCTCGGGCTTCCGTGGGGGGCGGGGGAGGTTTTGTTCGTAGGCCCTCGGAAATGTCCAGCGCGGCCGGCCCGGGAGGCCCGGGAGGACCGGCATTGGCGCAGGGAGTTACGCATCCTGAAATGGAGTAAGTGATCCATTTTTTTGTTAATTGATCTAGATATTCTTTTTTTTTCAATAAGGAAGATAGCGATAGTTTTGTCTTTCTGATGCTTTGAAGCAAAGAAGACATTTTTTATCTTAATATAATTAACATCATCATGTTCAGGAGTATTCTACAAATCATGAAAAGTGAACTGATAAAGGAAATAACAGCCATGACAACGCGCGCCACGCACTCTGCAGATATAGCATCCAATACATCGAAGTCCGTAGGTAAGTAAAGTTTGTGAACTTTATGCATGAAATCATAAAAAAAACGTTTTCCATGAAAGCTAAAAAGGAAGTTGTTGGTCACAAAATGCTGCTGGTTTCGTAGTTTTTAATACACACATTTTCAATTTTTAGCGGACAAGTTGGATGTGGCTCTGAACATAGACAAACGCATCAGCAAGCTGTACTCGCTTGCTAACGACTACGCTGAACAGCTCAGTGGGTTCGACTCCGGATTAACTACGCAGGTATAGTTTAAAAACAAATGAACCATGCTAAACAACGTGCTACACAACCATGTGCTACATAATTATTTGTATTCATTTTGTTGTTCATACTGTAATGGCCTGGAAACGGCACATCTGTAGCACAGTTTGGTCTCCATTCTTGGTAACCGCTAGCCGCCAGCGCGATTACGACGCGTCTCCCGCAGGTGCAAGCTCACTGTACGTCCGCCAAACTCCAGCTCGCCGTTGGTGCATACATTTTCTTCGCTCTGTGACATCTGGACACGGTTCGCTAGTTTGACGATTCAAGCCAACGCAAGGGCGCACGCAGCAAGCGCGTAGACTTTATTATATTTATTGACGTTATGAAAAATATTATATGACATGCGATTTAAGAGTTAATTAAAAAAAAGTAATCGCTGGCCTGGTGCCGAGCACAGTGCACTATAACATAATCTTCATTTTTTTCTAGAGGTATTGTACAAAAGTACCATAAAAGTAAAGAGATCACAATGTTCCAGATGGCTAGCTTCCAAGAGCAAATGTCCCAGATGCGGACCGACCTGAAGGGAGGTATCCTACAGCTAGAACAAGCTAACAACAACGCTGAGACGGCCGGTAAGACCCCACTTCCTGGTATGAAGATACTACTTTAGTAGGCTGGATAGCGTATTTTAAACTCTTCGATAATTATTATAATATTTTAATGTTCGAAAGAATAGCCGCGGACTCGGAACACAATTAAAGGGTCCCGGTGGAATTTTAGAAAAATGTGCAGAGGACTTACTTGATGATTTAGTATGCCATGAAAACTCCCAATTTTCGGTAGTTTTTTATATTCTTGTATTCCTCAGCTATTAGGAGTGTTTACTTGTAGCTATATTGGAGCTGACGGAGCGCTACGAGGGCCTGGTGATAGAGCTGGACAACACGCTGCACACGCACCAGAGTCTCACCGGATTGCAGAAGCAGCTGTTCGATGAACTCAGGGTTCGTATTCTAAGTAATGAGTAAAACTGACAACCGTCCTACAGCTCGTTTTTTTTTTGTAAATCTGCTGATTTTTGTGCAGTGAAAGTATTGATATATCTACAGTATATATACCTACTGTTTAATATGCTGGTTGTTTGTTTTTTGTGTGTATTCGTAGAGTCTAGTGGAGTGCGTGGAAATGCTGCGAGAACAGAAAGCCGACCGGGATGAAGTGCTCGATGGCTTAAGAGACAAGGTACCCTATATTTTAGACAAGATTTTACGAAAATTTGTTTATATATTCCTTCTAACTTAACCTATAAGTAGTATGACTCATGGAGACATCCTTATCTGGGTGAACCATGCTAGCAAGAAAGGTAAAAGCATGGAAATAACCACCAACAGAAAGCATGGTGGTGATTAACGCTGTGTCTCGTTGTCTGTATCAGCCGAGGCTTATTCCTTGCAGTTATGTAAAAAAATGGCTGATGATGATGACTCCACCATCCTTATCTATTCTTATTTCTCGTACTATTCGTCAGGCGGATATCACGCGTCTCGCCGGCTTATTACATGAAGGGGATTTTGCGCATGCGCGCGAGGACCTTGAAAAACGTCTCGAACATTGCTATGAAAAGTTCAAAAAACAGGACGAAATTTGGCTGGTCTGTATCCGTAATAAAAGCGTTTCTGACATCGTAGTATTGTTGACCTAGAGTTTTCTTTAAGCTTTGTCTTTTCCTTTTCAAACAATAGATCTGTTTTCCAAAAACATCCATGGAGTGTCAAACACTATAGTTATAATACAGTTATCACATATAAGACGGCATTTATCACAATGAAGTTAACAGCGTACAGGCGTATCTTTTAGATTTTTGATGTACCCAAAAGTTTTGGTACACCACAACACATACTGGCCATTATTAATGTTTGGATTACAGACTGCCCTTAAAGACTTGACGGTGATAACGGAGAGCAAGGCGGAGATCATCCAGTTGCTCGCCATCAAGGATATGGCCACCGAGGAGCTCAAGAAAGTCCAAGAAACGTTGCGACAGCTGTATATCATGCTTGGAGAACCTAAGGTACGCTTAGCCTGTTCCCAACTTTGGTGAAGGAGTTCATTTTCTAGTCTTAACTTTTGTTCGCAAAACTTAATGGCGGTCCGCAATTGAATTCCGAATGGTTTTTGCGCAGCGCCTCAGGGCATTTTTTTCGTGACGACAAAAATGTTGGTGAGAACTATACCTATGTTTTACATGGGTTTTTACATGAGTGCCTATCCGACTTCTTTAATACAGTTACTAGGAGGATCCGATACCTAGTCATGCTGGTTGTCAATATTGTTTGAAAAATGTGTTTCGACATGCGTATTTGCTATTACAGTAATGACTTATTAACCAGCTAAATGTACTGCTGTGAGTAACATCCTCGGTGGTTTTGTATCCAGGCGGCGATCCTCATGCGCATGATAGCGAAGGGCGCGGCGTGCGCGTCGTGCCTGGCGCCGGCCATGATGGAGCCGCACGACCTCAACTACGGGCGGCCCGCGCAACTGCCCGTGCTGCGCCCGCCGCCCGACGGACAGGAGCCCTGCACCGTCAGCCTCCAGCCGCTGCCGCCGCCTGATACCAGGTACCTGTGTTCTCGTGGATCAGGGTCTGTTGTAAGCTTTATGTCATCAGTGAAAAATTTGGAAGGGGTTTTCAGGAATATATTGTTTTTATTGTAAATCTCTTTCTTTTTATTTCTTTGTGCTGTATTCAAACGTGTTATTTATTTATTTTCTATCACGGAAACGATAGCAGTTAAATACAGTTCAAAGCTTAATCTATCGTCGTTAATTTCCTTGCAAGTTCTCATCCACTTTTTGCCAAGCAACTTGCATCACCCACGTCGGCAAAACTGACGTACTGAAGAAATGTAACGTGCTGACTTTAGAAGGGCATAGTCATTTGCCGTGGGTAACCCAGCATACACATTCTGCCCCAGACAGCACGTGTGCCGGCGCTGGGTGGGCGGCTCGCACACGCTCATGGGCGCGCCGGTGACGCGCGAGCGCGCCGTCGCCGACTCGCGCGCCACCCCCACCAAGCGCTTCACCGGCTACGGCACCGACGGACGGGTCAGTAGCTTCTAGCAGCAGGATCTACATGGTTTTATGCAATGCTCCTCAACAAGAGCGATATAGTTTTGGGATCATGGGGAATGACGAGGTCGTAATGTAATTGAATTCCAGCCTGCCACTGAACGAAATTAAAAGAACTACTGAAAAGGAGGTTCACTAACAAATAATTGATTATTCAGAATAATAAATAAAAAATGCATAGACGCCAAGAAACTTTCAGAAATATCAAACTTTCCCTATCAATTTTGACCCATATGCTTCAGCGTTAAAGTTGAATATCTATCTTATCTATCTTCTTAAGGAAATTTGTCAGATTGTAGTAGCTTGATGTGCTACACACGTAGCCATTGTTGTTAATTTTCTTCAAATTGTAACATATCTATGTACATTCTTAGCTATACATGTTGGAGGAAGAACTTCAGCCCTGCTTGGAGTGCAACAAGCTGAGCACGGATGAGCAGGGGGATAACGGCCCACTGCCTACGCCCACTGGCGGTGGTGGTGACCAGGGAGGCGATGTTACCGCTCTTGAGGACGATGAAAAAGGTATGACTTGTATTTGTTTCGTGTATTTGCCTGCCGTTAAATTTATGCATGTATTTATTTACGGCAATATATTTTCGGACAAAAAGTATTTATATTACAGGGTATTCTTCTTTTTCCTGCCCTGTTCCCAATTCTATTTGGGGTCGGCGCAATGAGTTTTCATCTTCCACTGTGTACTATTAGAAACGCTTTGTAGCATGTATCTCATTTATATTACAGGGTATTATTTAGTTAAAATATTTCAAGATTTACTTCTCCAATTATCTGCTTGAGATGCCATAAAATTGCACGCTTATAGTAAGATCATTAAAGTCGTGGTTAAAATTTTTGTTTGAATATTTCATAAAGTTGTGGTACTAAACGATGGTGTTATGGACGGTCATTGTGGTGCCCATCTCAGTGGAATATCTCTGGTATCAGAGCCGCTCTCGCAGTTCAGTGGGCAACAACAGCAACCTTACTGGGAGACCACGTACAACAGTGGAATGCGATAGAAGGAATTTTGGAAATGCTGGGCGAGGCGAGTGTCCTTAATTGGCTAATCGGTACTTCGGTAGTTGACAACTAGTCAAATTCAATACTTTTATTGAACTGTCACAAGAACTATGACGTCACAGATTTTCACATCAACCTGTATAGGTAAACACACTTTGCAAATAATTACTTCTATATTCAATTTAAAAAAAAATATTCAATAAAACAGTTTAAACTATTTTTCCATCACAACCATGAATTGCTGAGAAGTTTGTTCCATCATTTCTTATTCCCAGCGATAACACATAGGAAGTGGTGAAGGGCGGGATTTTTGGGGCTGTCTGTTGTAAACAAGTTCAAAAAGTGCTGATTCTCAGCCTACTTTAAATATATAACTTTTTATCTTTTTTTATATTATTTTAACCAATTAAATATTATAAAGGATGATATTTTTGATTCTTTGATATTGAGTATTTCGACTTCATTGTTGCAGATAAGAAATGAAAGAAGAAAATATGTATATCTGCCGCTGTTGTCGAGAGGAAAAGGAGAAATTGGTGGTAATGATTATTGAAAGTGAGTTTGGTATTTTGAAAAAATAAATCCAAAAATTAATTTAATTTTTTATTTTATTCGTATAAAAATAAATAAATAATTTACATTCTTTGTAAAAGCATTATGTACAACTTATTGCGCCATCTATAGATTAAAAGTTAATAAAATGTAATGCAGATAAGAGATGGAATGTTTGATACCACTAAGATACATATCCATGATGGAATTAACTTAAAAACGAGTTCGTTATGTAGGAAGCTAAAAATTCATATTACGCATCTGAGTTCCGAAGCTCCAGAAGCTCGGAAAGCCTTGCTTTTTTTTCTTAGCTTGTTTATCTGTAGGGTCATACATTCATATTCGATTTGAGTTTCCGTCATTTGTATTAATCGATGTGTTATCAGCATCGACATCAATTTCAATGAACCACATGAATAAATAGTTTCTAATTGATTAAATAGTTAATTTAACTAAAATAAATAATAATTTACGATAGCATTGCCGTTTGACAAAAACAATTATTTGGTAACAATAAATACGATTCTGAAGTCGCCAGGTGATGTTGACAATGACAAATAGATGTAGGAACCACTCGTTATATGGCTGATGGCGTGTAGTCATTCGTGTAAGGCTTGCCTCTCACCGAGCGATTATATAATCGACACGCGATTAGAACTCGTCTCGGCTCTGTAAGCTCTATTTACAATTAACGTCACAAGGTTTATTTATATCATGGCCGACGAATGGATTATGACAATCTATTGCGTCGCATATTTGTCTAATAAATAAACTGTGACTCTCACCCGTGAACCCTAACTATAATGTTATTATGACTAATTTAAAACTAAAGAATAAATAAAATAAATAATTTGTAATCTGTGATGACACTGCATTAGATGTCATGTCTCCAATAAATATACCAATTTCATAGTGCATCCGATGATCAATGATTATGACTATTATAAAAATATGATACATGGAAATCTTATGACATAGGCTTATCATAGAGATGTGTACTTAGATTAACGTGTAATACAGCCTTCACGACGGTTAAAGGATTGATTATTTCACAATTATTGTACCGCGTACATCGTGACTCATAGGCTATGGTTGTCTGCAGACGTCCCCATGTACACAACCAGCGTGCAGGGCCGAATGCAACATATTTTTTTGACCATATTTAAACGATCCTCTGGTTAATTTACCAATATACACAGAATAGTCTTGGTACTCTTGTTATTTTTGTTAAAGGTATTTATTCTAACAATTACGACGTTTCGTTATAAGCAACACTTATACTGAAACGTATGAATGTTCCATTTCACTGGCTTCACTGGTTGCCGGTGGAAGAACTAGCACTTCCCACAACATTTTTATTTTAAACGTCCGTGTTTAATAAGATTTATTTTGTAACTTAGCCTTTGTCTTATTACAGAAACTTAGATCTTGATACAATATTCCAAGAAAGTCGAAGCTAAGTTGCAAAATCTTGACGCTGTTATCTTTTCACATATTTCAACAAATTGATCACATAAATTGGCCTTTCTCATGAGTGCCTCACCATATTCTTTGTCATAACAGTATTTTATATGAAGCTCGTTATGGTAGGTCTCAGAGAGTGCCCAGTAGACGAGATAGAAGTACTAGTGCTGGTCACAGGTGAAGCGATGGCAGTCGTGGTCTCTGCTGGCTTGCATGACGTCACCGAGCTGGTGCGCCACCACTGCTGCGCTTGCGCCGTCCCCGCGGGAGATGCTGGAATCATCGAAATGTTTACGTCAAAACAATGCAAAATTGTTTTAAAAAGACAGTTGTTGTGAATATTTTTTTTAAAGCTTTTATTTAACTTGCCGTGTATGTATGTTACGGTGGATTCTTTGAACTCAATTTTGAAGTAGATATCTTCAACCGATTGAGCTGAAATTTTGTATACACGTTCAGTTTGGATGACAATGCAAGATATGTTATATGACGTTATTCTAAATCCAATATAGCGGACCGTCCAAGATGGCGGAGTAGTTATTTTTAATGAATTCCAAGAATATGGGTATCAAATGAAAGGGCTTATTGAGAGTGACTTAAAAAAGTAATTTGACGTTATTCTAAATATAATATGGCGGACTATAAAAGCTTTTTAAAAAAGGTTTTTCTTTTAATTTAGATATTATTTAAGTTGGTGACATTACAAAGATAAAAAAATGCCATGGATAATCATATGGGAGGGTGTCACATGTCGATATTTATTGATAATTATCATGATATTGTTATATTGTTTCTCTAAACATCATCTCCTAATAGTAGTAAAAAGCCTTTCTACTTCGTACAAATAGACAATGCTAATATCTATTTCCTTCAATTCTTCCCTTATAGCCGACTTTTAGCGGTACTCAGGCACCATGTCGCGAACAATACGCACTAACCCCATGAGTCACGGGCGACGCTTTCACACCGCCATGCTTTATGGCTTTACGAGAAACTCCTCATCATCCGCACTCTTGTTTGTTTCGAGTTTCTTTTTCATTTTCCCTTCGACATTTAAATTATAGCTCAAAGGTATAGTTGCCTATTAGGGTACTATATTTGCGCCGTTTGAGGTTTTCGGCTTCCGAAGCGGCAGAGCCAGCACAACACGCCGTCCTAGCAAGGTGGGAATCCAAAATCCGTTTGGGGTTGAAACTCTGGGGCCGTGGGGTCCGAGTGCACACCTCCTTTTTAAGGATATTTCCAAGAGACTCGCTGACACTTCCCGCGACCCAAGGGCTGGCTTTTATTTCGGCCAACGATTAAGCATTGCCATACAACGTGGCAATGCTGCCAGCCTTTTGGGTACACTCCCGGCGGGCAGCGATGAGGAAGAATTTTTTGACGCCATTTATTAATAAGGTTTTTTTTTTTACTTGTATATATTAATTTATATTTTATTTGTAAATATATTGTAAATATTTATGTGAATAAAGAATTGTCAGTCATAAAAAAAAAAAAAAAAAAACTGACATATAAATTATAGCTTAAATGGTCATGGTAAGGTTCATTTTCCGCTACATTGATTCTTATCGTATTTTCTTTAAGTGGGTAAGAAGTAAATCAATAATGAGTGGTTGAATGTCTAGGTATGTTGTGATTTGTGAGGTTGGTAGCTCGAATCATGTTTCTGGGTATTTAAGGGGTAATAAACTGCGAATTGCATGTTTTTTCTAATCTCATGCAGAAGTTTTTAACTGTTATATCTTTTTATATTGCTTCTCGCATTTCAGTCTAGGAAGCCGTGTACTGCTTTCCTGTGGGAACCTAAATGAATCTTAGGCCAGCCAGGGGCT
Organism: Heliothis peltigera; assembly: GCA_958496145.1. Lineage (NCBI taxonomy): Eukaryota > Metazoa > Arthropoda > Insecta > Lepidoptera > Noctuidae > Heliothis > Heliothis peltigera. The sequence goes on from OY292333.1 coordinate 11,476,200, forward strand.
GGAAAAAGAAATATCTAGTTACATACCCAATCCACCTTAAAGCTATATGTTGACACCATTCATATATGTACATATGATCTAGGTATCTATCATGGAAAATGTCATATATCTTCTTAGAATATGAAAATGAATACCTGAAAGTCAAATAAAAACTAAACAAAAATGAAAGAATCGACTGTTAGGCAGTACGAAGTTCGCCGGGTCAGCTAGTTAGTAATATTGACGAAACCTAATCGTGCACTACATACGCAATTTTTGAATTTATAATCATTGCCTTCGAGAAAAAAACTGACTACATTAGCTAGGTTTTGAAATATCGCTTTGTCGGAGTCAATATTGTTGTTTCTTCAACATTATTTCAAGATTTCATGCAAGTGTCAAGTGTTTCAGGCCTTTATTTTTCTTTACCTATACATTAAATGATTTTTTCACGTGGTTTGAAAATAGTTTAATCGTCCAGAAAATGTAATTGTGAAAACGATAGCTCAGACATGCTTAGGAAAAGTGTGCTATTAACGCTATTCTGTTACCGGTACCGAGTTTAGTGCTAGGTTTGGACCATTAACTTTGTTCTAGATGTTGGTTTAAACTTAATACACATTTTATAATAAGGTTGTTAAAGTTCATGAATGAATGTTTCCCGAAGTTTGTATGCTAAATACGAATATAATAAAACGGCCCAAAACATTTTCTCTTAATCCCAAACATATTATGCATATTAAGAAACAAATAATAAATCATACCTATGTATAACCTGAAATCATTTTCCTTGGCTTCGGAATATGTAATAATTCCGTTCGGAATGTGGTCGGAACACTTTCACTGTTTCCGAACGAACCTGGTTACGTAACAAGTTACGTTTTTTGGCGGCAAGCCGTCTGAGGTGAGCGTGCAGCAGGTGGGCAAAAACTGTGGATATGCCAACTTAGCCGCTGAAACCGCTTGACAATGATGATTGATGTGCTGGTTTTAAACTAATTTCAGTTTTATAGGCGATAAAGAAGTACACGGTAATGATTATGATCTACAATTTCTGAAAATGTTCAATTTTGACCTTCAACCACTTAAGACAGACACGTGGGATTTCTGGGAATTATTAACTTTCGTCATAATGGTGTTCTAAATATTCATACCATTTTTTCGAATTTCTTGAATTCAATCTTCTGGAATTAATTAAGGTTTAACTCCGTTTTTTGGGATATTATGACTGGGTCAGTTTCGAAGAGATTAATATTAGCGTACAAAACCTACTTACTTATTTTTTCTTAAAACATGATCACTTATTGATCAAAATGATTAATTCTAATGACCAAAAGGTCTTAAGGCGACAAAAATAATAAAGAGGGAAAATATTGTGCGCGTGTTAAGAATTTGATAAGTTTAAAAAATTATAAAAATACATCAGCATGAACAAAGATAGGCAGAAGAAGTAGGCCATTTTTTGCTCAACTAACTCACTTTTAATTCTAAAGTACGCTAACAATAAATCAAAGAGTTAGAGAAAAAAGTTCTGAATCACTTCTTACAGCGCTTGACACCAAATTCGCAAAGCTGCTCTCATCGCTTTTTTCTAAGTGCTCAATTCACCGGTCGTGACATAACGGTTATGTGATCTTACGTCAGAATACCGCGCGGTGTTCGATATTTGAAGTTTTATTTACATTATTGAGTTCACTGATTTTTTTCACATCGATGTAGGTTATAATGAGTGTACCCGGATTTATGGTACAGTGAACCTAACTAAATCAGTATTCAATTAGATTACTGGCTTCTGTGGTTTTTTGTTTAAAATGCTGGAAATAATGTTGATGAAATTAAATTCGCATTATATTGTCGTTAAAGTTTCTTAGCAGGACACAGTAACTTATACGCGGAAAATGTTGGACATATCTGCATGTCAGCCTCATTATTATTGCTCTATATTTCACTTACACATTCTCAATTATGCATGCACTTTCGTGTAAATAAAATTCCCCGAATTCCTGTGCGTCCCACGTCACCACACGATACCAAGCCGAATTCATCCTATTTGAATAAATTCCTCACTAAATTTCTACTCTAGTTTGTATATGATGCGATGCACGCACATGCATATTAGCAAAACGGTCGTGTTTTGTTGCGCCCGCGCAGTTACGTGACGGATGGACGGACGGAAAGAGAAAGTGCAGACGTAATGCATGCTAATGTAACCGGTGTTAATGTTTTGTCACGTGGTTTAGCCCGTTAGTCCCAAAATTTTTGATTTTCGAAAATTTTTGATAAGCCTAGCCTCATGTTAAGTACTTTGTTAGGGCTCGAAACCTCAAGAGCACTGGTCATTCTAACTGCGCCTCATAGCCGCTTGTTAACTCCCATGTTAAGCTTACGTTAATAATCCGGAAGCCATATAATGCACCTTTTACCCAATAAACTCGATAAAAGTAAGTATGTAAGGGTGATTCTTTGAAACGGAGGGTTTTTGACTCATTGATCTGGCTCAATTTTTTTTTATGATTATATCTTAATTAATATAATAATTTGGACCAGTGCATTATATGCAATAACATATATCGAAGGCACCGATTTGCATCACGTAGATTAGGATTTAGAAAGTGCTGATTAATTGGTGAGACAGGTTAATGATGACAATGGCAGGCGAATGAGATTTTGCACCATATTAATTAGAGGTAAACAGATTAATGATAATTCCTTATTTTTTGCAATCAACTTTATTGTAAAATAATCAACAAATACTGATATAATTACCCCCATGCCTACTTATTGGGTCTCGTAAAAAAAATATTAAGTAAATTAAATGTCGTCAGTTAAAACAATGGTAATTTCAACACAAAAGTAAAATTTTTAGTCAAATTAAACATTTATAAACTTACAGGTAAATCACACTTGCTTCAGTACTTGAATGAAATAGCAAACTTATCTTCGTTAGGCCTATTAATATAAAAAAAAATCTTCTATTTACGCTTTTTTATACAAAGCGTTTACAATCTCTTAATTAAAATAAAATAAAACTCCTTTCTAATCACATTCAGACTTAATTTTGCATTAAAATGGGAACTTAAGATTGAGATCGTGGTAAAGTAATTACTGCCCTACCTATAATTACTAAAAAATATTTAAGTCGTCATCATCATCAGAGTTTATTATGTACGGATTTATATTTTCTAAATCGATACTAAATTGTTTACTTCCGTCCTTCGAAAAAGTAATCTCTGAGATATCGTCAAAGTCAGCATACTGTGACATTTTCATTATTTCTTCAGCATTATCCTTCCTTTCTTCTTTTTGCTCGTTTTCTTTTATTACTTCTTCATTAATATTTATTTTATTTATTCCTAATGGTTTACGCACATCTTTACCCTTTTTCAGCCGTTTATGTGATATATTGAACTCAACTTCCTCATCTTCTATTTCTTCATATATGCTAAGTACATTCTTTGTTGCTTTTTCTTTTTTTCCTGTCAAATTATATTTTTTATTAGTCTTTCGTGTATCTTTTTCGTGACTGGTTGTCCAAAAAGATTCACCAATTTCTCTTAGTTGTCGTGTTGAATCAGCAAGCGGTGTAACCGGTAAGTTTTGTTGAACTTCGTCGTTCAAATGATAAAATCCTAGGTGCTTTTTGTGGATGCAATTTACAGTTTGATGCAAACAGATTTTATCTGTACAACTCAGTTTTCGAACGGCGAGCACAGGAGAATCAAAGTTCCATACTATCTGGTGCATTTTCATGCAACCTGGAAAAGCTGTCACATTTTGTGGAAGAAGGAAGTCCTTTTCATATACATCGTATTCAGAAACAGTTCCCAACTTTACTTTCTTTAAATTTTGCTCCATAACATTTAAAAAGTCCTTCATATCTTTTATATCCTGTCCTTGGGAAACAGCACGATCCGCAGTTCTCTTCATAACAGCACCTATTCCATCTGGGGCACCTTTCCCATGACCAGATTCACTATAATTCCACGTAATTATTTTAACGGAGCTCAGGTAGATATGTAAACTAGCGATTAGGTGAAATATTTTTTTATTACGATACTGACTAGACGGTGAATCAGAAATGAAATGAACAGTATGAATGCCTGTAGTTTTTTCACCTATGTATTCAAGGACTGGTACAATGTGAGCCCACACGGCTGAAATGTCATGACGAAGGCATTCACTTACTGTACAAAAAGATTGTACTTGCTGTATCTTATCATCGTCCAAAAAATATATTACCGACGTGTGTAAAGTTAGTTGTTTGCGGCTTCCGCCAAAATGGTAGGACTGTATTTCTTCATTGCACTTTACTGCATAATTTTCGCTAAAGTCAACATGAATAATACACTCACCCTCTTGTAGATTTTCTTTTAAATATTTGAAAGCCTTTTGTTGAGCAACTATATTACCACAATGCATGAAATATTCATTCAATATTAACTCAAATTTTTCAATGCAGATCTTAGGTTCTTCTCTTTTTTTAATTTTCTCAGTCGTTCTTATTTTTCTTGCCGTACCTTCAATCATCCATTGTTTAGTCTCCCACTGCCAGTACGTGATTTCAATAGAATTATCAAATTCTTGATATGGTACTGCCCTTCTCTTGCAAGCTGAGCACGTTCGATGTAAACAGTCTACATCATATACATCGCAACATAGCAAAGAGAGAAGATCCTGAGAAGTTTTAGTTAGTAGTATCTTCCTCTGGTACAATCCCTGGATGACTAAATCGATGTTAGTATGCAATTTGCATAAACAAGTGTCTCTTGACCGAAAATCAGGTATAATCACCCAAAATGGTCTTAACTTGCAGAACGCTGAATAGCTAATGTTAAAATTTGAGTTATTCAGAAACTTCTTATGCAGATTGAGAACACTGTCGCTGAGGTAACGCTTTTGCTTACGTATCTTGTTTCTCGTTATAAATTCTTTTTTTCCAGAACATAGTCTACTATTTTCATCGTCTTCATAGAATATTTTGACTTCTTCTTTCAGTAGTTTAGGCAAAGAATTCAATAGATGATTTGGTCTATTTGACTTCTTCACTACGTTTTTTATTTTAGGGATACATGGTTTATTTTGATTTTTCATGTCTGCTAAGGGTCTTTTATGTATCAATACCAATCTTTGCAGTTGTTTCTTATAACGGTCATTTTTACGCTTCATGCTTACAATGATTTGTTTAAGATTATTAATTTCTCTATCTTTTTTGTAACGGACACGTCTTACAGCTGAAGATACAGGTGAAGAACAGGAAGGAGTTTCTGTATTTGGTGTATTTACTCCTGAAGTAGGAGAAAAAGCATGACTCTGTAGTATTGAAGTATTACGCAAAATCCGGGATGGACCTGGAACAGGCGACTCCTCTCTATTTATAAATTGATACTGTAAAGGTGGATTATTGTCTTGGAACACTTCATTTTCCGACAAAATGCTGGGACTTTGTGGTGGGGTGTTCTGAGCTAGCAAAGCCGCTGTTTTTTTTTCTTGTTTCTTTCTTTGGTAATATGACCTGAAATTTTTTCTCCATCTCTTTCTTTGTAACCTTTGTTGTCGTGGATTCATTTCTCCTATTGGTAGTTGTTTTTTTTCTTCTTTTCTGCGTATGTAGGTTTGTCTATTTTTTTCTTGTTTTTCTTTCCATAAGTCTTCATTATTTTTTATTCTCTCATATCTTTTCTTCTCCGCAATTCTTTTTTTACGAAGTCTTTCTTCTCTGGTTTGTTTTTTTGGTTTTGCCATTTCGAAAATATTAATCTGTAAAAATATAATGTTATTCAAGCAGAGAACCCAGAACCTCTAGCATAGCAGTTGCACAAGACCCACGAGGCAATTTGCTTTATCTTCTTAAAATTAGTTAAGCAAAGTAAAGGATTAATTTCCACGATATGTCAACAAAAATTGTGCACAAGAAGCCACTACAAACAAACAAATTTTAACAAAAATGTCATTAAACATAATTATTCTGACACATAAAAATTAATCTAGTTTTCTATTATTTGCCCGAATTTGAATGAAACCTCATTTATATGGCCCGTTAAAATTCATCTGGCTTTAAGAGCCAGAAGAAACCAGACTAATGCGGGCCAGAAAAATTAGGAATTCGAAGTTAATCAAACCCTGCTTCTTTATTTATAAACATACAGAATCAAACGTGCAATAATTGTTAATAAACCACGTGTTTACAAACTTTGGTTTGGCAACAAAACGAAAGTAAACACACACTTAACGAAAATTAAGACATATTAATTATACTACTTACGTTACAATCGCCAGATCACAACATTCGATCGTAATTATTTGCGAAAATACGACCGCGCACGAGTACTTCCCGCCGCAGATCGGCACTGACTGGCGCGACAAACAACAAGTAGGTACTGTGATATTGAATATTTTGTATTTACGTTGAAATATTGCTTGCGCAAATCGAGCCAGCTTAATGATGAGTTTAGTCGGGGACAATTTTTAAAATACTGTAATTATGAAAATATGCTATTATGATGAATTTAAATATTAAAATATTAGAAAACAACTATTTAAAGATCATTTGAACTTATTAGTTTTAGTGTAAAGCGACCGTAGCGCGCACAAATCTAAATGATTCAACAAAAACCGTCGTTGGGACACACCAGACTAATTAGGTTTTACTGTTTTCTGCAAACTTAATTATTGTTTCTTTTAATTAATCTTAATTAGCTACATGAGGCCTCGATAGACATTTACATTTGCTATAAAACCTGAAATCGGCGTTTAAATTGGAGACTATTTTTATGTGTTCTTCAGTCAAAAACACTTAAAATCCATGTTCCAAAGAATCACCCGTAAGACGACTAGCTAGACTCGGAAAACTAGAAGGCGGGGATGCGTTACAGCGGCCCTGGCACACAAAAGGTTCTAGAAGGGACAAATGTGGGTTTAAGTTTGTAAAAGTCCATGACGAGTTCCTCCGTGTTTCGGAGGGCACGTTTCATTAGTGAGTCCCGGCTGTCATTTGAACATCTTTGGTACTCGTTACGACCACTGAGGAGTCCGAAAGACTAACAACCGGGTAGATTTGAAGCCGATTAACATAGTTAGGAAAAGGCGAGGCAGATGCATACATACTTATATCATAGCGTTTTGGATGATGTGGTGGTACTCTAAAATGGGAACTTTCGGCATGGACAACCTTAATTGAATGAACCTTGAGACCGATTTCCAGTCAAACTAGTTAGATAAAGTTTTAATAAAGCAACATTCAAAACTAGTATTCGGGCTATCGACAAAATTCAATGCATGGCGTACGAAAACGCAGTCCCTTTTGTGAAGAATTTCAACACAGTTTTTGGGTTCAATTAAAGGAATTACGCGAATAAAAATAAGCAGTAACTAAAGTAATATGTGTGTAAGATGAAAGTGTTATTAAGTAATGGTCCGTTATCAAACGCCGGCACATCAGATGGGCGAATCATCGCTTTCTCTCGGCTCTTGGTTTCTAATAGGATCCGTTCACTTGTCCTTATGTAATGCACCGCGCGGAGGTTCAGGATTTAAGTGGACATTATCTTAATGGCTTTATTTAGTTCTTTATTTTAAACCTAGCTGTGTTGTCTGGCTAATTATGTAGATCTAACTACGCATAAAATAAATTTGAGTCATTTTTCAAAACTAATGACATTCCTAATTCCTAATGACTATTGGTCCTTTGTTTGTTATGCTGCAACTGACCCATATTCACTTTTATTTGCATTATTTTTAGTACGGAAAATTGATGTCTCACTGCTGTAATTTGCTGCGCCATATTTTACGCAATAATATTGACATATCCATGTTGTTATTAATGGTTGCTGTTGCTAATGTTAGAATTGAATGCACGATTTCTCATTGGTATTTATCAGCATTACAACTAAAGGGCCGTTGTACTAAACTCAAAAGTGAACATCGTGACTGGCGCTGTGCAATAACCCTCTCTTTGTTGCAACCTTATAGGGCAAACCGTTGTGAAGTTAATTAGTGTCAGTCCAATGACTTCAGATGAATTTCAAAAACTTAACTTACAGCTTTAGTAGCGACTCCATCTTCTTTTCCATCGCGAACAGTGAATCTGAAGGTTGTGACGTTAACACTTTGCAGAACGTGAACTTAGCACACTGAGAGTCTCTCCAGTCAGTCTGCTTCACCAAGTCCAGGGCTGCTGACGTCAGTGACGAAGGGCTCGAGCCTCCGTCCAAGTGCTGCAAGTCATCAGGCAAGTCCTCGTTTAGTGATCGCTTGACAAGGTGCTTCCGCTTCACTCTCCTCAAGCGGACGCCTTGATAACTTGGCTCCTTAAAGAAATTCAACACATCACGCTTGGCACGAGTTGTTTCACCGTCCGGTGACATAACAACGTATACATTTTCACTTGGCATCTTGTAGTTGTCGTCGTAAATCTTTTGGCTGCTCAGTATTTGCCTGTCTATGTCGTAGGGAGTACCAAACGACCTCTTATGCTCTTTCTCTATTTCCTCTTGAATGTCTTCTTCACTCAGACCAGCACTACGCATCAGGTTGACGTCTAACAGTCTACCCATAGCAACTGCTCCGAGTCCTAGAGCTGCTCCACCTGCCATCAAGCCGATTGCCGGCAACATACCGGGAGCACCTGAAGCTGCTGCCACTACACCAATTTTGTCTTGAGCATACCTCTGCGACTGGATCGAATTTGATGGATACAGACCCAAATTAGACGAAATTTTTTGGGTGGCTTCTACAATAGGGTCGAAGACTGGCTGTGCTACTTTGGCAATCGGGTCCATTATGGGCTTGGTAAATTGTTGGACTGTTTGGCTCGCGCTGTTAAATGTGTCCTTCATAGAGTTAGTGAACCGCTGCCACAGAGATGGCTCGGGCACTCGCTTGATGTACGCGTAGTTGTTGTACGGATACCTGGCGCCCTGGTTCGGGCTGTAGCTGTGATCGTAGTACGAGAATTTGTTGTACTCGTCTTCGTAGTATTTATTAGCGTTAATAGAGGACTGAGAGCGTTGCTGTCCATAGCCATTGACTGGCTCCATCGGGTATGGGTGAGCGCTTTTCGGTACGTTATTCGTGTAGTATTTTATTTTTCGTTCTTTGTTGTCGTGATTCTCCACGTTATCGCGGGTCGCTTTCGCAGGCTGCACTCCGAGCTCGGGGTGCGCGTACTGCAAGACAGGGTTCCTGACGCTCTCGTCAAAACCGGGCCGAGCATTTTTAGGCGTGTACATAGCAGAGTTGGGGAAGCTGACCTCTCCAGGGTGCTGAAGCATACGTCTTTGTATGTGGCTCTCGGCGAATTCCATGTCACCATTGTGCGACCTCGAACTGCGTCCACTGAAGTAATCACGTTTGGATTCTTGTTCGTTAATCTGCTTAATATACTCGATAAGTTTGGAGTTTGCAACTTTCGAATTATCAGCCTTAGTGAAAGGACCGTAGCCGGATTTGAGATAATAATTGTCTTTCTTCTGTTTGTACGAGTACGGCGTGTTGTCACTCGTTAAGTACGGGCCGCTGTCAGAGGCTTCGAACTTCATGTTGTCGAATTTCGTAAATGGACCGTCTTTAGGTTCGAAGTTATCTTCCTTTGTGAAGGGTCCGAAGCTCTGCGCGGGGTCTGCGGCGGCGACATCAGGGTATACGTCAGCTTCAGGGATTGCTTTGGGGGGTGTGTAGCCTTCGGGGTATGGGATTAGCTCTCCATTTACGACTCTTGCGTTACGCCAGGTTTTCTTATCGGATTCATCGTCTGGCATTCTTACTCCTTGGATTTCAGGAATACCATCATCACCAAGTGTTAAGATGGATCGGCCTCGCTTGTTGTTAAACTTTTCGATTGCTTTTTTTATATACATAGATTCGGAGTTTATGATGACAGGGTCTGGTACTTTGAAGGTCTTTCCTTCTCCCTCGGAGACTTTCGTACTCACAACCTCGATATAAACCGGGTTCCTGTCGTTTTTAATGACTGGATTGTGTGGATCAAACCTGTAGTTTTTGATGGGTCCACCGTAATCAAAAAGACTAGTTGACGTTATGTAGACTTTTTTGTTCTCTGTCTTTTTCTCGTTGTCATACGTGGGATAGTAGTTCGAGGTTTCGGGGTCAGCTTCAGGTTTTTTTCCGTCGTCTTGGATAACGGATTCTGGATACACCGACACTGGAGACCAGTTGCCGTATTCTGCTTTAACATCACTCAGTTCTTCGGGGTTTTTGTTGCGGTTCAGATAATAGTCGTAGCCAGCGAGGTCGCTGTTGACTGCACCCATAAAGCTTAACTTTCTTTGGTCCCTGCTTTCAGTTTTGTTTTTGTTTTCTTCTGTGGTGTTGTAATTTGATACCGTTGTTCTGAGGGAGGCTGTGGTGGGCGCAGAAGTCGTGCTACTGGCGTAAGTGGTCGACTTATCCTTCTTCTTGACAATGAGCTGAGTGACGTGTCCTGCCTTCGTCCTGACGTTAAGTGTCGTAGTGTCGAGAGGGTTAAGGCTTCTGGAAACTTTGAGTTCTGTCCTCGTGGTCCGAGAGGGTAAGATCGTTGTTCTGATAGCCTTCGTGGTGGTACTGTTCTGTTCTGTGACCTCTGCTAGTGCGGCGCAGAGCAGCCACAGTATGGCGCCTATCCGTATTACGGGAATCATCTGAAACAAGAAACACGGAAGTCGTTAGTCCAGTTATGTCGACAGAAACATGATTTGTGGAATCACTTATCACCTAATTGCTGTTATGTTATTTTAAAATAATTATACATTTAATTAACGCTCTATATTTAAAGTGAAAGTGAATAATTTATATTTGTTTGAATAGTGTTCACGGTGGCTAGTTTCTTTATTTTACTTCCTTTAGTTTTCAGTGCTCGCGGCCAATTTGTGGTCGTAAACTTGGAAAAGTGGAGCGTCAAATGTCTTAATTTAGACTATTCTTTTATGCACTTACAATGTTTACTTTCCTGACAAAGCAATTGTCTTCGAATGTAGTAAGATTTTCCATGGAGGATTTTACCATAGCCATAGATTTAAAATTTTTAACTATGGCATATTATGTATTTTTTTTTAATAATTGTGGTTAAAATGACTAGTTTCTATGTTGCTTTTGAATTCAAATAACATAATTGGACCGCAAAGTGAATGTGCAAGAAGCGCGTACGTTTATCGCCGATATACGAGTCGATCACATAATCACAAGTATCGATTTCTTTAATTTATCGAGTGAAGGTAATAGTGTTACTCGGATGCTTTTACCGCGTATCGATCACGAAAACTATAGAAAATACGATGATCATGTATTCAGTGAAATCATAATCTAACGCATTGATTCCGAACATAACGGATAGAAAGTGGCAACGGCAGAAAAGCGTCCGTTTGATATTGTAATTTCCAACATTTGTACTGTCGCTTACTACTGATGTAGTGATGATGAAATTACTTTAACTCTCGGACGAGTTTGGTCAGTTTTCCCTAATGAAGTAATCCACAATGTACCTACTGTTCTTTTTTAAGAACTCCCTGTTTTTAACGTTTTGATTACTTAAGGACAAAAATGTTTTGGTAAGGCACTATTTCTATTGTATCAATATGCTGTTGCAATAAAATCGCTTTGATGTACATATATGGTAATGGAATTTCGTAGTATTTTTTGTGTATGGTGTAACAGGGTAATGCACCTGAGAATCACACATAAATTTAATTATAACCGTGAACTTATGTCCAAACAATTCAAATCTGCTTCACTGTTTTATCAATTCAAAGGCACTCTAAAAAAGGGATTCGAGGCAAACAAAAATAAAATGTATACAATGTCGTTCCCGTGAGCTCTTGTGAGTCTAAGTTGCGTGCGCGCAGCGATCATTAAACTATCGTATAGTTGAGTGGACCGTGGGCAGGCATCAAATTGTATTGATTACCGATTTTGTTTGTATTCCGTCATCGTGACACGAGGAACGTATTCGTTACAGGAATGATTGATGATGTCTCATTATCTTTTAATTACTTAATGAATTTCAAATGCTCATTAGTTTTTATTGGAATATAATAAAAACTTTGTAAAACATTTTTTTACAGGTATGTGAAGGTTCCCATGTTTGTCAGCCAGTATTGGCTACCAAGGCAATCAATTCAATGAAATCTTCTCCGACAGAACACCTCTGTTGACAGTCGCATCCAGGATTTTAGTATTCAAAGCAACTTGTCATACATACCCATATAGAGTGTGGTGACATGACGAGCTTTCTACCGACTGCTCGGCGAACTATTACGCATCGATTATTCGCAATCGCATTGATTCGTAAAAAAGTCTGATTAGTGAGCGATTAGTGGTGGGCCATTAGCGGTGAAACTCGTACATATGCAGTGATTATGTTTTGTCACCACCGGAAACCCAGCCAGACCATGACCGGCTGCCTTAAGCGAGGCGATAGCTTTAAACTGTGCTGGCATTACTCATCGTCAGTTTCGATAGTTTATATTGCCCGACAAAGCGATAAGTAAATACTGGTAAATACTAATTTACGAAGACTAATATTGGGATTTTTTTTTCACCGAGTCTTGTTATTAAGATGAGTTGGTTTCATCAACGTAATGTCACAGGTAGCGCATTGATTCACGAAAAACATAGCTGATCCCATGGCATATCTTCGCTCTGCTGTTGGAACACAGATATATCGGCACAATCAAAGCTCGCACAACAGTCGCTGTCGCGCCGAGTCCGTCTCGTCTCTCGTCGCATCTCCGGCGCACGCGCCGGTGAAAACTAGGATACGCAACTTATATGGCAAGGTGATTTTATATTGAGAGATTATACGTTTTTATTCGCCATGGTAATGAGAGAGATCTCCGTTGATACATAACGAAGGTTTTTAACTTTATATGAGATACTAGAGATCTTAAATGGTTACGATTTCCCAAGTTATAAGCTCGAGTCAGCTCAGATTTTGCAATGGGAAGTTTGATAGCAATGTGGTCATCCTCAATATTGAAATAAAATAAAATATGACTTTCGAAATATATGTCGAATATTAAAGCTTCCAACCTACATTTTCGGAGAGATCACACCCAATATTGTGTAACAAGACGAACTAAATCCCAGCCCAGCTTTCCTAGCCCGCATCTGCGCAAATGCACGAAGGTAACGCCGAGGTTACCGCGAGGTTTACCTGCTCAATTAACTACGCTCTGTTAACCGCGATATCTGTTTGTACATCTGTGTAATTATATGTTTGCCTATGGATCGCCTTTTCCGCTAATTAGCTGATTACAGCTTTTTATTGTAGAGATAAATGTAAATAGGTGCCAAATGGGGGTATCCGGTGAATTTATAGCAGCCATGGCGTCGAGGGTCGTTTGTTTCAATCATTTCATTGTTACCTGGGTAATTGGGTAATATTGACTTGAAATGTTTGTACATTTGTACAATGTTCATTATTATATGTATAAATTTTTGTTCTCGGCTTTTAAAAGTTTGGTTTTGTAACAATTTTATAAAGAGTTAAACATACTGTTGACACGTGTTTATAAAAACAATACACAATCTGTTTAAAACACGTGTCTAATTAGTTTCTATCATTTAATAATTTCGGATCATTCTGTCAGTCACTGAACAAAGTAAGTAAACACAAACACGTCTTGTGTTAAAGAGATTCACACCGATTTCATTAATTCAATGTAACACATCGTAAATAAAATTAGTTACTCATGCGAAGGCTGCAACCGCTGTATCTAATAACAATATTATTTGTAGTCACGTTTGTCGTAAAGTGAGGTGTTACGATCGCGCGCTGCGCTCTGCCACTACGTTAACAGGTGACCTGCAGTGACCTTTACTCAATGCTGAGCCCGTGTTACATCTCCGACTGGATAATGCATTGGTATGTTTTAAGATGGTTTTAAGTAATCTTATCTGGTTGGTGTTTTGAGAGACTGTGATTCAAAATCATGAGGAACTTGACAAATTAAAAAGAGCGAACTGCCTAGTATATGTAAATTGCCAGCTATACTTTTTTTTAAAAAGTATAATAATAATATAATAATATAATATAATATCCCTCACACATTCACACAACGTCATCAAGTCCCAAACTAAGCAGAGCTTGTACTATGGGTATTATGTATCTTTTGTTTGTGAAGGTAATTTACTGAAACTGAAGTCTTCTAGATTTATCTTGCTTGTTTATGAGATAGCTTCACTAAACGACTTGCTTACGTGAATTTCTGACACATATACCAAAGTGAAAACGAACTTTTCAATCTCAGCAGTAGTGTAAAGTTTCAACCCGCGCGACTGACACGATATAGTTTTAATTTCTCCGGTTGATGGCGACTGCTTCAGGAACTGGAGCGTTCAGTGAAACCCAGGTACGTGCACGCGCGCTGCGCATACGCACCTGTGTGGAGCACATACTACAGATTAAGAGCTAGTAATTTATAATTGCTTTTTTTATTATGTTTTCATGTTTATTGTTCGCAAAAACATTTGGTGCGTACGTGATATCATAATTAAAATATTACTTTTATCATTGTCTGTTATTATAATTGCAAACGTAATGCTTTCACGTTGTTACTCCTGGGTGGGATAACGATTAGGAATCCAGGAATTATTCCAGCTGTATTAAAACACGGTCCAAGGCACTAAACGTTTTATGTTCACACGACACAGCCTTCGAAATACTAAATATTTGTCTATCTCTGCATCATAATTGTGTGCCTCAAAAGCCAAGCTGTTGGTATCACACGGTCGTATCGTGGTGGTGGGTGGCTAATGGCTCTGGTGGCTGGGTTTAGGAGGTTAGTTACGCAGTTGCTCTATGTAAAAACACTGTACTCAGTAGCATTTATTAAGACTGAAAGCTGACGGCAACATAGCTGGGAAAACGTTCCGTAGATGATGGATGATATAAGATATAAAGGTCAACCTTGTTAAAGGAGATTAGTAACCTCAGTCACGATTTAAATTGTCGATGATGTTAATCTCCGTAGATATGAGAATACTCATCGCTGTATTATAATAGAGATGACACTTGTGTTCGCGATAATATCTTTTAAAAGTACAGAGGTGAAGAAAAGTTGTATAAGCTGTAAAAGTAGATATTTTTAAGAAAGTATTGTATAAGTTCATTTAAAGTAAACAGTTTCGGTACCAACTTTCAAGTTAGTGGAAGCCTGACTGTTTGACTCTGAAATTGGTCTGAGTTCTTAATTTATAAAAAAGTGTTTGAAATGGCCTGAAGTTATTATTAACGTGTACATTAAGTAACTGGGTCGCGTCGGTTTGTTCACACCGATACAAGTTTTCCTTCGATTGTGATGTCGTATGTAAAAGCATCGGTTCACACGCGGCGCCGTCTAGAAACTCCGACCTATATTGTAGTCTGTTATTAAATTTTCTTCCTTTGTGTAGCGATGTCTTTGACCTCATTTAACAAAAAGTTTCTTTAGTCTTCTTATAGGATTGTGTAAGTCATTGATCTGAGGGAAAAGTGTGCGCTGGGAAAATGTTGTATTACGTGGCTGTGCACAATGATCGTATCGCAATTGTTGCAATACAGACGTTGCGTATCGATTCTACTGACACACATTTTCTTTTGGTATCTTACTTTTTATTTGACTGTTAAGAAACCTATGGGCAACGACTTCATGGGGTGTCTTAATCAGCCATCTGTTAGCATTCATAGAAATCACATTTATTACCTAACTACTTAAGGCGAGTAGGTTAAATACATTTTTTGGTAACAAGCTTGGTTTTTCATAGTGGTGCGGGATCGCCCGCAGATCAAAGCCTTCTTTCTATTCACAACGTGTTGACAAGAGACCCAGTACATTACTTGTGAATACTCTGCCAAAGCCACGAGTGTGCATAAACTCTCGTTTTCTAGGGCCGCGGATTTCACTTTCCATGGCGACCGGCCAGTGGGGTCAACGACCGCACCCTGCGCATCCAACCTCAAAACAACACTTAATGGATGAACTCAGAAGGTTCACTCTGCACCCTCTATATGGATTTTGAATGTGTTTTGCAGAAAAGTAGACAATGTTATTTAGGCTACATCACGTTCATTTAGTATAGATACCGATTTCTAAGAAAGACGGTGGTGTCAAAGTCGAATAATTTGCAGCTTTTTCTTCCTGCCGGTTAATATTGGATCTTCTGTTATTTTCTGTACTGTACTCTGCGCCCGAGCAAGTGATCATGAGGCAATTTTAATTAACTGATGGACAGATAAGTGTAACGTTTTGTTTTCTTAATGTAAGAGTATGTTGTACCTTCTAATTAAGCTTTACGTTTCAAGGAACAGATAAGACGGGGTTTGTTACAAACGAGGCGATCGTGGCTAAGTATAAAAGCGGATTTATTTCATGGAAATAAATTTAAATTCATGGTTCTACGAGCACACCACATAACTTTGCATGCTATGTACCAACATGTAGCGCTATATTTTTACACCTTGTATATAATTTTTATGGCAAATAGATGCATAATTATTTAGGGCCAGTTTCACAATGTCCGAATAGCCACTATCTACCGAATAAATTAAAACAGGTGAAGTTATTTGCAGTAAAAAGAATGACCTTTGAAGATCACAATAAACTTAAACTTTTATTTTCATTTGAAGTAATTCAAAGGAAATGATTTCCCTCAAAATCTTTATGAAATGCCGATCAGTAAACGATTTTACTGGATATGCCCACCTCATTAACATAAGAAATCCGAAAGTCAAACAATAAAATGCAAATAGTCAAACAATTCAACTACTATACAAACAAGTGACTTATAAATCAGTGTCAAGGCGTGCGCGGGCGCAGGGGCGGAGCCAAGGCGTGCTGGTGCGCATGCGCAGGTGCTATTGTGATCATCATCAAATTGAAGAGAAAAGCGTGACGCTGTAGTTTTTGAATAATAAATGAATCTATCTGTAAATGTACTGTGCATATTGTGAAATAATCATGTCGTGGAACAATATCTTTTAACAGTTTGAATTGCATCGAAAGCTTTCAAATTCAGAAGCTCCTTAAAGATTTAAAACTTAATATTTTTAAAAATAACATTTGTTCAAGAATAAATAAAAAAATACAACCAATACAAAGATAAATTGTCTCCATAAATAAATCAAACGCCAAATGATTAATATGGTCATTATTCAAATGGCTCCCCAGTAATTCCGCTAACCGTAACGGAAGCTCGCACATAATTTCCGCAAACTTAATTACCATAACACTACATCGCTACCACCTACGCCTACACCGGCGTACTTCAGCGTGGATTACATTAATCGATCGATTAATGGCGACATGAGTTTACACGACACGTGAGCCGGTTAACATCTGACCAAACTGTAACACTGTCAGCCTCCAAAAACGGAAGTATTATGACTAGTTATTATGAAACAGCCGAGGAAACCGAATCAAAACCCAAATAAGAAAGCATCGCATTCCAATATAATTACAAAACCGATCGACGTGTTTGCTTTGGGCGCTAGTGAAAGCAGTTGCGTCATGTTACGCTGATTGGTCGCCGCCGCGCACGACAGCGCCCGAGCGCGCGCGAACTGCCCCGAGCGCACACGACGCCTCACGAACGTGCCCGAGCAACGGTTCCCACGATTTAACATTACGCGACTCCTAATGACTAATTAGACGCTAAAGTTTTTGGTTTTGGACATAAAAGTCGCTGTTTTGCCGCGTAATTCTTAATGAATGCTGAGAATCTGAATTTTTAATAGGGCCGTCCATCATTTTCACACGTTTCATGTTCTAAAGTGGAACAATTTGATGGGTTTTGTTATAATGGGTTATAAACTTATAACTTTCATCTAAATGGAAGTACGTTGTAGATGGAGAGATAAAAATGTTGATCACGCAGGTGTGCAGATGGTCGTGATAATAATTACTTAATGCCGTATATTTCGACGATTTATGATTTCTGTGGGATTGGCTTGTTTGCTTTGTTAATACCTTAACTGTGTTTATGTGCAGTATGTGTAATCTACATGTGCCACAAAGTAGGTTAGTATGAATTGGGTCATAAGCGATACGCAAATCAGAAGTTATTTTAGAAAATAAATTTTCAGTAGAACCTCCCTAGGAAAGAGCTGTAGTTAAATGATTGTAAAACCAATGTTTAACTTGTATGCCTTTAGTTTCTTATAGGTTTTGCTCCAGGAGACCTGCTTCTTAAAATCGTGGAATTGGAATAATTTGGCTTGTTGTTAAACGGAGTCAGGTTTATAGCCTTTACATCTAGATCTTGGTATACATATACAAGCAGGTTCCCAGACCTATTAACATGATACGTGCTCCGGTCATCCTCGAAAATCATGATAGGATAACCTGACACTGTGCGGTATGTGTTTGAATAAAGCTTTTAATATCATAATTAAAATCAATGACTTAAACAAAGGTTTGGCAAACTTAACTCATTTAATTGTATGTCATAAAAATTATAGTTGTATGTCATAATGCTTATTAGATATTTATTTAGGTGGGTGTATCAATGTATGTCTAAAGTGAAACTAGAAAAACTGAATAAAATTACACGAATTACTGCGAGCGGCACGAATTAATTATAGTTAAGTCACTTTAAAGTTGCAACGAAAGAGATGGCCAAAGGCTAAGTTTTATGAGCAAAACACATGTATTGACCAGGTCAGTGTGGCCAGCATTTTGTGGCAAACCAGTTCAAACGTAAATAATAATTAACTTTCAGTTTCGTTGTGGCCATTGTAATGGTTATCTGTTGGCCCCAATACTTCGGTCGTGTGTTTACAGCGTGACGTTTATAGCTTTTTAGGAATGGCTCGCTTTTTATGGCTAAACTTATCTATTAGGTTACTTAAATAATTGTTTTGTGGATATGATTTTATGGCTTTGTAGCTTGTGTAACTTGGTTTGGTGATAAATACCTGACATGCATAAAACAATAAAGCATCCCGATCTACTTAGCGTAAGACTATGACTGACAATTACAGTCATTCATGATTCGTTTATTAAAAAAAAAATCTTTAGGTAACGTTATTTGCCATAGTAATGGCTACTTTCTTCAATAATTATAATTGCTGTAAGAATAATAACGACAAATAATCTTCGTTACACTCATTGAGACGGATTTAGTTCGCACACTGAAATCGCCAAGTGTGAAACGTGCCGTGAACTATAAATCATTATGAGCAAGTTATTATCATTGAGCAAAGAAATAAACGGTAATCTGCGATTTTACCTTCACTGTAATTTCTGTTGAGAAAGAAGAAATAGTAATTTGTGTTAGAATGGAAAATAGTGGAAAATTTTCCTTAACTAATATTTATGGTACCTAGTTAGCGTGTATTTAAATAACCATTTGAGTATATTATTGCACTTTTCATATCATACTACCATCAGCCTTTTTATCGTCCCACTGCTGGGCACAGGCCTCCTCTCACACAGAAGGATTGAGCATCGTGAACACCAATGACTGATTAAAGGTGAAGGAAAACATTTAGGGGAAATCTCGACTGTAAAATCTCATATTATATATTATATAATAATATAATATAATTTATTCACTGAAAAATAGATTTTATTAAATGATTGATTAACAAAAAGACGACGAATCCGTTCAATTAGAGTTAAGTGATAAATGTGTTCTAGATTCGAGTGTGAACGGAAAATAAATAACTAAAAGAGCTTTTCCTTTACGGGCTCATGCAATTGGAATTCCTGAACTGTACTGTAGTGCACTGTATGAAGCTTTTGTCCAAGATAAGGTTCCTACGAAAATAATTACTGGATCTGAATTACTAGATCCAAAGTTTTATTAAGATATCCGATAGGTAGTAGCATTACAAGCATGAATGGAGGAGACGACAGCGGAAAATGTGGGGTATTTCAGTAATAACCAGCTGCAGCTGGTGAAGTGAAGCGTCGCCGCAGCAGGGAACTAGTGCGTGAACGTTTTCGACTCACTTTCGATGATTTTACACTATCGGACACTACTTTTTTGTTGTTACTATGAGAAATTTTGTTTATTTTTGTACGTAATGATGTATTATGGACTCATATGGTATAATGAGGATTAAAATACTTTCAAAGACGGATAAATTACGGATTGTTCCTCTTAATCCCTCGATATCATACCGGCTTTTGCTATGGTGTGCATAGAGGCATGTCTATACTACCGGCAGTCATTATACGAAACGCGATGCATCTTTAGAAAATGTAGGTACAAATGCCAGCACATCGAGCTACTACAAGCTGTCAAATTTCCTTAATAGATTTTCAACTTCATCGCTGAAGCATATGGTTCAAAGTTGATTGGGAAAATTAGACAGTTTCAGGTAGCTTGATGTGCTGGTGTCTGTACAAGTTCACTATTTAAGGTTTTAAACACCAAAATCTTGAATCGTATACTATTACAATGTATACTGAACCCAATCAAGTGATAAAAAAATAACAATAAAAATCAATAGGTGTTTATCAACGGCGTAGCTTCAGTGATGTCAGGCGCGTTTCACACGAGAGCATCGTTACACAAAAACCTGACGACCCGCGCCCGGCTTTTTGTGGCATTTGTTTTGTGTGCCCTGATTACTGCACATCGGACGATGAAAGGAATAGTGTGTTGTGTGGCTAATGTGAAATGGCCGTATTATTTTTTGCGATTGCCTTTGGAAAGCTTGACTAAGCTGTTTAAAAAATGTTTAAAAAGTATTTTTTATGAGCTTTAAAGTACAAAGGTGGTATTAATGGAAATTATGTAATTAATTTTTCTAATCAATCTTTCAAAGTTGCACAATTAAAGTTATTCTGCACGTTATACAATATTACCAATTCCGTTTTAACATCTGTTATATTCTAAGCACGTACAACATTGCAATCGATGTGTTTATAACATTATTTCCAAATGCGCATGCGGTTGAATGTTCACGAGCTCATTATGCAGGATGGCAGGTCAATGCTGATGACGACACGCGCGCGCATGCCTTTATGGAGGATTATCCTTCACCGTGCTTACAGTCATTATTTAATAGTGGAGCTTATTATTGAATTGTCAACTGTTTGATTAGCCTTCAAAATTGTGAAGGAATCTTTAGTACGCGTCTTGTTGTCACATTTGCAGCTTGTAAAGCACAAGCTGTGCTTGGTTTGTGTCATGTTCTAAGGCCTTGTTACAGGAGGACGGTTATAAGGTCCAAAATGTGGAAAAGTGTGTTTTGGGGCCTAAAAGATGCTTTATTATTATGCAGCTATGACCTATCTTATATTGGATGCCATCATATTTTTAGAGTGTGCCTAAACATGTTAAAATTTAAACGCTTCGTGGTGAATTTAAAGTTTCAGAGGAGTTTTATTAGAATCTGGGCATTCTACTTCAGACACTTGACCTCACCCAGCCTGGCCTCACGTCCAAAAGGACGCGTGAAAAAGTAAGGTAGGTCAGGAAACAAAGTAACACATCCAAAGGAAACAATCTCTGCATTTCCTGTGCGCCAGGAATTAAGACGAACTGATGAAACAATGTTGTTTTACCTTGCATCGTGAAGCATCGTAATTATAAATAGTAAAGCGCTTGCACTCGCGATGTGCATCAGTTCTCAGCGCTGCAACACTATCTGAGGCCATCGGTTTAACCTATTTCTAGTTTTTCTCAACTTTCGAAAACAATACAATTTGATGCTGCAGCGGCTGTAAAGATGAGGCAGTTGACATGATCTTGTGGCGGTAATTAGAGATCAAACAGTTTCTTAGCGAAAGGGGAATGCAGTTTTTATACCTGATTAAAAATATCCGTAAATTATTTCCAGTTTTAACCTTTCAGATTGTTGGTATACTTTTACTTCGTGATTAATTAAGTAAGAGTAGCAAAGATAGAATAAACTCGTGGTGGCCTAGTGATTAAAGCACTCGCCTCTTAAGTAGAAGTGTTTGGGTTCAATTCCCTAGTCAGGCAAGTACCTATGTAACTTTTCCAAGTTTTGTGTTTCTAAATCTACTTGGGCACGAATGACTTCGTAAAGGTGAAGGAAAACATCATGAAGAAATTTAGGTTTTATAATCTGATTTCGCGTTGCCTTCTCCGTGTGAGAAGAGGCCTGTGCCCATCTGTGGTGCAACAATCACGGCTGATGGTGATAATGATGATGATAGAAGAGTTCATGGACCATTTTATTTGAGCCGGTTAATAAATCAATTTGAACATTAGCTACGGTTCAACGAATCACCCATAGCTTTACAATTAATGGTAAATTTTCACACATTAGTGGATGAGAAAGGCGGCGTTTTATGGTTGAAAGTTTTCTTGCATGCGATGTAACAGTCATAACAGTTGATTGATTATCTGGCGGCTCGCGTCAGAAAGCGGGTTACGTAACTCGGGGTTACTGCAGTCAGTATACTCACGGTGCGCAGTGTCCCGTCGCGTAGAAAGTGAAAATATCAGCGCAAGCGCATGCTCCGCCTGCACTCACTTTCCTCACACCACTCTCACTCGGATCCCAAGCCTTGCGAACCAAACAAATTTATTTCAATAATACAAAAAATCCAGTTGTATATTTTTATATCACTGTGAATTCGCTGTTCCGAATTCCGAATAAAAGTTGTATTCGCGACAGTTGTCTGTGTGTGCGTGTGCGTGGTGGAGTCGGCAGTCCGTGCCGGCGCGTCAGGTGCGACTGGCAGTGAGAGCTGCGCCCGCGCACCTCGTGTTGTGCAACTCTCCGCCGCCACTGGGATGGTGTGAAGATTTTGACAATTTTTTTGAACATTCCTTTCGATGAGAATCTGGGTCTTGTGTTACATCATTTCGGTTTTGTGTATTTTCTCTTCATATAGATATAATATATTAAGTAAGGCGATAGTGAATTATATTATTGAATATCTTATCAAATGGAATTAATTTAGATTACAAACGATTACGTTTGAGATTAATTTACCAAAATATATTATTCGCAATTTTTATGCAGTTCGTAACACAGTTAATAAATTGCTCTACTTTTTTTTATAAAAAACTTTCGAATGTACTGGACAAAACTATAAAATCAAAATAATATCAAAACATGTCGCTATAAAGCAACATTTCCTGAACAAAGCTCTGCGCGTACGCATGACGCAATGGCCGGACGCGGCAATTACCGGAGAAAACTCGTCCGAAGTCCAAGCCGCTCGCGTGCCGGACGCGGGCCGGACACGGCGGACACGTGACACGGTTGTGTAGCAGGTGGCATGTAAGGCTGTGTTTTTGGGGCACTGGTGTAGGTGTTAGTTAGCAATGATTGCCATTGATAGAGACTGCGGTGCCGCCTTGTCTGGTGATCGAGTTTGGGTCAGAAACAGGGGTCAGTTGAAGAGTAGGCCACCAGAGCTAAAATAGTAGTGGCATAGCCAAAATCTGCCTGTAGCAATTACTATTATCTATCTAAAGGAACTTTGAATTTTACGCGACTGTATTAATTCAAGTTTATATTACGAGTCAACCAGCTTAAGCTGTTAACCCGATATCAACATGCGATTCTTATCTGTACTAATATTATAAAACAAAACAATTTGTCTGTTTGGTTGAACGCGCTAATCAGGAACCTGAGGAACTACTGGTCCGATTTGTAAAATTCTTTCAGTGTTAGATAGCCCATTTATCGAGAAAGGCTATTATAGGCTACTTTTTATACGGGTGCGCGGAGTGGTTTCTACGGGACCCGAGTGGAAGCTAGTTAACTAGAATTAATTAGTCCAAAGAGTCCCATGGCACAAGATTTAACAGGAAAAGCGTCATATCTATGTCAGTGCTACATCGTTATCATCACGGGTGTCTTCTGAACTCATTGTAAGGTTTCTAAGCTTTTAATATACTTCTGAATCTCCGTAAAACTTCTAAAGCATAGTAAACAAACGATCGTGCAGACTTTCCCACTTACATCATAAGTAAGGACGTCTTGCTGTTTGTTTCATGGAATCTCTCGCCGACGCCAAAGAAAGTACGTGCCAATAGTGAGCTTAAAATTGTAAACAAGTGCCGTTGCAGCGCAACTCGCTTTATGCAGCGCTGTCAAGCGGATTTATTTTTATTGCAACTTTTATGTTTGCATTCAATCTCATTATCGCATTGAAATGCCTGCTCAATAGACCACTAACTAGACGAAAATATAAATACAAACAGCTTTTGACCGATTCTCCACCCTATTCTAACATTGAGTTATTGTGTAGCAGGTTTTTATTATAATACTTTTTACTGTAAGTAGCGTTGTATCTGTATGGACCCCAAGGTATATTTGGAAATAACAAATTCAGTTACCGATTTTATAAGCAAAACAAGAAAGAAGAGTATTTTTAAACAATAAGCATATACATATTTTCAGGTACCTGAATTTAAACCTATGTACGAGTATATAAATATATTTTTATGTATTTAAATATTTTTTATTATATGTATATATTTAATGCAAGTATCTAGTTCGTAAAACTTCATAAAATTATAAGAACTTTAATTTCGCAGAATGACATGTAATTATTTATTAAATTAGGTCTGCAGACGTTTTTACTTTCCTATCGAGCGGTACTCGAATACTCGTAATTAATTATCAAATTATGATGAGAGGGTATCCATTTATCTTCAGAATATTTAATTATGACTTCTGAGAAGATATTGATAAAATAATCTGCACTAGTATTTAAAATGGGAAAGTAACACTGTTTGTCTATCCAAGGAATATAAAAATAATTTGTGTGTGTCTAATGTTATAGAGAAGGTTTTGTGTTTGCACAAGATAGTATAGAGATTACCGGTTTAGCGGTTTTTTAAATAATATTTGTTTTATTCAAACATCATACAAATAAGTTACAAATCTATGGGTATTGTATAATTATATAATATAATAATTATAATATATATAATTATAGCAATGGCGGCCCGCGACGGGGCTTAATTGTTTTTTTATAACCTTCAGGAATCAGATTGATCTATGGGTTAAAAGGCAATACGTGGAGTAGTTTTTGAGTTCATCGCGAACAGACGCAGAGACAGACGCGGCGGCGGACTTTGTTTTATAATATTTATATAGTGAAGTTATCGATATCGTTGGTGCAAATATCCGGTTCACGTCACCGTATCGGTGTCAAGCATGGTGTTAACACTCTATGTACATATATAATTATTGCGTAAGCGCATAACTGAGCGGTTAAGTATGTTATGTGTTCGCTCATGTGTTTATGATATATCGTTCAATTTAAACCACGAATCTATGTATGTGTTTTTCAGGTATAAAAATATTTTCTTAAATTTTCACAAAAAGACATTTTTTTTTCGTTAGCACTGTAAATGTATTAAAGTCTGCATTCCATACATTAACTTCCCATGCATGATAAACATGGTGGCCAAATGACGCGCATGCGCGTAATCGTTGCATTGTGTAAGACTTGGCGCAGGAAACCGAAGAGGTGTCACTGGCGATAGGACCTGACTGTCAGAACACTTTCACTTGATGAGTCTATTTTTATCACATTGTTCTGTCTAGGCATATTATAAGATGTTTATATATTGTTTTCAAAGCATTTTTTCTCTGTTTCCTCAATTACTATTAATTAAGTTACTACCCGGATGAATTCTTCTAAGAGAAGTCAGCAACATCGGCAGGCCCCGTAGGGCATAAAGCCTGCCGTAGCCGCGGGTTGTTTGCAAGAGATAGACCGTGGCCCCGGCACACCTCTAGAAGGCATATAGTATGGTTGTTAGTCAGTAAGAGTCTGACACTCCCTTCAGCTGCACCTTCAACAGGAGGGTCATTTGATGATATCAGGGAAAACAAAGTCCAGATTAACGAAAGATAAAAACGAGCTGTCGAAGTAGCGATTTTATTAATGAATAGTATAGTGAATTGTTAAGGAATGTTAATGTTATTAGATTTTACTACACTTTCTGTCGTGGATTTACTGTAATAATTTGTGCTTAATATTTAAGGTGGCATGGCTGGTATTCTGTCATTAGCAAAAGTGTTGGGCTAACAATTTTTTTAGTTTTTATTTCATGAATCTATAATCCTGATTTCCATTTTTCCTTTTAAAGCCGAAGAAAGCGTCAATATATGTTGAAGGCTTTTTCTCTCTTATCTGTTGCGTCACTGATGGTGTTAACGTTTTACGGTAAAGGTCTATTTGATGAGTGTGTTACGTACTTGTGAATGGGCCGCAATAAACCATTCACGGTGTGTGTGCAATAGTTTGCGACATTGTGTTTACGTACTAGTGTAGAAAACTTAATACTTTTTTGTGTTTGTGTATAAAGGTTCTTGTTTTGGGGTCACGTGTTAGGTAATGGGTTAATTTGGTCTGCTTTCATGTAAAGTAAGTACTCTTGATAATTTGACCATTAATTTATTTTTGATAGTTTTTCATATTAATTCACTGGCTTGCTATTTTCGAATAACGGTTGAACATGCCTTTAGGGAGACATCACTGCACATTTATCGCACTGAAATATTTTTTTTTCCTCTGAACGTTTGAACTTGTTGCACTTTCAGTCACCGAATTATCATGATTTGGTGATTGGGGTTTGGTGCGAAAACGATTGACGGTCGGAAAATTAAGTATTTGTATCAAATGTAGACTCACTTTAAAAAATAATTGTGTTCGTTAAACAAATGTTTTTTTTTTTACTCAGAATAAACGAGGGATGTTCTGGACGTACCTACAGGTACTATAGAATAGAAGTTCCTACCTTATCAGAAGTAGATTTTACTGTGTGACTATGCTTTTCTCTTCACGTGGATAATATAAAGGATGCAGAAATAATCTTAAAGTCAAACATTTCAAACATAATGAAAAGCATCATAATTTCGCAATAAAATCTAGTTTTACTATTAATTATATTAGATCTTAAGGTGAACGCAAGAATCGAATAATAAATCACAAAGTCGACTAATTAACTAAAGCTGCAAAATATGTACCATTGTAATGTGCGCACTTGCGCAGTACGTTTGTACTGGTCAGCGGATTCGCGTCACTTTCCTTACATCCGGCAGTTCGCGCCAATATCGCTTATGCAACAAACGAGAAATCTCAATTTTGTTTAGAATTATATTACGAATGTGAGCTGAATATTAATGCATCCGTTTTAATGTTTTATTTATTCTTTTAAATTGATTGTTGTATTAAATCTGTTATCTATATCTGCTGCTAAGAATATTAAATTTTATATTTCGTTAACTATTGTAGAATTAGTATAAAAATGTCGTAATAGTCTCCAATTTAATAATTTCTGATAGGAACTGAAATTAATGAAGCTTTCTTAATATATTTCAACAAGACTTTTCATATAAAAAAGGGCTAATGATACTCTTAATATCTCTTCATTAACCGACAAGTAACAAGTACTTATTTCATAAAGAAGACTTAAGCTACCTATAATTACATCCCTAAACCAATCAGCTAATTACGTATTAAGTTAATTACTCGACACTTGACACTTAGAAAGTGATGATTAAGCATTATTAACTTTAGGATATGAAGAGATACAGTCTGACGGAGGAAAGTGGCCACTTAGAAATGTTTTAACAATAAATAGGAAAGTCATGACACTCCATTAAGTTCCCCGTCAGCACCGCCAGGCGTCTCCGGGAAAGTGCCGCCGATAAACATTTTATTGCTGATATTGTTTGTGACGGTTGTGGTCATTGCAGATTGTCTGAGACATTCATTGATTCTTTCATATAGATTTTTAGAAATAAACTGTTACGTCATTGGAGCTCTTTTCCACCTAAATAAAGTTGCTCATCTAACCTTCAGTACTTTCTGTGTGGTTTGGTAAGAAGAAAATGGGTGGTTATGAATCTTCTGGATTTGGAATAATGTCGAAGATTATCAAAGTTTAGCTTCAGCAACTATTTTGCTTTGCTTAGCACTAGCTAGTTAAGGCGCCTGACTTCAGTTGGAAATAATATCTATTACCGCAATAGCGGGCCGCTAATGTTAGGGCCATGCTTATTGCATTGTTGTTAATACGTATGCTGTATGCATGCATATTATTTGGAAATTTCAAAATGCTGCACAATAATAGTGCGAGCATGTATTTATCCGGCTATTGGCACACTTGTATCCATCGTGTAACGAGTCACAATCACTTTTACTTCTTAACACTATGTAATATATCATCGCTTGCGCCGTCTCGCGTTGATTATATTTAATTAAATAATTTTACTTGCGATAGTCACTAGGCGGAAGACGCGAACGAATGTTTGGAATGTCGATATCGTACTTGTTCTTTGAATCATCTCATGGAATACTAAAGTTACCGATTGTTCCTGTGTATGATTGTTTTGTGTGCTCCTTATTATAAATTATCTAATTAAGGATGAAGAAGGAAATTCACTACATCGTTGGTTAATTTGTTTCATACTGCGATTGCTGTGCAGGGGGTCTTGGTTCGGTTCCCAGGTGAGGCTGAAGTCGTTTTGCAGAATTTAAGAAAATTTCACAAAAAAACTGTCGTCAAATTGGAGTCTAGAAGTTGATATTGATACACACGTGTGCACCTGATCTCTTTCCGGTTGTGTCGCTTTGCTGTCCCGCCCTTTTTATTCCGCCACTTTCATAGTGCACCTGTGTTTGCGCACACGCTTGTGCACTTACATGCGCACTGAGTAGTTGGCTGATCGTGGCTGTGATTATTATTCAGGACTAATAATAATTTGTGTTTTTGAAACAACATCAGCCTGACCAGCTACAATAAAACAAGTGTTAATGAATGTTATCATGTGAAATCGAAATTCATTAATATTTAGCACAATATTTAAATAATACACGATTAACGATTTATATCAAGATCTTATCTAACAGATGTTAATGTTAACGGTCAACCATTTCCGACCTTAACACCGGATCTGATTTCGCAACTTGCAGCTTTGAAAATGTCTTTGCACTACTAAGTATAGGCTTAGATAAGATTATTGAAGAAATATAGAGCAGCCCACAAGTACCTATATCGTGAGACTAGACTTATCGCTGAATGCTTATATGCAGACCACAAAACACATAAAGATGTGATGTTATCTCTCACACACTTTAATATTTAACTACTATGAGGAAAATACACTATAGAAAGGTGGGAACAATAAAATTGATCTATCCCATTCAAAAACTATAATATACAAATCCTTATTTGTCTTTTAAAAGATCATTCAATTGACACTAGATATTTGCCACAGTTTTGAGACTGGAGAAGAGTTGGGTGGTAGCGAAAATTATGCACTTTATCCATATACTGTCCTAACATGACAGAGACAGTTTTTGTAAGTCAATGCCTTAAATTGAAATACTCCTTCCTTGAAACTACAGTTTATAATTTTCGAATCAAATGTTTTGTGTAAAACAGAAACACACAGGGTATTTTCTTGTATATATGAGTAAGGATATAGCGGCATGTCTGTGCCTATGTAAACATCACATAATACGGTGGTTTCACTTGCGGAATGCGTGTGATATAATGTGCTCCGCCTCTTTGAGACCTGACCGAGGAACCGGACTCGCGGGAACTTTGAAGATGTTCACATGTGCTACAGTTTGGTCTAGGCATCTTAAGTAGTGCCTGTATTTATCTAGATTAAAATAAAAATAACTTCCGACGTTTTCATTGTCTTGTATCTTGATAGACTTTAAATTATTTACAAGAAATCTTGTTTAGCAATAGAGATACATTATTGCTAAGCGATAGGAGAACATGCTTACGAACTAAACAGTTTTTGCTTATCTTATACCGAGGAGGCATGAATTACAGGATATTACAAATAATGTATGGGGTTTTTGGATTTACGAAAATCCACGGAAGTTATATAATTTTATTGAGATATAGTTTTCAATAAAATTATATACTTCGTCAAGTATAGCTACAAATGTACTTGACGAAGACTTGTAATACACCGTGGTAATGACCATATCTGAAGAACAATTGAAACATTTGAATCCATTAATCCCAGTTTAGTGAGAGACGTTAGCTGTATCAGTTGTAAAGGTAAGATTACACCAGTACAGTGCTGCGCTGTGACGCGATGACGCACACAAATGTTTCTTCTCGTCTACTCGCGCTAGCAAACGGTAACAAATTGCTTGCGAACATTTCTGCAATGTCCGCAAAACTGCAACCTTTGTCCGCGAATACTAGCTAGCAGTGGACTAGTACCGATGCGTGAGCATTTCTTGTTCGCAAACAATTTCGGTGGAATGTTGCCATAACGTTTATGTGAACTCGGTGACTCAAGTTGTAGGAAAGTGAACAAACAAACGAAACTTGATATAAACGACTGTGTGTCGGCGTGCGGATGTGTGACGACCTGGACGTGCTGACGATTGCTTCATTTTCACCTGTGGTTAAAAGTTGGATACTCTTAGATAGATATTTTGTTTCAAAAATGTGTGACATTGGATTTTCTACTTACCGTATTATGTTACCTTTAAGGGAAACTTATCTTTGATCTAACATTTAAGATATATTTTGTCTGTCTATTGGTCCAATTTGAAAAATGCTTGTAATTTTACATAGCTCTTTGGATGTAAGAGAAATATTATTATAGCTTAAATTACTTATACATATTACCGTCCGAGCCTTCTATCTAATATTCAGTTCATGTAAATTAATTATGAAAAATACAATAAAAAGAAATGCTGGTTACCGTAAGGAGAGAAAATTAATCTATTGCTTTTTGATAACATGACACTTTGAATTTATAAAAAAAATAAACTTAACAAAAAGGTTTTACATGAATAAATCAAATAGTTTGCAACAACTTATTTTAGAACTGCATCTTTGTCCGTTAAAGTAAACTGAAATAACTGCCTAATGGTCTATTATTTGAACCATTTTATAGAGCCTTAAATCAATTACGTTCGAATACAGCAAATACCACGGCTCGTGTAGACCGGATGTGTCGGAGCCGACATCCGGCCCGGGTAATTGAAAACGACACCACTATTAGCAATCATTTAATGAAAATACATTGCATTAGTAACGGACTCCGCAAATAAATTAATTGTAGCTGTTCAAGTTGGTTTTTTACTTTATTGAAACTTTATATTTAATGTTAAGTTGTATTTATCACATCGTTTATTTTTAACTGTTAACGAGGTTTCGAGTCGAGTCCCGGGTTCGATTCTCAGCTCCTTGGTGCAATATGGTCTATTAACATTGTGTATTGGCAACATTTTTAAATAAGTCTTCAATTTTAGCATTTATTTTTCTCTCAGGAGAAATAAGCGACTATGTGATTTATATCATTGTCCAGTGCAGCGGTATATAACAATAGTTCCATCCGTTTGCACACGACAGGCTTTGACGGACTCATCAGACAGATTTCTACGTCCAATTAAAATTCCACGCGAGTCATAAATTGTCATAAACATAATCGAACCTCTTCAGTTCATTATAAATACAAAAGAAGTGATCGAATCTTCTATTTTTAGTGCTTTGTATGATAATCACTTGTTTATGAGCGTTCAATTAACATACTTTCTTCCTTTTCCTTCCTGTATGTTTACAAAACTAGATTCTATATGATTCTGTGGTCTAAAACGAGTTTAAATCTCGCCATCACTATAGCTAGAATGTATATGTGTGGGTAATTTGCAACACTCCGCACTCCAACAAAACTCTCCATACAAAAGACATAAACGCGCTCAAAGCTATACAACAACTTTATTTCACTTTATAACATAACTTAAGTAACTCTAAGTAAGCAGTCGCCCCCTATAGTCTTCTCCCCCTTGGTTGTATGTGAATAGCCAACGTAGTGTCCGCCACAGAGCCTCTGTGTCCTCGCAGTGGATCTTGTAGCAGTGCTTCATTGATCTGCGCGGGATTGTGGTAGGACTGCGAAATACAGATATAAGGATCTATATTAACTATATATTCGGTAACTGTTGTGTAAAAGATTCATTTATAAGTGAGACTTAATTTGACAAAGTGTCTTTTAAAATTGCATGTCACTAACAGGTTATTCTAGTGATTTATCTTGTTATTTTTTATTGAAATTTGACATCCAAAAATAGTATCTTTTGTACCTAGTAATCAGGGACTCGAAAAATAAGCGAGCGCCATTATTTTCGTTTCATCCTCAGTATATGAGGAGACGTAATTTTAGTAAATAAAATTTAATAATACATTAAACACGAAGTTTATAAACAATGAGTCATCTACAAGTTGGGTCTGTAACAAGTGCGTAAGTCTCGCAACGTATGTACGGGTTCCCAGCTGCGCTTCTCTCATAGAAAGTGTTTGTGCGACCTTGCACCTCGCGGGTCACTCAGCCTGCTCGGGCGTAATCTTGATGCATTTCGTGCACCAACCGAGTGCAGAGCTTGGGAACTAGATAAAATTCCATGTTTATATCATAAAAACGTGTTTGAATTCACTGTAAATCCATTTAGGGGGGATATTGTTGCGACACTTTTTCCCAGCAAAAATACGTATGGAGTGGTTAAGGGTAGTTTTGACGTTCGAAAAGTGCTGATTTATCAGCCTAATTTGAATAAATGATTTTGAGATTTGAGTTTGAGTTTGCAACGTCAAAAAGTGTTTGATATTTTTAATAATGAAATTTATAGCTCAGTATTAAGTCTTTAAGGTTGTGTAAGGTCATGCAGATATGACACAAATATATTTTTTTCCGTATAATAAAGCTTACAAAATTTTCTTCATTTATATCACGATACGATTACTATAAATTCCCTTTTAAGGTCCCACTTGTGGAACTACTAACAAACACACTCACGGTACATAGTTCCTCTCGGAGTGCAGCTCGCACAGCAGCCTCCGGCGACATCGCTCGCTGATGGGAGCGACGTCCGACGCGCCGGAGTCCGAGCGCCGGTACGGTAACGACGGTGCGCTGAAATCACAATGAAACTTTTTAATGTATTTTGTCAAACAATGCTGATAGTAAAGTGTAGTCAGAAACGAAAAGTCAGTAAGTCTAACGCCAGTCTAACCAAGGGGTATTGGGTTGCCCGGGTAACTGGGTTGAGCAGGTCAGATAGGCAGTCGCTCCTTGTGGCACACTGGTACTCAGCTGAATCCGGTTAGACTGGAAGCCGACCCCAACATAGTTGGGAAAAGGCTCGGGAGATGATGATGATGATGTCAATCAATGCTGATATAGCTACAAACAAGTATCTTCGTGTGTTTATCCACTAGATCACCATGATTTATATAATACAGCGATTAGCTACAAATTATTCTATGGAATTATGTTGCACTATATTATAATCCCACAATGTCGCTTCCCCAACAGCCTACAAGCACATTCACCCAGTGCGCGCTTGCGCAAGAGGCGGAGGTGCGTCTTCCGTGCATGCGCACTGCCCGTGCCCGTGCGCAGCGCTGCCACTGACCGACTGACATGCGCCATCGAACACTTACCTATCGAACCGTACCAACGTCTAGTAAAGAAAGTAAGAGAAGAAAAAGAAATTTACTTAGAATAAAATGTTCCCAGATGTTGCACTGGGAACATTTTATTAAAATACCAAAGAATCTAAACAACATTTTGTGTGATCGTGGCAAATAGATATTTTAATATTTTTTTGAAATTAAAAAAAGTAAGTAATGAAGGAAATGGTTGCTGTTGTTAACATAATTGGCTGTACACACACACATCAATAACACAGCAGCTATTACAAAAACAAGTATTTACACACATGACTACAAAACGACTGACTAGTTTACAATGTTAACGCTTCATTTGAGCCTGTAACCGAACTGCGAATTTGAAAGGTGCTCCTAGTCTAACCGTTAAATCAATTAGTTATCAATAAATCCGTAACTAGCTGCTACAAATGTACCGCAGTTGTGTGGTGAACACAGAAATCCGCGTAAAATCCCAACACCGGCTGTACCGGCTGTGCCGGCTGGCGATTACCATCGCGTTCAGTTTCCTTCACAACTCATCACTTTCTATGATAAGCAGTTCATACATTTTGTTTCTTGTATTCCTTTTGAGTTTACAAAAACATTGGTTTAGTACGCAGCAGTAGTGACGCATCGTAAGGCTGTGTATGTTTGTCGATAAAACTGTTTCTTGAACGAAGTTAGGTTCCAACTCTAATGATGTTTCAAATTTGGGTGGGTGGTTGGGAAGAAGTAGAATAGTTGAATGAAGTTATATGTTGTATTAAATTTACTGATAATATTAAAAAGCACATAATTTTAATGTGAAAAAAAGCGATTGAAGAATGCTCATACATACATATTTGTATATTCTGCATTAATTTTCGATTTACCTAAATTGAAAAATCCAGCACATCCAGTTAATACAATCTGTCAAATTTTCTTAATATATCGCCGAAGCATATGGTTCAAAATTGATTGGGAATATTTGACAGTTTCGGGTAGCTTGATGTGCTACCGTCTGTACATTATGTCGTACACCTGTCTACGGTCTAACACTCCGTCTTGCCTCACCATAAATCAGTCGTACATCATATGTCGAACGCGCGTCGTGCGTGTGTCGCGTGCATGCTAATCGCGTGCCGAGTTATATCCGCGATCTGACGTGCACCGTGCAATATGCACCGCGCTCAAGTATGCAACTGATCCGGTAAGGCACGGATATTTTTATGGATGGGCTTGCATGGCTATTTATTTTATTACATTAAGTTCTAATATAAATCTTAACAAAATATGTGGTAAAATTCCAGTCTGTTCGTAATCGCATACCTAATGACACAATGTAACAATACACTTAATTGTGTTGCAATCCTAATTAACAGGTTATTCAACTGATAAGTAGTTCATAATTTTTTGGTATTATCAATTTTATTAGATCAGATATCCGATTAATTTTATCGAATAATTGTAATTATAATATGTCACTATAGAGACGGGTTTTCTAAAAATCGTTTCTTAATCAATTAATTTCTATTAAAAAATAGATAAAAAAATAAAAATTTCAAAGTATGCTGAAAATCAGCAATTTTTGAAAGTCAATTTTTACAAATCAATTTTATTTTGTTTTAATTGCCAGAGCTTATACAATTCTTGAGACAGATTGCAGGTTTGTACCTTCATTTGTTTTAGTTGACGTTATTATCAGGTTCAAAACTAGGTACGGGCTATTAACTTACAGGTTATCATCGACATTGTGTATAGTGATGACGCTGGGGGTGAGCGCGGAGATGATCAGCCCCACCGGGATGAACGCCGTCACCAGGCGCAGCAGGTTTTTCCACGGGTTCACGCTGCAACAATACACCCATACTGTTAAAATACTCTCCTGCTTATGTTAGATAGAGGCGCAGGCTGAGTTTGTTATATTTTACCCATCACAAAGTACTTCCGCGATCCTTGCGGTAATACAACCGTAAATTAAGGGACACAGCTAGGTCTTTGTCATTCAAATCTGTCAGCCACTTTGCCTAGAGCGAGAGGAATTATTTTATATCAACCTAATTGTTGTACAGGTAAACTTTAGTGTCACGTATTTTCACGTATTGATTTGATTGTTTTTTTTTCACGTATTGACCTAACTTTTAGACACCGTTGTACATTTATTTAAATGTATGTGATCTCATAATTATATTTGTTAACATTTTACAAAACAAAAATAAAACAAATCACCACAAAATATTTGGAAAGTAGATCTAGAAACTTTCGAGCTAAAAGATCCTTCATCGTATAGTCATTTATCATTATATTCAAATGAACTAGCGGCTCAGTCAGTGCGCAGCGCGGTGGTCTCAGATTTACTATCACTTGCGCGGGCGCATCTAACTCTATTAGCTTATGATATCTATCAATCAAGATGATTGTATCTTCCAGTGCATCTAACATGTACTGATATATTGTGTACCTACACATGAAGTGATAGATTTGAGTTATTTTAAAAGACATTGCTTAAAAAATCAATTAATATTTTTTTTACATTTACAAATTTAATAAAAATAGGTGACCACCGCATCAGGAACAGGGTCCAAGCTACTGGCGGTGGTTAGAGCCCCAGTACAGAAACTTCACAATACTTGATTATTCTTATGTAGGTGTCACAGCTGATTTAATTCTAACAGAAATAGTTAAGCACTGTTCACGAAATCCTTTCGCTTACACTTGCACAATTTACCAGTAAACACAAGTGCCACATACTTCCTCATGGAGATATTTTCTCACAATATCTCCGTCGGTTGGGACACGCGGACAAGTTTTCACGTTTTTATGTGGTTGCAGACAACCAGTGGCACAACCAGGTTGCATTGCCCTCAATGGTTATGTTTTGTCTTTATGTTCGTTTGTTTAACTCTCACGGGTTTATTGTAACGTGTTATATGCTTTACGTAATACGAGAAAATTTTTAATGTTTGACATAGGATGGGGGTCATTTTGTTAGATCCGTTTATCTTGGCCGATTAAGCTGAGTAGTTTTAACACCCATTTGAGCTCTGCCAAGTTAGCACGGCACATCGCCGTAATATTTATTGCAATTGCACACAGTATGACTTGTACCATTAACCCCCCAAGAATAGAAAACCAAGCGATTTATTTTACATTAGAAAGATCATCTTCAACACATGTAAGTACGAGATACATACGTACATACAAACATTAATTTGTACAAACTCATTCATTATCTCAAGTCGTGTAATATTAATATGAGTAATAAGCATCTCGTGTTCACCGATGTCCGGACAGTGAAAGGATATTTGCGATACAAAAAGGTCGCGCTCATGTCCACTGCACAGATAACAACGGACAGAAGTACCACTACGAACAGTGTAAAGGTGAGCTGATAGAAGTCCGTCCTGTTGCAATTAATAAAGGAGATTACTTTTTGAGAGTACCCTTACGATTTGTTAAAGCGGCTGAATCAATTGAGTTGAAAATTTGACGCTGGTGACATTTATAGATTATGTTTATCATCCGGGTTTGGGAAGTTGTCCTCTCAAAATGCTTTTGCGTGCTATGCAAGTAAAGGAGCTCTATCATTTTAACACTTTAGCCATTTATTAGAACATGGTCGAGGTCCTAAACCTTCTGAACCTTTTATTACGAAAGCATCACCGCGGTTGCCCCCAACAGCTTTCAACTTTCCTACATTGTTTTTAATAAGTATTTACCCAAGAATGTATTTACACCCTTTTGGAGAGACTCAGTAAAAGTTGTTTCTGAGTGTGTCGGACGGTTCCAGACATTCAACTTCAGAAAATTCCGTTTAAAATATTTATTGAGATTTAATTTTATTGTACTAAGAGGCTGAAAATTTTTTAACGGCAAAAAGTTCTTGGTTACTCTCTACCCTCATAAGTTTAATACGTGGATAAACAAATACATCTACGACTTACTGTTTCTTAACGGAATGCTTTTCATCCTCATTGAACCCCAGGCCAAAGTCCTCATCATTATGAGGCTTATCCTCAAACGTCACAGGAGCCTTATAGAGCCCTCCCGCAGGAACTTTTACAGGTACTTCGACTGTAGGCTTGGAGTCCATGGAGTCTTGCCAGTTACCCCTCGTCTTCGTGTAGATGACGTCTTCGAACTTGTAGGGGAACTCCTGGTGGGTGTAGTAAATCTCTTTGGGTATCTTGTTGAAGGTCGTGTGGTGGGAGAATTCCTCTTTTGGGGAACTGCAGAAGAAAAACACAAAAGTTACTAAGTGGGATTTTCAGCCTGTGCAGTGTTGGTCTGTTTTGAATTGGTGTGCAGATTTTATCATGGTTAATAAGCAAACCTTTACCTAATGAAACCACTGGCAGGTTTCTTTTCCACGGGTCCAAAAACAGGTGTCTTTATGATCTCTGAGCTGTAGTCATCGAAGAAGCTCCCCAAGTGCTGGCTCGGTTTAAAATCCTTCAGCAACTCTTTTTTATCTTTCCCTTCTTTAGCTCCTGTAGTGTTCTCATCTTCTGTAAGATTTGATTCTACGAAAGAAGATTCTATTTTCCAGGATTGTGGAGCTGATTTGGAAATTGTATTCGTTTTTTTGACTTTCATTTCAGTATTATTAGAAAAGCTTTCTGTATCATTTAAAGCTATGTTTGTGTCACTAGATTTTGTGTCCGCGTCGCTGCTGTGTCTTGAATGTATTTCATTTCTGTTGATAGTTTTGTTAAAGACTGGGTACAGGGTGGTGATGTTGGCGTCTGCTGTCGTGGTGTCTGCGGCCTGGATGGTGATTGTAGAAGTGAGCAGTAGGATCCATAGAGCGAACTGAAACAGAAAAGTTTGGTATGAGCAACACCATTCAGCAGCGTCAGCTGTATTTAAGTTAAAATACTGTTACCCAAACTCATTTTGGAACTTCATTATTACTGGAATCGGTTATATCTTTCAAACTTGCGTGTATAACAACGTGTAAATAACTATCTAAACACGTAAGAGGGCTCTTAGAGAGGATAGGCGACTAAAACCTGTCAGTTAATCAACTTTTACTTTCCGTCAATAACAATAAATAAGAAACAAAGGCTGTACATCATGGCGTCATTATGTTACTGGTCACAGCCGCGACGTGGTACCTGACACGGGCGTGGTGTGGGAGAAGTCTGCATACAATGACGGACGAGGACCGGTTGGCGGGAAAGTGTCCGACACATGAGGTATAGAAAGAATGGAGAATTCTGCCGACTCATGGTCATATGTGGGGTCAACCATGGGAATTAAAACCGGAGTAGCCGTAGCTGATGTGTTAGCGGCTATTAGAAAACGAGGTAGCGACACACAATAACAACATGGGTAATTGATTTCTTAATTTCGAATAGAATTAATAATACTCATTTCAAGTCAAGCATATATTGCTTGCGGACACAACTTGAGTAAAATATGGTTAGCAAGTAAATCTTTGTTGCGCATACCTACTTATTGACAGAATTACATAAAATTTCTCGGCTCCTCCACTTTTGTACTACACTCCACAACTTGCTCACTGAACCTGAGGTCACAACTTGACCTCTGTGACTTACCGTACTCTATCGATACTTAATAAAACTTATACCGCCGTAGAACCAACGTTGGAGAAATTCTCTACCGGCTGGTTATAGTCTTTATCGCGTATAACTGAGACAAATAAGGCGATGAGATGTATTCAATAAGGAAATAACTTGATCGTAGATAAATGAGGTGGCTACTAGGACTGCTGCATAACAAATGCGAATATGATAAGAACGCTAGCTTTGCGTAGTTTACTGGAACATACATAAATATGTATATGTGTCTCCGTGTTTCAGAAGGCACGATAAAATGTTGGGCTTTCATTTGAACTTCTTTGACAGTTATTACAGGTAGTAAGACGCCAGAAAGTCTACCAAGGGGTCGAATCGGCAGTCGCTTTATGTCAAACACTGGTCCTGTTGCCTCCGGATAGACTGACCCCAAGTCGGTTTCCAGTATTACTATAGTTGTGTAAAGTCTAAGCAGATGATAAATATCCAATTAATTCTTACTTCTCAAACAAGAGGTATGTTGAACGAGTATACAGTAATTACCAACTAGTTAGATACAGAAGAAGTTTTGAGTGACAATCTATACAGACGCCTCGCAGCCTCGGGCAGAGGTCACAGGGTGACCCGCGCGCCATTACATCATTTATCATTAACTGCATACCACGGTGAGGTGTTCCGACTGGTCATGTGTAAGTGTTATATAATATGGTAATGTGTATGTACGTCAGTAGACAGTTTGTACTCATATAGTGCCGTAAGGAAGTTCTACGTAAATAAATGCGGATGTCAGTTAGCTAATTTCTTTTATTCAACGCCGGTGATTGTCACACAGTTTATATAACATAGTTCATTTTACCGAATATACATATATACAGAGTACGTACCTACGTACCTATAAATACAGGTTTTTGTGCGAAGGTAGATAAACATTTATTTTGATTATCACTCATTTAAGTAAGTTCAAAGTAAAGTTATTTACCATAGAGCTAAAAACCAAGTGAGTGCTAAAAAAGGGTCGCTGTCGCCCGGGAGCGCGCCCGTGATGCTGGCAGCATTGCCACGTTGACTCGCAATGCTTATACTTTGCTCAAGGAATAGCCAACCTGTTCGTAACAGGAAGCGTCAACCAGCCGCTTGGATAGGTCTTTAGAGTGGAGTAGAATGCCCATTCGGACTGGGGGCCGACCCTAAACGAGGTCAGTATATTTTCGCTTGCAGTTCTCAAAATCAATGCAAATCTCCAGTCCTTGCAACAAGCTGTATTCAGGTATAACTGGCAAAGTGTTATTCTAGTAATAACACCTACGAGTCAAACCAGACCTCGGGTCTTGTAAATCTTAGATGTAGCAACTCCTTTGCATTTGACACCACTCCTTTGAATTAACTTGATGAATACCATAGGCTAACTGGTATTATTAAATTATAAAAAAGCATCTCCAACTAACTACTCCCTAACATGAGGAACTGTAACCCAAGAATTTAGTTCTATTTCCATTCAGTGCCTGGGAAAACCCCACATCCCAGCGTATGGGGTTTGTGTGCACAATGTTGTCAGGTGACTTTCTCTGTCGCTGCATCGGTTTGGCGGCTGATGCAACGTCATTACAATATTGTTATAGCTGAGTATGTGGTCAACATAACAGCGTGCATTGCTTGCATAGCTGCTTGTGTCACATAACCACAGAATACGGGGCTCTTGCACTGTTTAAGTAGACATAGCGAGGGGAAAATGAGAAATGGGTCTTGGAGAAAATATGAAGTAAACCATGAAATTGTGTTTGTCGGTATTAGCGATGTATAGGTATCACATTGTACGAAAACAGTGTTATTAATACAAAACAGTACTGAGTATCAAAATGTATTAATTATGTTGTTTGAGTTGTGTCCAGTAATTATTAGTGGTAACTGCCCCATTGGTCGCAGTGGTCGTAAGTAGGACTGCCGTGCACGGGGTCCCGGGTTCGATTCCTGGGTCGGAACCTACTCGTTTTGTGGGTTTTAGAAACCTTCAGAAGGCAATCTGGAGTTTGGAAATTGGCTTGGTTTCACCCCCGTGCCTGGGGCGGCAAGTAGCGTCCCCTAATGCTACTCATTAGCAGTCATTGCTACAAATCTAGTAGTACTAGATTACCACAGATTTGAGTAATACGCATCGACTTGTCCCATCCACATCTCACTTGCAACTCCCACGCGGCTACAACTGCCAGTGATTAGTCATTACACAACAATTGTGTAGCTGTGTGTAATTTATTGTAATTATTTACTACACAGATACACACCTTTCTAACGACACGTAACTCTATCTGATTGTTATCAAAGTTTGATGACGTCACCGCTAATCATTATAAAGGATATCTTCAAATTTTTGGCTTCGTAGGAAATAACTATTCGGAATTAAACATATTTAGAGAAATGTGTCTAAGGTGTATAATCAATATGACTAGATATACCTATGATTCCTTTTTGAAAATATATTATAAGTGGCATGTTATTTTTATAAAAATGAACCCTTTGTTTTTAGTTCAACTCGTTTTTATATCAATAAATTACTACTTCCTGGTGCAGTTTATAAGTAAGAGCACCGTCTCAGGTGAAGATGTTTTTGTTAAAACGATTGGGATTATATTCCTATATTCCTACAGTACCTATATTCAGTTTATGCCATTCTAGTTATTATAAAGAGGAATTATTTTA
Source organism: Heliothis peltigera (assembly GCA_958496145.1). Lineage (NCBI taxonomy): Eukaryota > Metazoa > Arthropoda > Insecta > Lepidoptera > Noctuidae > Heliothis > Heliothis peltigera. The sequence continues at coordinate 11,517,731 of OY292333.1, forward strand.
TTTTAGTCAGGCAGCCGTTTGACTACTGTTTCACCCGACGACGGTAGGTGAAGATGTGGTTGAAAGTGGAGCATGCTTGCCTTTGAGTGACCTGTCCACTCTTGACTTGAATACTCTTAGGTTATAGCTATCAGGAAACACAGACTATGGCAGGGAATTGTACTTCTTAGTTTTACACATAACTAATGTGTTCCCATTACGTTTTGCAGACACATTTACTTTTCACAACAATACAGCGCCTGCCAGCCTAGCCTGGAGTATACGCCGGCAGTCGCGTGGTGATGCCTGCGCAGGCGTCGGTCAGTGACTTACCGTTTTGGGTGAAAGTGAGCGTTATGCAACCGCTGCATAACCGCGAGCGCCGGCACTCTGTCACGGTCAGCCTCACCTCTCGCACTTGTTCACTTACTTGCTTTTATTTAGTTAACCTAGGTTCATAAATTTGCACTGAGGTACTTATTTAGAAGCAGAAAAAAACTTCTAGATTTTATATCATCTTATTTTGGCTCCGGTATAGTTTCTCTCCTATAGTTACTCTAACCAATTTCATAATAACAATTATTATAGAGTATGTATACAAAGTTAATAGTTTATTTATTCATGTCAATGTTTCATTAATAACGTCATCATTTTTTGTATGCGTTATAAAGACATAATATAACAATGATAGACAAAAATAAATAAATAATAGTCAGAGCCCATTGACGGCGGTAAAAAAACTATTTTATAATCATTTTCCTCAATTCTCAAATACGGTCTTGGTTATTTTATTGTTATAACACTTCAAAAAGTAGTTAGTACTCAATTAAATATTAATTGAAAGGCGAAGAATTCCTCAGCAATTTTTATTTAAATGGCGCCGGTAAGTGGGATGATACCATACAAACTTTAGGGCTCGTATCTTTATTACTGGAATCTGGATCAAGATGTTCATTTACATAATATAAATTGCTGCCAGATATTATCTGCATTTTTCTAAATACATGTCTCCTATGTAAGAAATATTCAATTCGCGGTTAGTTAGGAGCAATGTCTTTCTAGAATGTGGTATTGCTATTGAAAACTAACATGACAATGACAACATGACAAATCGTGGTGGCCAAGTGGTTACAGCACCAGCTTTTCGAGTACGATTCTGTACGATTCTAAGGTTCGATTCCTGTTCAGGAAGTATGTACTTTCTATAATATGTGCTTGGACACCGGCGACTGAGTGAAGGTAAAGGAAAACGTCTCGAGGAAACAAGGACTTTGAAGTCTGAAATCGCCAATGCGTCTTAAGTGCATGAGAAGAGCCTTGTTGAGCCCTGCAGTTGGACACTAAAGAGCTGATGATTGTCATGTAATTTATGTTAGCCTATATAGAACAATTTATATTGCAACAGATAAAATAAACAGCGATTAGTTTTCGAAAGCGTTGCAAATGATATCTCTAAGCTTTTTATCTACCATTTAATAAGACTTATCTATAATAGAATTCACATAGATTTTTCGGAATATTCCGTATTCACATTGATTGATAAACGAATACTTTGGAGCGTGACGTAATGCGATTAGCGTTGCGTAACTAATAGATACAATATTACTGATATCGAGAAAGTCGATAGATACTTATTAATAACAACATTATAGAATGCTTCACTTGATGTTATTTATCGTTAATGCAAGAATGCGAAGAATAAAATAAATAACAGGATTATGTCAAGGCTTGGTTACCATTAACCTAAATCCTGGTTGGTTTCATGCCTTAGAAATACCATGATATTAATTATTAACAGGCATTTGCTATCAAAACCTGGAGACGACAACTTTAATTGTAGATCCCACGGAACAGCACAAAGTGATTTGGTGAAGTGGAACATACTAACAAAAAAATGTAAATGAATTTATTTTATTTATATGTATTTACGTTAGTATGTAAGGTTTCTATGCACCAAGATGCCTGAAAATAAATGTTTTTATTTGATTGCTTGAGTTTGTGTATAGAATGCACACTTACAATAAGTTTCATAACAATTAAAAAATATGTCATCCTTTACCGTGACGATTGTACTATACACAATATTGTCAATATTCTTGAAGCTCTGCACATAAAAAATATTTAAAGAATTTTCGTTTCACCATTGAATGTTATCGTGACTTCAATCCGGTCATAATAATTGGTGACCAAATCTGGCGTGCGCTTATTTGTAACGTAACATTGCCGCCGGCTGCACCTGATTGCTCGCACTAAGATGGCGGCTAGTGGAGAGCATTCGGAGGCTGTGCAACAGGTCACATCCTGTTTGTGAAATTGGTGAATGATGATCGTGCTGATCTCTAGATAGATGATTGAATCGTTTTTTAATCTGAATTTACATTTTCATAAGCATGTACTCGTTTACTTATTGTGTTTATAAGTGAATCTACGATTATCTGATATCATTATTTAGCATGAGTAAAATAGATGCTTAGTCAAATTTAGAGTCTAGATTTAACCCGAATTTTGGAAGTAAACTTTTATTTAAATAAAACATTGACATCGTACGTTTTGTATTAACTCTAGCTAGGAGAATGAACAATATATTTTTGAAGCATGTGAAGTTATTACTTCGGTATCTATCGTATCTATGATTCCTGATATATAGAATTGGTTATCTATAATAGATACCTAGTAACGATATATGACTTGCAATGTTAATAAGTAAATACAAAGCCCAAAATACCTATGTTACAGTTAAAGGTAAAATTCTGAATCAAATCATGATAATTATTATATGATCGAACACGAACTTAAACATGAATACAAACTCATGAAGTCTTTGATAGCGATGAAATCTTCTCATTTTGAGATTTAATGACATAACAGATAGCTCGGCCGCTGCCCATGGCATACGGTAATGGCGGCCGTGGAGAAGGTTTATGACTAGTACCTTCGGTTGGGGGCAGGTGACGACGGGAGAAAGTGTATGTGCCTCTGCGTGGGAATACTTAAATTCTGTAGTTTATTGATGGTATAATTAAACAAGTAATTCCAAGGTGTGGTGTATTTGTTGCTTTGAGAAATTACTAGCTAAACAACAGAGAAATGCCACTTTAAGTCCAAATGCGTGCGAACGGTAGTGATGGAGAGAGATAAACCAAAGATGAGATGGAGATTAAAAGTGATCTTGATCATTTAGATTTACTTATGATGAAAGCTTATTGAGGAAAACCGACAAGCAAATGATAACGCAAAAGATTAGGCAGTCATCATGAAGAAGAAGAAATGATTCGTCAACAGATATTAGTGTGGGTTGTCGTTAAGTTTAGAATGTTTGTAAAATACCTAACACACATGCACACATACTCGTACATACATTTTACACTGAGCTAAATGAACATACACTATTTACACCGTAATTCCATTTGTATAGGCACTTATATGAAGAATGTTGATAGTTTTTTTATACAAATACATATTAAACAAATTGATTAGCAATTGATATTGTTAGATGTTAGATGTATTATTTTAAAATAAACAGTCATTTATCAAGGATGTTTATCTATAGTAAAATGCAATTTTCAATAGTAATATTATATTCCAGTACATTTATAATACATCTATTTTTCCCAAGTGCCCGCAACACGATGCTATTACGAAATGTACGCCGCGATTACGATCGATCTCCATCGGCTATCTGTAGTTAACGTCCGTAAATTATCTCGTCTCTGATGTGCCGACAGCTGTGCGCTATTTTTATATTTGTAAGCTTCTTCGTTATCTACGATAATATTTATGGGAAGTTACTGTTTATTAGTAAATTAATAAGATCTGAAACTATCGATGTATTGAACAGCCGTCTAAAGTCAATAATTATCACGTACCGCTTTTTAAGCCAGCAGCTCAAATATATCTTTATGTATATGCATTAAGAGGTAATTAAAAACTCTCTTTTATATTGAGTAATTGATTTCCAAAATGTTAGTCAATATAAATGAAACAAATGTGCACTTACTCACCATACTGCACGCACTACATGTCACAACTTTCTGTGCACCCCAGACGTTGACTTATATTTATAATATATTGTGTTCAGTCCGCCATTGTGGTGAAAAGCGCGCAATTTTCCGCGCGGCGCGCATGCGCGCACGACGCTCTTTAATTGTTTCCACGTCTGCGCAACTTTGACGTAACGTTTAAATACGAATGAAGCTTTGTTCTTTTGTCTGGCGACGATGCTGCCGATACGACCAAGTAGACCGTCTTCACTTAGAAGGGGGAGATTAACGCCACATGTACGCAATTCCTCTAATGTGCCTACCTCTCTCCTACGTAATTTAATCTATGTGTAAAAGGTATTTGCGGCAAAAAGTATGTACGTATTGTCATTGTTGTAAATCTTTGTATATGCTCTTTATATATCTGTGCATTATTCATATCCTTGGATCGTTTTTTGTTCTGAACAAAAGTTTTATGTACATGTCTATCCATATGAACATTCACTTACAATATAAGGTCACTGAAATATTGTGTAGCTGATGGTTGGCACTATTGGATTGATTTTATTAAAACGCTTTTATGAGCTTCACTTGTAACTATCATCATCGCAGCCTTTTTATCGTCCCACTGCTGGGCACAGGCCTCCTCTCGCACGGAGAAGGATGAGCATTGCAACTTGTAACTATGTATTTAAGAAAAACTTGGAATCTCAATTCAACTCACTCTCAATTCAACTCACTTCCCGGTCGTCGATTGGGATGCATTTTGCACACGCTCTGATGACAATACATGACTAAGAAACGTCTTTACAAATCCGATATGGCGGCCTCCCCAACTGGCTGAGATGCACGTGTCTAAAATCCACCATGGTGGTTTGAAACTCCTTGCAACACTGACACATTACCGGAAATGGAAAGAATGCTATCTAACGCCGTATTAAACTTGGATGCTTAAAATGTTTGCTACATTTGTTAATATTAAATATCTTTAAATACCTACTAATAGTTTAAATGATAAAGTAGTAAGCTAAGTTTAAATGAACAGAAGGCGAAAAAGTATAAAATAAAACGACGCTAGGAGTCCCGACGCTTGACACCGCGACGCTAGGCGTCCCGACGCTAGGCGTCCCGACGCTTGGCACCGCGACGCTAGGCGTCCCGACGCTAGGCGTCCCGACGCTTGGCACCGCGACACTAGGCGTCCCGACGCTAGGCACCGCGACGCTAGGCGTCCCGACGCTAGGCGTCCCGACGCTTGGCACCGCGACGCTAGGCGTCCCGACGCTAGGCGTCCCGACGCTTGGCACCGCGACGCTAGGCGTCCCGACGCTAGGCGTCCCGACGCTTGGCACCGCGACACTAGGCGTCCCGACGCTAGGCACCTCGACGCTAGGCGTCCCGACGCTAGGCGTCCCGACGCTTGGCACCACAACGTTAGGCGTCCCGACGCCGACTCTAGGCGTCCCGACGCTGACGCTTGGCACCGCGACGCTAGGCGTCCCGACGCTTGACACCACGACGCTAGGCGTCCCGACGCTTGGCATCGCGACGCTAGGCGTCCCGACGCTAGGCGTCCCGACGCTTGGCACCGCGACGCTAGGCGTCCCGACGCTAGGCGTCCCGACGCTAGGCGTCCCGACGCTTGGCACCGCGACACTAGGCGTCCCGACGCTAGGCACCGCGACGCTAGGCGTCCCGACGCCGACGCTTGGCACCGCGACGCTAGGCGTCCCGACGCTTGGCACCACAACGTTAGGCGTCCCGACGCCGACTCTAGGCGTCCCGATGCCGACGCTTGGCACCGCGACGCTAGGCGTCCCGACGCTTGGCACCGCGACGCTAGGCGTACCGACGCTTGACACCACGACGCTAGGCGTCCCGACGCCGACGCTTGGCACCGCGACGCTAGGCGTCCCGACGCTTGGCACCACAACGTTAGGCGTCCCGACGCCGACTCTAGGCGTCCCGACGCCGACGCTTGGCACCGCGACGCTAGGCGTCCCGACGCTTGACACCACGACGCTAGGCGTCCCGACGCCGACGCTTGGCACCGCGACGCTAGGCGTCCCGACGCTTGGCACCACAACGTTAGGCGTCCCGACGCCGACTCTAGGCGTCCCGACGCCGACGCTTGGCACCGCGACGCTAGGCGTCCCGACGCCGACGCTTGGCACCGCGACGCTAGGCGTCCCGACGCTAGGCGTCCCGACGCTTGGCACCACAACGTTAGGCGTCCCGACGCCGACTCTAGGCGTCCCGACGCCGACGCTTGGCACCGCGACGCTAGGCGTCCCGACGCCGATGCTTGGCACCACCACCTTTTCTTCGCAACTATAATTCTATGCATACCTATTCATAAATAAACAAATTGTTCCTATAAAAATATAATTTAATTCTTTAAATATAAATAGCATTAACAATTAACTCTATATTCGAAGTGTTCTCCTTAAACATAGTAGTACTGCGTCTTAGCGTGCCGCAGCATGTGCTTGTTCGCCCAGTAGTTCTCCAGCACCAGCTCCTGTCTCCTGCTGTTCACGACCACCGCGAAGTAGAGCAGGAGCGCTGGAAACAGAGATGTCATACTTTAGATTCGGACATTTTCTTATACTGATATAATGCGGCCTTTTCAGGTCAGAACGATATAGAAGTTTAATAAAAACAAAAAAGATTACGAAGTTTTGATTCAAAATGTTACGAAGCAGACAGGAATCTGAACCTAGGAAAATTAAGCGACATTTATCCTGAAAATTTGTGACAAGTATGACATGGTCATGCGATAATGAGAAGAGATATAAATCATTGAATAAGAATACGGTTGCTTCTTCTTTTAAAAGTACCTTCTCAACAGGTGATGTTTAACTGGTCAGGAATGGTTTGGGAGGCCAATTTGACGAAATCTTATAACATCTTTGGTCTTAATGATAACAGTTTAATTTAACCGAGTTCTTTGACCCCAGGCTTATACAAGTGTCTTACATACTTATAACAATGGGTAAGTACTCGAGCATTGTTTGTACTCGCTGGAGGCTATGCTCGGTGACGTTGCCTGCATTTCTATTGTAATTGTGGTCGCCCTTTCTTATCTGCACATTGTTGTAACCAGAAGAAAATAATGTTCAACTAGCTACCAGTAGGTATGTCACGCCTGGGATCTCTGCGGTTAAGCAGTGGTGAAAGATGGTAAGAAAGTTAGGTCTTCTACTTAGCGGTTAGGGGACACTTTTGTTTAAATATCATATAGGAAGCAGGCCTTCTCTTTTTTTAGGGTGCGATGTCATCAAATAAATTTCTCACTTCTGGACGTAAAAATGGTGTCAGAAGATACTAGTGAAAAATATGTCTCGTTATTTGTGTCCATGATCGTGGTAGCTCATTTTCATTCAATTAATTCGCAGTACTCTATAATCAAGTCATTGGTACGTTTTAAAACGCCTTTACTGAGAAATATAATCTAGATAAAAGTAAATAGATTGTATATCGATTCGAACAAATAAGCAGTTAGCTACAGTCTTTATCGGCAAAATCCTGGTTATCTTCAGTGCAATGACACTTAGAACAATTATTCACTTCAATTACATTAATATGTCATCAGACTACATCCGTTTGACCTGTATAATCTTTCCAATTATCATTCCTTACTCCATGGAAGATTATATTGCATGATTACGATTTTATGCAGTCAATACAAGTTATGAGTTTTTCAACTTCCAAATTCTAATCAAGTGATTATTTTAAAGAAATATATACTTTTTTATCATATACTTTTATCTACATACATCACTTATTATTATAAAAAATACAACTAATGAACTATAACTAGTAAACATAAATAACTAAAAAGCTTCATTATTTTAAATGTGCTATTGTGAGTTAAACTTGCGATACTTCGATACTAGCCGAGCCATAGGTAACCTTTAATGCTTGTTTCTTGAACATCATCATGATGATGCAGTAATTGGATAATGCAGTTTGTAGTCTGGAAAAAGTCTACAAACTGCATTATCCAATTACTGCATATAAACCACATACTCACCAGCCCAACATCAACTACAGACACACAAAGACAAGCTTCTCACCTGAATAAACGAAGTACACGGATATGACGGCGCTGGCTTCAGTGATGGTGTCGACATCCCGGTTGAAGGTGAGCAGCACCATGCCGGCCACCGTGAGCACCAGTAGCACGAGTCCCTTCCACCACGCCAGCACCAGCCACGGCCATGTGAACTGAGGCTTGCGCTGAAACCAGGATCAACGATTTAGTCTATCAGCTCGTGAAAACTGTACGGTATCTAAGGCGTAATTATAAAGGATTGCCTTGCCCAAGTCAGTATTATGGGTGAGGTTGTGCAGAGGGAGTGTAACGGTTTTTAGAGTTCTTTTTCCGAAATGAAAATCCTATATCAAAGAAACACGGTGTACGGTTGAGCTATATGTGACCGGGACCTTGACATCGAATTTAATAATTGAGGATAACAGTGTAAGTTATATAGAATTTATTGAATCGAAGTTTAAAGCACTTTTGTAAACAATATGATTTGTAAAACAGCGTGAAAAAGAATCTCAGCCATTTGTAATGCTGTATATAGTTCAGTACGTACAGGATCGATGCAGAACAAATAACATCGTCAGCCGCAGGATTAGAAATACTTGAGATAACACGACGCCACACCTTCTTTTAATCACAACACTTACTACATTATGTATGATTGTGCAAAATATGTCGGTTTTTTAAATATTCTACTTACAGTTATCTGTGATATGCAATGTTCTATTAAGATAAACAAATATTTAAGTTAATATTCTGTTTTAATAAAGCAAGAATGGGAAATAATACGCTAAACTTAGCAAAGTCATATTTTGATCTTAATCGACAAAATGTTGATATAGTTGAAACGACTATTTAATTATCAGATATCTGGTAAAGTACAACTTGCAGTTACGGTGAATATGTATAAAAAATCCCAGGCATTATATAGATGTGTATCGCATAACCTATAGATATATGTATACGTATCAATCTTTACCTTAAACGCCCCATGTATAAGCAAGCTCCCTATAAATATCTCTATAACTGCCAGCACCGCCAGGGTCGCGTAGAAGATGAGCCGAGCCTGCGGCAGCGAGTCGCTCATCACTGCCAGGGGCGCGTACACCAGCACTGCACATACTGACAGCGCCTGCAACAGTCAGTCAGTAAATTGCCACTTCAATCGTGTTTGTAAGAGGTACATGTTTGTTTTAGATTGGATAAGGATTGCAGTCCTGTATTTAAGTAACTAATCTATATGATTTGTCCAGTCTGGAGCTTAGAGCAGTCTTCAGTTGATGTCAGAATGTCTCATCGGAATAATAAGTTTAAGCGGAATTATGTGCATCACATAAACCATTAATAGACTTAAAGCTCCGTAGACTTCAGGGTGCCTCTGTCTCTGTCTGTCTGTTTGGCCTTAAAAAGCTTATAAGCATATTTATTCTGATACCCGCTAGCAGTAATTTAGCAGGGACACCTAAATCTAAACCTACGCATATAAGTTATCAGGTTTAATAAAGCATATTTTTGGACAAAATGATAGTTAAAATGTAACACGTATATTAGTTTTCTGACTTATTTTTTATCTCTCTCGGTACATAGTCAATATAGACAATTAGTTTACCAAAATGAGCGAGTGCAATGAGTTAGATCGTAAAGAAGTCTTATATTATCTTATATTAAATTATCTGGATGGGTCATTGTGAAAACAAAAGTAAACAAATATTACATCACGCTTCCAGCGTTGGCAATTTATTATAACCATTGTTTCAATTATGACATTCCTCCCTTATAAGAACACAACTGAGCAGTAAGGTACTGACAACGAGAGGAAACTGATATGTCCGTGTATCAAAATAACCATATCTTTATTTTCTTTACGGTGCACATCAAATCAAATCATATATACAATCCTACTAACCTCGCGTAAACCAGAAGCTAGATCCTTCTAGATCACCTTCGCCGAGGTTAAGGGTCTAGCGAGCATTGCTGCAGTTTATTACTAAGTAGCACACGTGATGCGCAAGTTAATAATGTTTGCAATTAGTGCGTTATCAGCACACCGCTTGTGTTTACAATCACCCTACACAATTTACTGACGCTATCCTTTGGTTTCACGCTTGTAATTATGTGTACCTTTAATAAAGTCACACTTATTTCACTCTTCAATTGGATTACATATATGATAAAAAAAGTAATTATTGTATAAACAACATATGAGATTATTTTATTCAAAGTTCAGTTGCATAAGGTACCTATTTACTTCCTTTGAAACCAGCGCGCCTAAGGGTTGCAGACTACAGAATAGTTTGACTCGATGAGAAGTATTGCTAGAACAGTGCATCTGGTAAAGAATCGAATATCATTTAGAATAATTAACGCATGACTTAGGGCGCAATTAACGTGTGATCAAGTTGTTTTATGATCTAATTACCGAGTTACGCAGTTGATAGAAAGTGTGAGATCAGCGCTTAAAATAATTGAGGAAGTTACAAAGGACATCTTATGTCTAGATGTAAGCCATATTTGGTCATGTTTGCGTTTGTACTGGCAATATGTAGTTTTATATTACACCGATAGTTCCGAGTGGGCATGTTCTAGTCCGATTGGCCAGTTCCATTGTTGGATGGAAAATGGAAATACACCCCCTCAATAGTTAAAACTCCTTTGAAGTTTGAGTGATTTGAAAAAAACCTTTGGTGGTTTGTGATATTCTCTTATGCCTCATATAGGCCATATATGTAATACATTATCAATAATACCTATAAACAATGACGATGGATATTGTTGTTTATAGTAAGTACCTATGCCGTTTACTCGTAAAAGTGCGCAAACAATAACTGTTATCTGGTTCCAGTATTCGCGTTAAACTCAGTTCCAATCTGCACTTGACTCATGTTCCAAGAAGTATATAGCGGAACATATGTGTGATTACAAATATTTTATAGTTTCTTCATCTTACTTATTTTTCCCTATTTATACTGCTTACTTAGGAAGTAGTTAGGTAAGTTGTGTTGCTGGGGAGTTTGTTCCACCATTTCTTCTTCCCAGTGATAACACGTAGAAAGTGGCTAAGGGCTGGCGTTTTTTGATGTACTGACCTTCAAAAAGTGCTGATTTTCAGCCTACTTTGTATAAATGACTTTTATCTTTTGTAATAACTAAATTATGTTGTTTGTTTTATGCACTAGCCAGCGCATTAAATCAGGAGTGATTATTTAATTTTTGCTATTCACGCGGATTATCGTCATGCCGAATTGATAAACCCAAAGGAGTAGGCCAGAGTTGGCCTTAATTTCGCGAACAAAAATCGATGGGAAAAGTGACGCTAAAGAGGAAAATTTTATATTCAGGAACGTCAAGTTGTTAATTATTTGTCACCGTCTTATTTTAGCACCACTTTAGCAGAATGATGAGATCTAGACAATGGACTGAATTATAAGTATCTATGCCTACAATCACTTTATTCAAGTATTTTGTATTATTCAAGTAAATTGGACACACCACACAGGTAAGCCTTCTTACCAAACCATTGAGGTACCAGTCAAAGTCACATGTTTTCCAATGAGAACACAACAGACCTCAACTTCCAATCAATGATTCCTTCATACCAAACATAAACATGGAACTGTTACAATTAATAACTTAAAAACACTCGGATACTAACTGTGTACACTATTCCAATCATCTTGGTTCCCAGCTCGAGGCTGAAGCAGCAACAACAGTTGTCCACATTGAGGCACATGTTTTTATTATTGTGAAAAATCGATTTTATATAATTAAATCACAATCGTTTATCGGTCGTGTGGCCGGCGACGCGGGTACTCGCTAACTGATTAGATTCCCTTAAACTCACACTATCTGCTACGATAGGGTGTGAGGACCAATTATCAGAACTGTGTTAAACTTTGCACATACTCTAAATGTTCGCCTGTGAATGACGTTTACGGTGTGACGTGAGTTTGTACCTTTTGGGAATTTGAATATTAGACACATTTGTATTTACCTATGTGCTGGCACTGTTTCACATCTTAGTGGATTTAAAGATTCGCTAAGTGTTACACAGAAATTCAAGTAATAGAAAGGTGCCTAGTCGAAACTGTAGTTGTGTTTACTTGTAGTTTCCCTCACCTATCATATTATTTCAATATTGATTAATTTTAATATTGTGTTCAGTATTTTATAAACCACGAAGGTTTTCGTAAAACTAAACTGGTGCGCTCTCCCTGCAGAATTCAGTTAGTGAGATAAGCACAGGTATCAAACGTAAGGTTACGGCGACTTGATGACTAACAAGCACCGATTAAACATTCTGACTAGGCGGAATAAAAGAGGTGAAAAAATATTAGTACAATATCTATTAGTGGTTAGTAGATATAAAGAATTATTTTATCAATAGTTACACAAATCCTACGGGGCGAAGGCGGCTAGAAGTAGACAGAACTGTGAAGACGGTCCCAAGTCTAAAGCGATGAGGAAGTTAATCTTACAAGATATACAAAAAAACGTCGCTTAATTCTGTCTTAGCAGTTTGTTAGTGTTTACACATCATATCAGCAAGGTCGAGCCTTAGCACAGGTTAAGGTTGTTACAACGCGGCGTCTAGTTATTACATAACTCATGACGTCTAAAAGAAGAGCGAGGATGCAAGGGCTCTGATAGCCGACAGCCACAAATTACTGCAGCGCCACTCCTTAATAAGGAAGTCACACAAATCGTCAGTTTGCAAGTGGGTCTCTAGGTAAAACGGAACTGACGAATTGCAATTGCAACTGCACGCGTTTTGGCGAATCCGAGAGATGTGTCACGAGCACCATGCAGTACGTAACATATAATACTACCTCAATGTGACAAATCAAATTCTTTCTTAAGAGTTATCGAAAAGAAGACCGTTGTAGATTGATTCTCACCGCCAAATATTTTGTAAGACTTCAAACGCAGATTACTAAACTGCAAATATGTATATGGTCTTATTAACACCTGTAAAGCCGGAAGACTAGTCTCAGTAGGTAAATTCTTTCGGATAGGTATATACAATTAAAGATGTGGTTGACAGACAAGTCTGGTGTATTCCACCTATTCCGTCAAGGTCATCAGTAAAAACAACATTCAGGTATGTTCTAATTACTTATCTGGTTTGCTCCCGATAACACAAGTCGGCTTTGGTCATACATGACAGCAGTGATAAAATAATCATTAAACTGCAACCACATAGGTTGTTCCCGCGACCTTTTTGTTTTTGTTTTATATTTATTAACTTACCTACGTCATAGCAAAATACACACGAGATAAATTGTTAAACAAAGATAAAGATTAAGTAATACCATTTACAATTTATTTAAGACATATTGATCCGGGTTATGTTGATGTACTTATACAGACTGTAGTAACACAGCTATATGTGAGATAGTAAGAGAATATAAACGACTGGAAACACCTTAATTAATGTTATCGATTGACTGTCAAACTCATCAACAATTAGGACCAATTGGACAATGCGAGATAACAGGTACCTAACCGGCAACAGTAGTACCGTAGTGCATCGTTATCAGTCGCGAAATCATGGCCGCGATACCCACAACAATATTATAGTGATAAGGCACCCTTGACGCTGAGCGAACGTGATCGTAACGATTCATAATAGCCACACTCCGATGGTTTATAAATAAACTTCCGAATTTATAACGCGTTAAGCTAAAACCGAGATGGGCGTGCCTATGATCAACAAATGCTGCTTCTGCGCCACTCTACACACGGGGACCTTGATTATTGGATACGTTTACTCAGTAAGTCCTTTTTATTGTTGTAATCTTATTTAACATTTCCAGATTAACAATACAAGTCTTTGTCAATGTATGTTTCCACGTTTTTACCTAAATTTCTTTCGTTAGAAAGATTATTTTAATGTAAAGATTTCATCAGATAGTGCATATTACGAACGTTGCTCATCTTGTGTTATTTATTATTCATAATTCTCTGACGTAAATTATGTAAAGTGAAGAATTTCAAGGTAACATTTTCCTAGCGCCTGATGTTTTTCGCATTGTTTATAACACCTGCAACACTTGCTATAATTTTAACGGTTGCCTTATTATTTAACTTCGGTAGTTTTATCATTGTTATGTATACATTAAACCACGAGACGGCGTTTACGATGACTTTGAACCTAACCTTAATCTAGAGGCACTTCAGGAAGACAATTAAATCAATGAAGGAAGAGAGCTATTGAGCTGTTCTACACTTCAAGGCATCTCATGTACATTGATTCATACTAAATTTAGACCGTACGATATTCCAGGTATGGGCACTAATAGAACTAGCAATCTACTGCCTGCTGGTGACGCTAGCGCCGCTCGGCAAGGACGGGACGGTGTCAGTGCACAAGTATGTGCTGTACATCACCGCCGCCTCCGTCAGCGGGATACATCTCATCAGCTCTGTGCTCCTGGTAGTCGCGGCTTATAAGGTAGTAAATGAGGACCAGATTAATGTAGTTTATAGTATAGAAGGTTCGCTTTATAATTTTTGCCTCCAAGGACGTCGAGGATTCACATAGGTAATTGGAAGCCACGCCTTATGCCAGTGAATTTCTGCTTGCATGAACTTAGATACCTGAATGAAGTTCCAAGAACAAGAATAAGATAGTTCGAGAACCTACTGTTTACTACCCTATTTCGATTTAAAAGCTACATAGATAGTAATCAATTTGTCCATCTTTGACATACTAACAAAAACCTCAGCTATTTCCTGGACAATCAGAGAACACTGCTCTCAGACAACACTAACCCATGTTTCAGAAACTAGCCTCCCTAACGTTACCGTGGACGATAGTGACGGGCATCATAACTGCGATATACTTCCTGATGTCGTTCACCGGCATCAGCCTCGTGCTGCAGGACGAGGGCGAGATGCTGGAGGTCGAATCCATCGTTATATGCATACATCTCGCTAGAGCTTGTAAGTACACCAACAATAGCACTTGATTCATGACACGATTCAAGGGCAATACTGACCAGTAATCCCGAAGCTCAATGAACCATCACATCATGTTGATGGAGGGCCCAATCAAAAGTGATAAAATTTCTTGTATAATACAAAATTATAGTTCTCAAATTAAATGGTCGTCAAAAGTTCAAATTGTTGATTTAGAACTTAGCAATAACAGCGAAATAAATAATCCAGGTTAAATAACCTGGATTATTATTAACCTAATTAAATAATTCATTATGGTAAGTCAATAACAATAATCGACCCCTTAACTGTCATTTTAGTTTACAGAAACTACAAAAACTATCTGAGTGTAAAAATACAGTCACTTGTTTTTTACGGCATACTTTAGGCTTTCTATTTTTTTTTTTCAGTTGTCTCCGTATACTGCATCATTGTAGTTCACAGTCGACACAAAGAAATTATGCACCAAGATGACGAAGAAAGGTTTCAACATTCCGGGAGAATATACCATCCTGTGAAAACAGAAGATCACGTTCTATAATTTTTGAAACTAGGACTGTTGTAATTACTTACTAGTTTTAAATAAGGTATGGGATGTACGCTAATGCTGAGAGATGAGATTTGAAGATATAGCTAATTTTTAAACGTGAGAAAAGAGCGGAACAAACTCTTCTAATGGTACTCCAATAATTTATACTGTACTTATTAATATCTTATGTTAAGTAAATAAATTTTATTATTGTTACATTTTTATTACGTTGCTTTATTTTATCATAATATGTTTTCTATCACTCGAAGATTTCAGTAAAATAATTTTATCGCAGAAAAATAGCTACAGTAGAACGGAACGTCGTAGCTTACGTCACTCAGACGTCATGGCGCCATACAAATTGTCAAAACAATTGTGTATCCTTGTCGCACTCGGTGTAATCAATATAGCTATTTCACAAAACCGCCGAATTCTAGATAATTAATTGGGCAGTAGAGATTTTTTATTCAGTCTGTTTCTGTTATCAGTCCGCTCTGTGCGATTTATTTTGCTGTAGTGAAGTTATTGAGTCGCAAATTTAAAAAGAAAAAACAGCACTAAAGTATTTGTTTTGGTAAATCGCAGTTCGAGCTGTAAGAGTAACTGAAGACTTGTGTAGAAGTTAAAAAAGGTTTTATCTAGTCGTAAGTAAAGACGATAATATTTCTTTCTTTGTACAAGGTTACGGGGCGTTTGCTTTGCTGATAATGTTTAGCCAGATGTTTACTTTCCGGTTTTATCTCGTTTTTTATTTCTTAATAGATGCTCATTTATTTTATTTCTAAGTATGTGTTTTTTATAATGATTGTTCTTTATTTACTCTTAAAAATTTTATATTATGTGTTGAGAAGAGCCAAAATTAGATAATAGTTATTATAAATACTTAAGTAATACTAAGTTCATATAATCAACTCAATGCTATATCTAAAGGCACTCCCATTTAATAGTGGTTGTTACTAGGCTCAATATCACACAAATAGAAAGTGCAGGATCTAGGTCACATCCAGTTTGGACAATACATCAATAAAAATATGAAAGTGTCTGCTACTACTAGGTCTAGACATCCAAGCATCTGAGTAGCTGCCGGCTAGTTTGTTTTGTAATTTTTAATTTCTTATATGGCCAATATAAAAAAAATGCATATCTGCTCTGTAAGACTGGGCAAACTGGTTTATTTATATGAGTGCTTACCAAGCCAAAATATTTGCCGCTGCCTGTCATATCACCGTAAATAAATGCACAAATAAATTGAAAGAGATTTTAATCCACGCAGATAAACTTGTACTTAGTTTAATTTTATATTTCCAAAGAAGTATCTAATTTAACAATTTTCTAATTTCAGAAACATTTATCAGTATTATACAGTCAAAGTAAAGTAAATCTAATTTACCTTTATTCAGTTATAAGGTTTCGCTTGTTGAATTACAACATAAATAAAAACCTTTACTTATAAGCCCTAAACTATTACTAAAAATATAATCAATGAACTGAAATTATTTCTGTATGACAACAAGCCTTACGGTATACAAAACAGTGTTTTAAATCAACATGTCAGGCTATAGTTACTAGTGGTCTTAATTATTTAGAATATTACTGTCCTAAAATATTATATCTCTTATATTTAAATGAACACACACACATTTATTTATATGGACACAAACAACATTATAAACGAGAATATCTAGTGAGCTATGTTAAATATTTGCCACAAATCTAAAGAAGGCATTTAATTATGTCCAATAAATTTTAGACATCTTTACAACCAACTTATATCCATTCCAGTAACTTAAGATCTAATCTAGCGAGCCTTAATTCTTATCAATTGGCGACATCTCTTGATTCTTGTATACGGCATATGAGCACAACCTTGAACTGTTCAAATACTGGCCGTGGTGCGCCGGCGCCGAATGACGAGACGCCTACATTTATTATTAGTGTCCAGTAGCTCTATACTAGGCATATATCAGGCTAGGCAGTGAGCCAGTTTGCCAACAACCTATTGAGCAGATCTGCATTTTTTACTATACAGCGTGTTCTCCAATCAAAAGAACAGTGGACCGTGTCCCTGAGTCAGCCTTGTAGCGCCAGACGGTGTGTATTCAATTGTGTCCATAGCGCCAGGTCTTAATAGCCGTGACGTCACTGACCTTGGAGCCATAACGCTCTGTTTCCATTTAGTACGATTTTGGAGTGAATTTGGGATTCCATTTGATGCTAAAGCTGTCTCAAAGATTTCTGAGAATTGGAAAATTGAAATCTGAGAATTGGATAAAAATGTGTAAAATTAATCCTATAGGTTCATTTGCACAAATGCTGTAAGTTAAAGTTTAGTTCAGTCATGATATGGAGTTGATTTCATAATGGCACTTTCAGTTGACGAATAGGCGAATGTTAAAATGACTAAACCAATGTAGGTTCTGGAATATTGGAAGGGATGTGCGTAAAATCGATACGAATTGCGATATCCCGCCTCCCGGCCTCGTGTGCTGAGCCCCTGAGTCACCGTGTTTGATAACAATTTTGCATCCTATTTCCAATGTATTGCGGTATATGAATCATAACCTAGATATAGTTTTATTGTTTTCAGTCAGGGCTGTTTGGACATGTAAGTATTTTTATTAAAATTAGTATTATGGTCACTTAATTAACAATTAGCAAGTAGGATAGCCACATAAATGTATATTACAGCAATAAAGTGGTTAGGTACTAGGTGTGGCCAAAATCCGTACTCGGCTTATAAATTGAGGCTAGAGAAGGTTAGCTAAAACGTCGCGAATAAAGTAATAAAAGCTTTTGAATAGAATTATTCATTAAGGATACGAGTACACATTAATTAAAGCTAGTTAAAGCTACGATAGGGAAATAAGTCGTAATTGGTAGACAGAATATTAGCTCTCAAGGTCTTGCTATGTAGCTTATTCTTTCGAGATCTTGGCTCTCTCTTACGCAGATACAGTGAAGCATGGTGTTAGAATAGAAAGAAGCAATGCCTATTTTACATTGCCTGGTACATAATAATGTTTACACTCATTATATAGGTCACGGCCGCCAATGGAGCTAGATCTAAATTTAAATATTCGCTAACAAAAATCTAGCATAGCATTTGTAAGTGGCCCACTTGTAGCTTCGTAAAAAGCTCGGCCTGTGTAGGTGAGGCCAATCAATGGAAAAGTCGACGGCTGTCCTTGATAAGTTCACTCTCATCAATAGCGGGACCTTCGTGCTCGGTACAAGGCTTAGACTATAGATGATAATGAAAACAATTGACACCTAATAGCTTAAGCTGACTTGAGCAAGAGATTCGTCACCCCAGGTTTTAATCTAAATCTCGTATCGTTACGTTAACCTTAATTTTCTGATCGTTGATCTATGATCCATAGTTGATCTATTTAGGATCTCTGTTACGTCTACCATCTTTCCAATGACTTTCGTTTTCATAAATTGCAGTATCGAATAACTAAGATATCAGTTTTAAGCCGCGGTACTTCTATAACTTGGTACACCTTCGTAATTATTACATTGTCAGACACGTATTTACTTGAAAAAACTAAAACCAGTTAAGCTGTTCCATCTGTTCATCCTGTTGCATCTTTCGCTCAGTGCCACAGTGACAATGGCTGCGAACGATACCCCGTAAGTCCCTTTGTTTTCCTTGCATACTGTTTTTAAATTTGAATTTGATTACTCATTAATTCAGAGACTTGTCATAAGTGTCAGATAGGTGTAAACAAAGTTCAAAGTACTTTGGCCTATTCCAGTGACCACAAAGCTAGTGTCTGTTCTAGTTGTTTCGTTTTTTAGCCGATTGATCTTGGCGTTTTATGCGTGATAGCGTCAGACAATAATCCAGTCACAGTAGTTCGTTAAATAGGTTAAACGAACGACATCCATAACTTTTGTAATAAAGCAGTATTACTTAAATTAATTAAAGTTTTGGTTTAAACGGCCCCGGGGAACGACACAATGTACGTTCGAAGTTTGTACTTGCTCGTAATAATGTCGGTAGTCTTTGAACACTGAATTCGCGAGCAATAGAAAAAAAATGGCGTGGGACATTTAAGCGTGAGGAATACTAGCAGTTATGCAAAGCATATCGAGAAACCCATTCTCGCAGCCCTAGAGAAACGATCTTCAAGTGACCGACCGACTCCGCCGAGTCCGTAGGTTAAGACCAAGGTTAAACAAGTTCATCTCATACACAAACTGTATTAATTCATGCTTAGGGATCGTTTTCTCTTAGTTTCCTTTGTTTCACGTAAAAACGTTTGAGTTTGAACACAACATTCTAGAACCTAGCTAGAATTTTGGGTGAAATCGTATAATTTAGGAACAAAAGAAAGTGACAGTAAAACACAGTCAATTTAATCAAATCGTGCTAAATCAGCTCACGTCGCAGATACACTGATCAACATTCCCGTACTATCGCAAATTTTGCGATTTCGCCAAAAATATGTTACGCAGAGAATCTAAAACTCGAACGTTGATTTTTATTATGACATTTTGTGCTGTAAGCCTGTTATACATTAATTTGTATTTGGTGCATCGATCGGCGTGTTTACTCTCACACAATGTGACGTCAAATGTGATTGCTACAGCCATTAGTTAGTCACGATTCTGATGAACTGGGTTTTACGCATCATTTTGATTGCATAAAATTAAAACTTACGAATGACACACATCTGCGGGAACGACTAAGTGCCAAAAGCCTGCCAGTAATCTTCTCTAACATAATTATCGTCTTGGCTCCCAGACCTAGCAAAAGTAATATTATTCAAATAAGGTCTTCAAGTATTGCTCCTTAGATATTGTACTGCGTCGTTTCTCAAGTGGTAGCCAAGTGCGACTACTGTGTACGGGGCGACTAATTAGATGCCCTGGTCTCCGAAATCGCTTCGTGGGTCCTGTGCCTGTATACACCATGTGAGAATAAATTAAAGAAATCCCTGTCAAAATCGGTTCATAAACGACTAAGATATCGGTGAATCTAAAAAAATATACGCGTTTGATTGAGATCCTCCTTCTTGTTGAGAAGTCGGTTAAAAATATCAATCAAAAACTCGTAATTTATTCGCTCTACTATTGATAAGTTTGTTGACACGCGAAACGTGTTACTCGTGTCACGTTTTATCGCGGCTCAAAATATATGTTTATACATTATGCAACAGTGGATATCGTCGAGAACTCGTGGGAGCACTTTATTTTATGACGATGGTTTGGCATTCGACGTAACCTCAGTGTGCGTTAGGTCAACGGGCTTAAAATATCCGACAACATATATAACTATTACTACAGTTTTACGCGAGGGCTTTCCCTACAGCCATATTGAATCATGCAAAGGGTATGTTCGAGGAAATGCATTGAACGTGTGACGTCTCGGTGTGACGTCACGGCGCCGGCGCTTGCGAGCACGCTACTGACGGCAGACTTTGCTTGTGTTCCAGTTGCCGCGAGCGCGTCCACGAGGACAGTTCTACGATGGGAGTGCCGCACGTTACCTCGTTCTGCTGGTGCATGGGGCTCGAAGTTGGCGCCAAGTGCGTCGGTTTCGTACATCTGGTAAGATATTTTTGTGAACGTTCCTCTTGAATATTTAGATGAATTTTAAGTGGCCGCTCTATTATAAATAGAGCTCCGCTTTCCGCAACTAGTATTATTACAAGATCGTTGCCAAGGTTAATTTGCTATGTAATTTTTCGCGTTGTACGGATGCTATCATTATTTATTTTGCATAACAAACGCCTCAGCAACAGTGTAATATTTATAATGCAGGCATGTCCATTGTTTTAACTCTTTTACGACTTAACTTTAGGAAACGTTGTAAGCTTGGCGATAACCCGTATTTATATTATATTGCCATATCTGACATACAGACGAAAGACAACCTTGGGATTTTTTGCTCAAGTTTTGTTTACAAAGGAATTTGACTGTATTATCATCCTATCTGAACACGTTAGGATATTCTATATGTCTATGTTTATATAGACTCGAGTCTACTTGCAGTGAAGCAACAATTGTATTCGCGAATCGCGTTTTTATATTCAGTCTACGTTCGGGACATAAGTGACATGTCGCATTTTTAACGAGCTGTTTTTCTGTGGCTCATCAGTGTGCTAATGAATTCTGTTTCTCCATACATTCACCGGTACACGATTGGTCTGGTGCACTATCTTTAGATAAAATAATGGCAACGACACAGTGCCGCAACTGAAATAAAGAAAGGTTGACCCTGAACAGTCTTACTTATCGGATAACTCCTAATCGTATTTAGAACATTACATTTTAGATATTTATTTACATACATATTTATCTTAGATAAGTTCGGCACGAGTTAGATATTTTCTTTTATAAAATTTTTTCAATGCATAAATAGCTACAATTTTGAAATTACATATTTCTTGATTCTTAGTGTCTCAAAGAGCACAATCTCTATATAAACTGCTACTACTTCTACTACTACAACAGTTTGAATAGCAACATAGTTAAGCAACATAGTTTTTCTATGAGAGGGCTCCGTGCCAATTCAACGTAGGTTATATCAAAGTTAGCTGGTACTGCGTCTGACCCCTCCGTCTTTTGGGCCTGTCTACTGGACTAAGAGACTGAGGGAACAGGGAGTTCAGTTTGTGATTACGCTTGTTCACTATAAAATAACAACAGCCCACGTTGCCAAAAATCGTGGAAACCATTATGAAGTCTCTGCTATTCTCCGCTATCGCCGTGAATAGCTTCAATTTGGGAGGAAAATATTTAACCGTATGCCTCGCAAATATTCTGTGCTAAATAAAATAAAGATTACGCTTATGACGTAAATGAAACGTCGGCTATGATATTGCAGCTGGTGTCATTCGTGCTGATGATCCTATGCTCGGTGTTCGCGGAGAACCTGCGCGCGTTCGTGGGCACGGCGGAGGACGCGGGCGACGGCCTCTACTCCACGTGGTACAAGATCGCCGTCACTGTCGCTGTCGTCACCGTCGTGCACGTCGTGCTGGCGCTCACCCTCATCTGCTCGGTTATTAAGGTGAGTCCTGCAGATGTGTTTACTTCTGTCAGAGACTGGAGCGAACACAATCTAAAGGTAGCCTTAAGGTACGACACGAAAATATGAGGAATTATGAATATGAACTTTTGAGGAAAATGAATAAATGTGGTAAGAATAAAATTAAGCACAGCAGCAGCCATAAAAGATCTATTATAAAAAAAATCACTTCGTGTTGTGTATGTTTCAACTTCGTCGTGCTATTCTTATGGCTCAGAATTTTGAGATCAAAGTGACTTTTATAGTCTTGATTTACTTAATTTTAATTAAATAATTTGCTTGAAGAAGTACTTGTAATCTGTATTTACCTATATATATGTACTTAATAGATACGGTACGTATCGAAATCTTCCAGCCAGTTTGCCACTGATAGATTAATAAATAGGTCTAGCATCAATGAATAATGATTGTGATTGTGTCGGTTGACTTACCACGTGATCGTGTAAGACTAAATACGTAAGCCAGGTTTAGTTATTAGTTTCCTTTTTCCTTCAATTTGTGCGTCTTGGGGAAAACGATACGAAAACAATGCCCATATGTATTTATAGTTCATTGTTTGTTACTATGTTAGTTTTGTAAAATAAATGTTTTTTAACATATAACTCAAAGGTGACTGACTGACATAGTGATTTATCACCGGCAACGCACAGCCCAATCCACTGGACGGATTGGGCTGAAATTTGGCATGCGCTAGATTTTATGACGTAGACATCCGCTATGAAACATCCCTAAGGGGATAAAATAGTGTATGAAAGTTTGTATGTATAAATAAATGCGGGTGGTTATTATGTACATATAAGAGTAATAAGCTAATGCTTGGTGAGCGCCTCATATCTAGACTTAGCTTCTCGGATGTAATAGTAGTGTACTTATGTTTTTGTCAGTGAATTTTGTATCCTCACATCACAGTCTAATCCTTTCCCAAATATGTCTGGGTAAGGTATTTTTTTTTGTATTTCTATTAGAAATAAAAACGTACAGACAAATTGATATCCTTCTTTCAGGAAGTAGTATAAGAATGTTTAGCTAACAATAGTGTTGTGATTCCAGCGCAGCACGGCCGGCATCCGCGTGTGGGTGTGGGTGATGTCGGTGCTGATGTGCGCGGCGCTGGTGAGCGTGGCGGCGCTGGCCGCGCTGCACGGCCTGTCCGGCTCCGGCTCCGACATCTTCCTCTCCTTCCTCGAGGGACTCGTCTTCTTTGGTGAGTGTTCCACACAACTGTTTTACGACCCAAAACCACAGGTTCTCACGAAACGGTTAAAGCTCTAGTCTAGCCTTTTCCAAGAATGTTACGATCATATATTTATTTTTTCTCCGGTCATATTTTATCTTTTGTTATGTTTTTATTGCATTATTATGCAAAACTTGCAGACACTAAAAATCCTTCACTCTAAAAATAGATCATCCAAAAATATCCACAACCAAATTATAGTATACTTCTTTTAAGGAATAAAAAAAAAACAAAAAGGGCTTTTTTATATTCGGAGCCAGCCGTCAAACATTATCAAGGGGTCACCTTACTTACCTTTGAGAATAACTTTAGCCATGAATAAAAAATTACGTCTTGCTACATGCATTTGGATAAAAGACCAGTCAACCGCATCGAGGATCTCAGAGTTCTCAATGTTAACCTCCACCTGTTAACAGTTCAGCCGTTTAACTGTTAAAAATAACAGCTCATTTTACATAGTCAGCATATCTCTGAAGTGCCAGATAGATTGCGAGACAAAGAAGTCGCGCCAATGACTTCCAAGCCACTGCACAAACGCACTTTTATATTCTGTTTACCATGTTAATTGTAGCGACGATATGGTCTGCACTGTTTAACAAGTTCCAATCTTATCTTTATGTAAAATAAAGAGGATTCATTTTTTATCTCCTTTTGTCGCATAACACACACATAGATAAAAAAAAAATCTGGGGCTGCGGGTTGTTCGCAATAGTTACCAAGGGTGGCCCTGGCATACAGGGACCTCCAGAAGGAACATAGTGGGTTTTAATCAGTAACAGTCTGACACTCCCTACAGCTGCACTCTCAGCGGACGGGTCATTTTATGATATCCCATGAAAAAAAATCTCCTCACTTTTAGAAGAATATAAACGTAATATAAAAATCTAATAAAAACATAAAGCGAACAATTTTTTGACAAGGTTATGCAGAAACTAATTAATAAAAATAACTTGGTTCATTCTAAGAAGAAATAATCATCAGAACTGACTGCGATAAGCGATAACTAACATTTTACGCGGCTATTCGATTCCAAGAATATTATTTGTTTATTTTCTCACTGGCGGTTTTTGGGAGATATGCTCCTAACTTTTTTGTATTATTGGCTAGCTGGGTTTGGCAAACAAATTTGGCACCGATCATTTATTTCTTAGCCGATTTCCAAAAAAAGGAGATTCTCAATTTCAGATGTTTGTATTTTTTTATAATGTTTGGCCGCGCTAACCTCGTTACGTACTAACCTATTTGAAATACTGTTATAAAGGGTACCTATCTATTTGTTATCCTATAGTTGTTGTGATTAGGCGAAGGGTCTGAATATTAATATCTCGTCCTATTCGTTCCAGGTGTAATGGCGTACTGCATCCTATGCGTGAACAGCTACTACCTGATGCTGAAGAGCGCCGAAGACATGCAGGGACCCAACAAGTCTATGTACTAAACACCTGACACACTGGAGATGTCCCGGTCAAACTGTATGGTCATTTGTTCTTTTCCAACACGTTTCGTTATGAGAACGACGTCGCCACATGGTGCCGTTTGCTTATCAGATATGCGCATGCGCTTTCAACTATGATCCACGGTCAGTACAAAGATATTTTAAAATTGTTATTTATGCTTCTCGAACATAAAGAACTGAAGATCACACGTGATGGAATCAATATTGTCGTATGGATATTAATTTGACAGATTTAACTACACCCCAAATTATTCACAGCTGATTTTACTGTGCAAGTTTGCACTTAAACTTATGTAGTGTATGTACTAGTTGTTTTTTTACCCGATTGTCTATGAAGGGTATTCTATGGTAGTAGTGTTCTGACAAAGTCATTTTTATTGTCCTGGTGTCTGTGCGGACATACATTTATATTGTTTTGATTTATGTTTGCCGAATATTTTTTACTATGGGCGCTAAAAGTTGTGAGTTGCACAAATGAGTAATTACCTAATAAAACGAGTAAAATCATACAAATATAACGGATTGCGGTGCAACAACAACAAACCACATTTACGATATAACTTCCTGAATTTATTAAAGTGCTGAAAAATTTACTTTTTCATAAAATATCTGATATAATTGAACAGAAGTGTTCAATAAAATATAATTCTATTATTTTTTACTAATTATACTTTACTGTAGCTGGAACAAAGTGTCTGTTAGTCTATGTAGTAGTTACTGTAAGTGTTGATATTATATACTGTGTTTGTGTCGCCCTGCCGCATGCAACCTACCTTAATATACAAAAAAATATATTTTAAATAAAGTCTATAGGGATCTACGTACTTGACCCCAAAATTATATGTACACAATTTCAATACAAAAAGAGAATAGGAAACAGTTAAACTGCGCAGGAGTAATGTATTGGCCTTTGTGTGAAACCCAAAATGATGATGTCATTTTTACGTGAGACGGAATGTCAAACAAAGGTTAACGAGGCTCGAATAATGAATTTTGTTATATGTATGGTTCGTTGTTTCAGTTTACAATATAAAGTGTTTTATTGTTGTTCTATGTATTATTAAGACAACTGCATTTATAGTGTGCGGCGGGGCTTAGGTTAAGTATAACATTTTATAATAATATAGTCTGGGGCAAGCGGTCGCTTAACATTTTTAGTTTCTATTTTATGTTTAAAGTTATTGTTCCTGGATTTATTTGTTTTTGTTTATCATTAATATTGCTTTTATATAGTAGTTCTCATGGTCAATCGTTTTTCTACTTATGAATATAATTTTTGATTACACAGGCCCACCAACTTGGACAAAATAATGTCATGTAAGCAGCCCAAGGAAACTGAGCATGTTAAGCGATCGCAACGTGCAGCCACTTTTTAATGCTTAGATATTTTACTGTAGTGTCTAATAATCTAAAGTTTATTTTATAAGTAAGTTACCAAGCGTAACCATTTAAAGGGCCAACAATTTTACTCGATACTGTTACAGCAACATTTGACAATGTTGTACCCTAAGTGGCAAATTATCTAATCTTGATTCTTATTAATTGTAATATTTTCAAAAATTCAAAATGAATTGCAAATTACGCGGACGAAACCGTAAGCATTTCTAGTCAAATGTTTGGAACAAGTACATTTTATACTTTTACTTATTCATAGAATTTTTAGCAAAACTTGGATACTTGGTGGCTCCGAACGTAACGCTTCTTTATTCCATATGCAGGAAATTGTACTTATGATAATAATATTATGTGCCTGAATGTAGCTTTGTCTACCGATGAAATATATAATTTAGTAGATATGTATAAGTGATCTGGAACGCCAAGGTTTTATGCAAATAAAGGAAATAATCTCAAACCGTAGTAATATGTAATACTAAATTATACGTTAAATGTCAAATGGACTATATACTAAGTAGATAAATAATATAGATGCGTATTATGTACGTTTACTATTAGTATAATCTGCTACGTTTTCGATATTTTGCATCGCCAAGGCGTTTCGATTTTATATTTTAATAATGTAAGTACAAACAAGTCATTCTGTGTGTACGGTAGTCAATTTCAAGAATAAGTGCTCCTTAATGATTGCTTAGAAGTTTTTGACATATTTACATCGTAAAAGAAAGTTCGTTTATTAATAAAAATATAGTATAACGAACACTATATTTTGTGTTCATATTGTGAACTTAATGTGGAAATATATAAGAGCAAAGATCTAAAGAATAATTATATTGCACAAATGTATTTAATTTTCTATAGAAAACGTCCGAAAATGTGTCTTACGAAATATATAACTAACTACGTTATAATATTTTATTGAAATTTTAAATGGTGCATTATTTGTTCAGTGTAACTGAGTGTAACAAGTTTGTTTCTATGTGCCAATAGCGAACATGTCAGTTCTATTTACGTCACGTTTTAACGTATTTACAAGACTTCACGGTGACGTTTGGGAAATGAGGCATAACTCACTTAATTGTACCAAGGAGGCCTTTTGTCTCTCATATTTGTATGTGCAGCTATATGATGCAAGTTAAACGGGGTAAATATTGATGGAAGAATTTCTTAATGCGACATAAAGTGTTATACACCGTGTATGTTATACTCCGATAACACTGTTGTAACCAGTAGGTACAGTTACTTAAGTGTACTTGTGAGGTATTGTGAGCTACCTATATTTTGTATGACTATACGCCAGCTATATTTATTAAATTTGCTAGTTCATGGCTTTGTTTTGCTAAATATCTTGTTTAATTTTCTAACCAAACCTTCCTTGTAACTTAGATATACAGTTAAAAACACTCTAAAAGTAATTAACTAACGCGTATAGCTTTAAAGAGAAAAGACAGTCCATTTTATATCAATCGATGTGCACGCGCAGGGGGCAGAGAGAAATAAAACCACCAAAATATAATTTATACATGTTGTTTATTCATCGGAACAACTTGAATTACGATGAGTTCACATTACTTAAGTTGCTTTAGATTTGTTTAATTTCAATAAATATATTACAACTCTATGCGTAAGTACAGTAGCAACGATACTTGCTTCTAACTTTATTTTATTTATAACTTATGAAGACGTGTCGATGTCGGCACATGAAGGTAGAACGTCAATATGACGCCTTTTGTGGCTGTGGACCTACACTGTAAGATCATGTAAACATCCGCCCAACCACATTACATTTCAATATTGTCAAGATTTCAACTGAGAACTATAAATTATAGCAGTTTTGATCAGTGTTCATATCATAACTGATAGATTTCTTCTGATACAGATAAAAGCGTGTTCTTCAAGCTAATTGCAATGAGTTTAACGTTTAACTCGATTCCAATTTCATGCAGAATCGATTAATTAATAGACATTTCATGATTACTTAGGCTCAATAAAATAATTAAGAGTATTTTTTGCACATTTCGGTAGGCCTTTTTAAAATACATTGAAGAACGTACTAACGAAGAACACTTAGGTACAGAGCTACAGATATATAAGTTTTACGAAAATATAGATATAGTCTTTATGGAATGTAGGTATTCGATGTTCATTCGATTCATCGGCGAGTCTTCAAAACTTGGATCCCATTTAAATGTTTAGCCTTATGCCATGACCGCACCAGGCTTGGTGTGGTTCAATGCATTTGAATCTTAGGAAAATCGCACTTGAAAATTGTGATATCTGCTTAGAGATTTATAATGGTTTACCAAAGTTTTAGAACTCGCTGTACACATTAAGAGCCAATATTAATGCACTATGACGTCGACGTAGTGACGTCACGTGTCATCGACACGACACAACTAGTGGTGACACAGGGGTTCACTTTCGTTGTACATATTACTACTTACAGAGATGTGTGCTTCTCACCCAGATGTACCAGATTTTGTTAGTGGTATTCCCTAAAAAGTTAATACATTTTGTCGTAGTAACTTAAATTTTGTGGTGCAGAATTTTTTTCGGATTTGAATAATTATTTACAATAAATCAAAGATAGACGTAATAAATCGAGGCAAGCAACACATAGCTCTGTTGAAATAAATAAATAAACATGTATGTATATATCCAATTGTACTAAAGACATCATAGCCGATATAAAGTGACGACAGTTTGAACTTAGACACGTTTAGTTACACCTAGTTGATTTACATAGTCTTTTCCTGCCTCCGACGAACTTATGCTACGCACAAATATATCTAAGTAATAGTAAGGAGTCATCATACAATATTATTGAGGTCACGCGACTTTCTGAACTGACCGGTAATCTTAATCGTTAATTAAGTACAATTATTAGGTTCATAACTAACAACAATAGGAGATAATAATTAGGTATTTTGAATATTTATTCGTAATATTCACAAAACTCTTGCAGGAATTGCGGGAAAATTAGCGTTAATTTAGCGGATACTAATAACCTACATTTACTTTTATTTAGTCATGTAGGTAGGCTTTCTTTAATACTTAAATTATTATCTACTATCATTGTAAAGTTAGGCTGATCTCGACTACTACGAATCAGTTCACCAGATCGCATGACACATTAAATCTAAGCTGGGGAACTTTATACATTGCTTTCGGGCTACACAGATAAATACTTAACTAGGTATTGCACGAGACGGGGCTACTAATGTACATAATTACACGAGGCGCGGCGCACGCGCACTTCCTACCACGTCGCGTCGGCATGCGACACTCACAATGTACGTCACACAATGTTTAACTGTTCTGTGGGCGAGCGCGGGCGGCTGCGGCGCCAGCTCAGTAGAGGTGCGCGAGGTGGTGGTGCGCGGGCGGCGGCGCCTCCGTGCCCACGTCGATGTCCGCCGGGCCCTCCTCCTCCGCGCCGCGCACCTGCAACCCACACCCTGCTCGTAAGTATTGCAGCTACGACACAGGCAAAGTGGACATATCAGTACATGGATACATCAAAATCGGTAGTGATTGACGTTTATATGGAATGGAATGGTGATGAAATCACGACAGAAAACCATAATTTTAACTAATGAGGCAATCGTTACTAGGTACTTTGAAGTCGTAGAAAGTAAGTAACAAACTGAAACTCCTCAGGCAAAAAGAAGCTAGGCATAAGTGCGAATATTTTCTGTTATCTACCATTGAACATTTTAATTTATGTCTTTTAGTATGCAGGAAATATGAGGTAGTATAGTGAGTCTCTCCAAGTAGTATGGTTTGAGACTCACCTGCAGCAACATGTTATGGTTGAGTATCCGGGCCTGGTGCTCTTGCGCCTTGGCCCGCAGGCAGGCGATGCTGTTGTTGCGGAAGGCCTCGGCGTCCTCGTACAGCTCGCGGCCCGCCTCGGGCGACGCGCGCCCCTTCGCTGACGATGACGCTGTCGTTGAGCTGGCTGGCGAGCTCTGTGCCTGGGCGGAGTAAAACAAGTTAGTATTTGTCATCATTATTTGTAGAGTTAGTCGTGTTTAACTGACGGGATTGTTCCCCTGTACATTATATTTATGTTCTTGGAATATGAAACTATCACGATAATGATTTAGGTAATGAAATCGATGGTGTTTCTCTATGGTATAATGGCTGGTGACAAAAGCAAGGCTCTGAAACGAACTAGCTATCCAGCTTTTCATAGAATAAATAGAAAACAATAATGAGTAGATGCTCACCTGCGCATCGTGGTTGTCGTGGTGGTGCGAGGAGGCGGAGGTGGGACGCTCGGGCTCTGCCTCGGAGCCCTCGCGCTCCGACCCCGACTCCTTCAGGTGTCGCGCCGCCTCGATCGACTTGCGGTGCATGCCTGGCGACACAGTGACACAAGACAGTCATGATGTGAACTATACTCATAACGCTAGTGATATTGTATGGAAGTCAAGTGCACTGTTGGATTATTAATTACCTAATTGGTTTTGCAGAAGTTTTTTTTGAAGAATGTTTGCGCAGAAGTAAACAGGTTTTCTTTTTTTTCGTTAATTGCTCCGTCAATAACAAAAAGTAGTCAACATCTTAACGCAGGAAGTAGTTATTTAGGAATTTAGGTAGCGTAGAGATCTGCCACTTACCTAGTAAATACAAGTTATTTATTACTATAAATAACTTGTATTTACTAGGTTTACAGTTTACCTTACTAGGTAAACTGTTCGATTTTGATGGCTCCGTCCCAAAATACCTATGATTAATTATGTAATATCAGATTATTTGAAAATCTTTTTAAGTAGTCGCGCCGCCTTGACCATATAATGGCGCCTACAGAAAAACGTGTCATGGTGTGGTCTATAAGATTATGGTTTTGTAGTATGTTGGATTGTGATTGGTCCGTCGTCAAATAAAAGAAGTTGACACCTAAGCATGAAAGCCAAAGCATGTATAGGTATATGGCAGCGGTTTCACCCGCGTCCTGTGGGAACCACTTCGTACATCCGGATAACAAACCTATAGCCTTCCTCGATAACCTATGTATATTACACTGAAAGATTTTTTCATATCAGTCCAGCAAGCTTAGCATGGCGATTCTATATCTATTCTGTCAAGAAAAGACAAAGCTCTTTCTGTCAATGTCAACATGTCTTCTGCCCGAGCATGGCGCGACCTGTCAACTCGCATATAATCACTTGTAAACTTAGCTCGATCGAAGAAAAGAAAAATTTCTTCAAAAAATATCAAAAGAAATCTTACGTCAATCTGTCACTTTTCTGTCATTATGTCCACTCTCCGGTAAATAAAACTTGTTTCTACGGTTGCCATGCTAAGCCTGCAGAAGTTCGGATATTATCTATAGCATTCAACGTACAAACAATAGCAAGTAAAAGTAAATCTTGTATTGTTTTGTACGAGTAAATTACCCACCTCCCTTATACCTATTATGAAAACATTATACATTCCCAGAAGTTCCCTGTTCTACAAAGCAAAAGAATCCTGTTGCTCTCTACATACCTCGACGAATATAATTATGCCTCTTCTTATACTTCAGCTTCACATCACTATAAAGTGCTCCTCTAGAATACAGCATCAAAAATATATTCCAAACCTTATCAACTAGGAATTTCATCTGCATCAGCTCGATAGCAGATCTAAATAAATAGGAAAATCAAAGCGCAAAGCAATATGCTGTTTCGTATATGGCTGCTTATTATTGCTTCTACTCTGTATAATGAAGAACCCTGCGCTAGACATTATGTAAAAACTTATTCATCCCGGAGGAGTTGAGACTCCACTTATAACGCAGGCCGCATCCACATGAAGTAACTTTTACGACTGCAACCTTTGACTGAAACCGAGGGCAACATTGTCGTGACCCCTCGCCACAAGCACGGCACCCATCGCCGCGGCTGAGGGACGTAAAATGTTAATGAATGATATGCGAGCTGTGATGGATGGCGCGACATGAGGAATTGCTAATACGCCGCGTAGCAGACGTTATGAATGTGCCGAGCGTGACGGCGCGCCGACTGACGACAACGCGATTTATTTCATTATTTACAGCTTGAAATACTTGGTGGTTGTGTTCAGACATTTTTATGGGTGATTTTTTAAATATCTGGTATTATATTTTCAAAATTAGAAGTTATAGGATAGCGTATTACTTCCACTTAGAAGTTCAGTACCAAAGAACGTTCGCACATTGCTGCCTATTGATTGTTGATTATAATACAGTATGATTTGTGTAGACTGTTCGAATGCAAGTTGCAAATAAACCTATCCTAACATCATAGTAACCCTATTCAACTGAAAAGCTAATTCAATCGAATCTTCAGAAACGTAATTTTCTTTTTATAAATTCTTCTTGACTAGAATAAAGCAGAAAAAAAGCTCAACTCACGTCTTCAGAAGTATTGAGAACAGCCCTGGTTTAATATCAGTGCGGTTAGTATTTTTACGAGCGCTGCAGCGCGGCGGCGCATATCTAATCATGTCGGGTTATTTACGTCGCCACCACTGATGTACTACATTCTAGCACACTACAGCCTTGTTGTTTAAAATACTTCAACGTGGAACATATTACATTATGGGGAATTATGAGGGCGATGTTCTATAAATCGCTAGGCGGGTTATGAAGTATGAATCCATGAAAATCCATGGACGGCACCCTTTTATACTTTTCTCCAGGCCAAACAAAATATCGTTGTTTGTACATACGGGATACAGGATATTTTTCATTAGTCTGACTTTTGAGATTCCGTTAACAGATAGACAAAAACATTTCCAATATAAACCATAACTGTTGTTACGCGCACGTAGATGCTAAACTGAAAAAATATAGCGGCGGTGCCAGACTATAATCGAAGTGAAACAGAAGTTTCCGATCCAATGTCTTTGCGCCTACATTATTCCTAGTGTATGTACTACTCTTTACAAATAACTCATTAATAACCTTCATGGCTAATATTACACTTGTTATTTACGGCGATATCTGTAATGAAGAACATGAACACGCTCAAAACATGTCTAATAAAGTAACTGAATAGCTTAACGATAACATACTGACACTCATTGTAGGTAAAACCAAATTCCTGTATTTAAGCCGTAGGAACTAGGGCCACCCTAATACACTATTATTCTTAGATGGTTGCAAATAATGTGCTACCACAGCTTAATCCCCTCAAGTGATTGTGTAACTGGGATCGGTAGCAGAAGAGACATTTTTGAAGTCACGAAATTCCTTCCTATACATTTCCAACTTCCTTCCTTCGTTCTGTACCTACAAAAATACAACGTTGTAATAGTTATGTGGCTTTTTGTTTAAACGAACATTATGAAGAAACACGTAAGACTCAAACATGACATAGACTTAGTTTTGGGTAAAAGATAGATCTGCTTCTGTTTGTCGGATAACTAGGTTACTACTTCTATACTAGCTATTCTCATAAATCGATTTTGACTTCAGAAACTTTCATAAACCAGCCTGGGTTCTGTAAGTTGACAGTGTAACACCCCCGTAGGGCACGTAAAGCCGGCGTCCTCAAATGCTGCTGAGTAGCAGTTGTTGTTACAATTACACGTCAGAAGCTGTCAGCCGGGCTTGAGAAAACTTACAAATATGACCTTTGGTTTCTTCGAAAAGATCACCACTAACTAAGTAGCCAGGCCACTAATGCTTTAATGTCTATATCGGGGCTACGCAGGGCCCGATAATAAGTGAGTATACTCTCTTGCAGTCATTGGTGTCCATTACTACAGGTTTGCGCGCCAGTTCATGACAAACAGTAAGCGCGGGGTTAGTCTCTTGAGATATGTATCAACAAAGTTCATATAATTATTACAATTATATACATTCGTTTAATGATAAACAATTGAATATTGCCGCAAGTATTAATTCAGGTCTGGCATTAACCCCATCTTAATAATTTTATGAGCAGAAAGATGACCAAAACATATTCAATTAAGTTTAAACTCGACCGTACCCGACCGTAAGCCAAAACTCTACATATCTAAATGAATAATGTAAATTATAAGATTTTTTGTACATAACTATTATAATACCCTATATAATTAAATAACTCTAAAATGAAATGGAAGAACACTAGCTTTATAGTTCTTTTTGAAAAATATCAGATTTCCGATATTATACGGAAAGCGTTAAAAAAAATCTGTAATAAAACCGTCTCGACAAGAATCCTAGTCAGGAAATACTATTTCCCTATTAGTATTCAAGGAAACTTTCTTATTATATTTTCTTCTAGTCAAGAAAAGACGAGATAGAAAATTGTAGGAAACCGTTAGCCCATTTTCGTTGGTTTCACGTGTGTTCCAGTGGGGCTAGCCAAGATGTGCGACATGGTATGATGTGTTGTGTGATATTTAAAATCAATAAATCACGAGGTCATAGCGTCATTTCAAATATAATTTCCACATGTTTTTCGTTGCTCCCAGCGTTTACGATTGCAGCAGATATCTTGCCTAACCCCGCAGATCTTTTGAAAATATTCATCAATGTTGTTTCGTTATTAATCACGTGTCAATTATTAAACAGTTACAAATATTTTATAATCGTTGTAAGATTTTAAACAAAAAAAAAATGCTGTAGAGATAAACAGCTGTAGAGATAAAATTCATCTAGACGTCAAATAATCGTATCGTCAAACATTCGTATAATATCATATAACCAATACGTATATTGTATATCGATATCTATTCAATCTATTAATTTTTGATAAACTTTCCCAGCATTGAAATGATATTCATCTGACGGCCTAATACAAACGGTATTGTGTGACTGTTTTATACAGAAGTTACCACTTACTCATGGATCTGGTAATTGATATTTACACATTTATAAATTTTAGAAACCTACGAGGAGAGCTGATACATCGGCTGATACGTCCACAAATTAGTCTTATAAGGAGCTAACTATCTCTTTAATAAAATAACTATATATGTGGACAGCCTACAGTACAGTGTATACCCTAATCAATCAAGCAGTAACGAAGTAGAGCGAGCATTAGCGCGGTCCGATAGCGGGGCGAAGCTCCCGGGGCTCCAATACTATGTGATTTGTGTGCCATTAAAACAACTTTGTCCATTAGCAGCACCGCGCTGTAAATCCACTTGATTTAGCACACACTGGTGGAGCTACACGTACGAGTTTGTACAATGAAGATTAATTAAGAATACGTGGAGTTATCACACGGTTTGTTGGACAAAAACTTTCGCAGAGCAGTGACGAAGTAATGAATGGGATGGTCGCAGCCGAACGTCAGCCGCCATCTTGATGAATACGAACTGAAGAAGGTTGCCGTTGCATGTTGCAGAAAAGTGAATGAAAAGAGCGAAGTTCGATTCCAAATCGTATAGCGACGTCCAACCCTTCAGTATTGAAATGATACCTGACATTATGTGTACGGCTTGAAATACACGGAAACTGTTTTTCTGATGATTGCCTAAACATATTTAGTTAAAGAGATACTATGTGCTTGGGATATTCGTTATTGACGTTCTTATCAATAACAAAACAAAAAATATTGTCGTAACGCCTTATTAATAAATAAAATATTTCCAGGTTACCTGAGGGTATCTCATGTCGTACCTAATCACTGGTTTTTGCTTTGCAAACAGCATAATTTTACATAAGCATCAATGACTTGTTGAATGAGTAGTTTTATTAGTTTTAAGTGCCTATTTTTTTAAGTCTTTATCTTCTTGGTATTTATGGTAGAGTGGAATGCGATGTAAGTCTGGTGAACATACAAATATTTCTTGGTTATAGTTTCCTTGCAACAATACGCCGTCTACTCAGGTACTAAATTGTATATCGAAAAGTCTTTATCAAGGGATTTGTTAAGCTTTTTAATGAACATTAACTATAGTTTAATTTAGCTGTTTATTTAGTATTTTCCTTAGTTCTAACCCGATAACTATTCTAGTAAGAATCTCACCAGTCGTGTTCGCAATTCTAAATAAGCTTTTGAAGAAGAACTCGACAGCTTTCACAAGAACTTGCTTTGTATGCGGTACGCTGAAGATATTTTAAATGGAAGAAGCACAATTTTATTTTAATATGCATGCCACTACAATCTTTATACCCCACAAAGCAGATAGTAAGTGGCTTTCAGAAACTATAACTTGGATCTCTTTGAGAGGCCAATAAAACTCTTGGCAGTAACTTCCGAGTGCAAACTGTAGCTCCCAAAGGAAATTATTTAAAACTAAAGATGACTTATCATTGAAACTCAAAAAGCATCCAAATCAAAGGCAAGCCACTCAGGATCGTCACTTCATCGCCGGCAGCCACGAAAGACACATTTGCGCACTTATATGATTTAGTGTAGTGTTGGCGAGGTATAGAGTATAAAATTCTGTGGCAGAAGCGGCGTGTCCTTTGTGTGTGACGCAGCCATACTTTTCACTTTAGATAATGGTTTAGTGTCGTCGTGGCGAGATGAAAGCGTCCGCACAAAGCGAGTGGTTAATAGGCAGATAATTCAGTAACGTGCTCTCCGCGTGCATTACTATCCATTTGCCGATGGATGCGTGATGTGCAACGACACTGCAGCGGATTTTATGCATTTCTAAACTTGGTTGCAATTGGAAGTCAAAGTTAAAGTTTTGAATACTTAGTTTGCTATTTAATATTACCTACTGTAAAGACGACTTTATTTCTATTTAGACATTAGACTAAAATGTATATTAAAATGGTTCCAAGCGTATTTGAAATTACTCTTTACCTAGGTATTTGAAATAGATTTGTCCTCAATGCTAATTAATTAATTAATTGATAATTATTCAATGTGTGACTCTGTAAGAAAAGTAGTATTTCAATGCTTAGGATGTAGACGTAAGTA
Source organism: Heliothis peltigera (assembly GCA_958496145.1). Taxonomy (NCBI): domain Eukaryota; kingdom Metazoa; phylum Arthropoda; class Insecta; order Lepidoptera; family Noctuidae; genus Heliothis; species Heliothis peltigera. The sequence goes on from OY292333.1 coordinate 11,555,171, forward strand.
TATATGAAACGATTATAATATGAAGTGGTGATTAAAGCTGATTGATTTAATTACCGTTTATTTACTTGAATCATAAATACTCGCCAGCTATACGTTTACCGCGCACGCCAACAATGCCGGAGCGCGGTGGTCACAAAACGCCCTCATTACAACTACCTAGCCCACGTAAATACAGTCAGGTACAAAAACACCGGCCGACTACACTTAAGTACATAATTAATATGTAAGCCCGCTGGCAACCCTTAAATCAACGTTAATCAAGGCTTAGACAATACGGCCGCCATCTTGCCGCCCCCTCCCTCCCCCGCTCGCCGCGGCCCGCCCACCCCCTGCCGCGCCCCCCCGGAGGGAGCCCCCACTCGCCGACGCAGGCTTTAGGGGAGAACTTAGGCTTTATTAATTCATATCTGTAGATCTCGTTTCAGTTTTTGTGTGGCGTCTTTATTATTGAAATGAACGTGTTTATGTTGTAATCACGCGTCTTGTGAGCTGCTGGTTCATTACATGGTGCAACAGCTGTACCTGTCAATTACTGGTTTGTTCATTTTTTTAGAAGTTATAATTCGTAGACGTTTCGTAGCAAAATGCTACGGATGCTACGCATTGTTCTCTACGAATTTATGTAGTTTTTTTTTTCAAAATTAAATACCATAAAATTTTAACATTTCCAATTATAGGCAGGTATCCAAACTGCATTGATATTAATAATTTAGGTATGTCTCAATAAATTCGGAAAAAATATTACTGAAAAGTAAAGTAACAAACTGCTAGATAAATCGTTGAGGAGTGAAGCCCCCATATCTCATACAAGATAAATATTTCATCCAAATAAAATTAGTGTAGAGATTGTCAAATAACAAACAAACAGCGGCACACAGACAAACGTACTTTACGTCTCCACTGAAACAAATAAAACCTCCTCATAAGCTGTCAACGTATTCTTGTTTTCATGCCATACACAAATATATTTGTTCAGCTCTCGACACTTCTCTGTCTGGGGTATAAGGTTTAGAATCGCGTGGACGGTGTGAAAGTTTATTTATGTGTTTCCCAGAAGCCTTTCCGCAGTGAAAAATGAACATCTCTTGTTGTTGGGATTAAAAATTATACGTCGCTTTGTTTTGGCGCGGCCGTCGCTCGGCAGTGAAGACATTTTGTTCTCGTTTTACCTTTGACAGTTTAGATTAGTTTGGGAATAAAACTGCAGCGTTTTGACCTAAATTGTACCGTGGCTTCAGCGTTCCTATCGGTGAAACGGCTGCTAAATGCTGATGGTAGGATTGTTAAAGGATGATCAACATTTGTATTGACGTTGAAAGCATTTTTATGCCTGGTGCCAAATCATATTGATCTGCCTTATCATATTGATCTGCCTTATTCTGAATGTCACAGTGATATAATTGTTCAAATCGGTCCGGCAGTTCCTGAGGTTCAGCTTTATAATTAGTATAGACTCTAAAATGTTTCCTATAAAATTCAAACACATCAACAATAAATGAATGTCTTTACTCATTCTGATGGGATTTTGATAAGAACATACAAGTTCACTTATTCTGCAACTAAGTGTACTTATACCAAATCATTTTAGGACAGCCTACTTTAACGAAAACTACAAAAAAAAATTATATCAAATACCCTCATACAGTGAGACTGAGTTAGTTCACCATGGTTTGCCGAGACAAATCAAGGCAATGCTGTTAAATAACATTGACACATACTGTCAACGTATTTTCATATAAACTTAGCTCCTAATTGATCTACCTAATTAGCTTCAGCACATATGTAGCCCTAAACACCTAATTAAGTTCCGTGACAATTTTGTTCAAGACCGAGGCTAATTATAGCAGTACAACAATACGTGTGTCTGTATGTTAGTGTGCGTGACTCACCAGAGCTCGGTGGTCGGGGGGGAGGGGGAGGACGCTGCTACGGCCGCCCCCCATCGGCCACTGCTCTCGACTCTTGAACAAAATCATCACGGTAAGATAGTGTCCATCACGCTATGGTGAAGCTGACTGCCCCACTCAACCCTACTGGATAGCCCGACATATTGGCCTGCGTAGCTCAATGCTCAATGCTTGGCCAGATTTCTTGTTGAAATCGAAATCGGTTATTGAAAAGAAGAGTTCATGATAGAGCCAAAGTTAGACATTCAGGCGCGCCTAGTCCTCTCTACAGTTAGTCTCTCTGCAGTTCTATTTCATACTGAATTACAGGTGGGGCGATAGGCTCGTTCATAATTATAGAACTTTGTTTTTTTTTTATAGATTGTATATATTCAGCCCTTCCGTTTCCTACTAATTAATTAGGACTAATGGCTAAAGACAACTTATCTCAACGCGCTAAGAAGTGAACTAAAGTCTAAACTTACCTTCTCCCGCAGAATCTGCGACGAGACACATGCGTGAACTACAGTAGCTATATTATTCAGGTTCCATAACAAGGCTCCATAACAAATGTTTGATCCTATAGCATCCACTTCAAATATACCTATTATAGTATCGGGAAATGCTTTGGTATTTATAACTTACTATTATCAGAAAACATACTGTGCATTTTTATAGAAGAAAAAAATGTGTTCCCTGCGACGTAGATCGAGCATGATTCAAACAGGGGATATTTTTTTAATAAACTTAAGTAACGTGACATAACTATTCGATATCCGAGAAGTTCCAAGAAGATATGGTTATTGTCTGGGAATTGAACCCTCGTACCGGTCACTGGTATAATGTTAGTGAACCACGTCTGTCTAATACTTAAATCAACTTTATCTAAGAGCCACAATTTTGGTTCAAACACCACAATTCTCGGCTAAATAAGATTGGCTGAAATGACATTATTTATTTTGCAAGTTGTACATAAAGTAATTTTGTTTTATGGATGCTGGAGCCAGCAATTTATGACTTTCCTTGAGAAGATAATATGCCGAAATGAAATCAAAGATTTTTTTCAATTGTTCAGGCCTTCATGCTTGGGTTGAAAAAAATCTTTCAATTTCACTTACAGTGATTCACCAGCAACCACAAGTACCATATAGGCAGACTGGATCAGCTTAGGCTATTCGAAATAGATTTTCGGCTATTTTGGTATATTGAAAAACTGAAACGTCTTGTAGCGGCTAGCAGGGACCAGCAGCCTAATCACAGAGATATTTTAGTACGGAATGCCTGGACACCAACGAATGGGCAAGTGTTGCTTCGGAGCCGATCTACCCATGTGACTTTCACTGAGATACCATTACACATTACATTTATTAGTTTAATTGCTAATCGGTCTATTATTGCATGTCGATATTGAGGTCATTAACACCGATGATCACAATATTTCTGCGATAAGACTAAATATACTTTTTGTGAGTAATCCAAGTCCAACAGTGCACTGTGTGAGGTAACTAAATTATTGTGTATTCCGTACTAACAATCCATTCGACGCAATTGTGAATAGCAACATAATGAAATGTTCCAATCAAATCAATATTACAATCTAGAATCTCAGTAACTCGAAATACAGAAGTGTTGACAGGCAATCTTAGTGTGTGCATTCTTGTGAATAAAATTTGCATTGATAAAGTATATTTAGGCATAACATCACATTGCCACATGTAATTTTTTCTCTATCTTACTCGACTTGATGTAAAACAGTAAAAGGTATCAATTAAATAAAAAACCTTTAAATAATGCAGCTTATGCTTTACCGTTTTTAGTTTCTAAAGCCATTAAGCTGCTGAGCTTTCTGCTTTCTCTACTCTCTGCTACTGAAGCTAAAAATTACATATTGTTACTTCTTTTTCATTTATAGTAAAAGTTCATCGCCTATCACTTTACTACATCAGTTTTTACGGTTGACGGGTGTGCCAACGTCAAACCTTCAGGCAGAGCACATTATTATATCAGTGTGTCACCGAGCAGTTCCTACCGGCGTACCGGCTAATGTAGGTACAAATCGAATGGTTTGCTAGTATATCAGTGTGTATAAGTGTGTAAGTGGCATCAATCAGTCTCACCGAACTCACCGAGTAGCCAGGGCGCGACGGCGTCGTTCTCCTTGGCGCTGTTCAGTATGGTCTCGGGCAGCGGCAGCGAGTGGCGCACCATGGCGCCGTACAGCCCGTACTCCGCCATGATGGTCGACCGGCCCCAGCACTTCTCCGTCTTGCGCCATTTCGCGCGACGGTTCTGGAACCACACCTGCCGAACATGGACTTGCTTAAAAATTGCATTATAATGTACACCATCTATGTTAGTTGGGTTTTAATGAGAGATGATGTTCTATTTAGTTTCAATTATCCAATCAACTAAGAATATAGTTTTCAATATTTATTTCTCTGCATATCTTGGTTCTAAAATTGATAAAAGTGAAAAACAAAATCTAACAAAACAAAAATTTAATCGGAATATGAAGGAATAAAATAAGGAAAAGGAAAAGTAGGCTTTTATTTCATCTTTTCATTTACCTACTTAAAATAGAAAAGTAATAACCCGACAACTTGCTAGTATCCATATCTCGCCTGAACTCGGAGAAAACCTTTGTAAATCACAAAGCCTTCATTCTAAATAGAATGAGCGATCGAATATAACCATTAGAGCGCGGTAGCTCCCTCTAGCGAGATAACTAAGCATGGAAAACAAACCAATTATCGGGAACAAAACGCAACTAAATTAAATTTTCAAATTCACCGCCGGAGCGGCCACTGTTTGTACACAGCCGCGTAGGGCTGCCACCCGGGGATACACTAGCTCCTCTCCTTGTTTAGCTTGGGTACGTGTGCCCAACTGTCACTTGAAAAAAGAAGCATCTAGTTTTATTACCTATAGTAGATGGGGTTATTTTTTACATTACAATTGTTGAAAAGTGTATCAATCCAAAGCTCACAACATTATCAATTTTATAGTTGTTACATTGTACCTACTGATTTCTCCCAACAGTCAGTCCGTATTTATTCTTGATACAAAACAGCGCTAGAGACTAGCACAAACAAAGCTACCAGCAAACTTATTTGTTACAATTATATAAATACCTTATGATATGAACAAACGACAGTAACACATTGATCAGCAGTGGCAGCCCTGCATGTGCGGAATGGGCGGGCGCACCGCACCGCCGCGCAAAACGGTTAATTTCTAATTAAATTTGTTAATTAAGCCCGATAGCGGCGCACTCCGCACAAATTAATACCGCTGTATTATATTACTATGAGCACTGTCTTCCTATGTACGCGCTACGTGTCTTATGTACGCGTGTGCTTGTGTGTGCTGTGGGCAGGTCCAACATTGGAATTGAAGCATAATATACAGTATTATCGAAGTTATGTTACATTTTCTTTCGTGGATTGTTCAGGATAATGGCAGAAAATTAAGATTTTTTTAAGAACTTGTAATATGATAACCGTTTTGATTAATGGCTTTTAGGTATTTACACGATTCATTAATTATTATAAGTTTAACTGTTAATAAGTAAGAAGAACACTTCTAGACTTCTACATTTTCTTAACGTAGACTTACATATTCGTTTTTTGGTTAATAAATGAAACAAAATAATCATAAAACGTGATTTATTTCACTAGCCTAATTACTTAACGTATAAGGAACTTTATTGAACTCACATCAATATTCACTTCAAAACGGTTTTTGGTATACCAGTAATAACAGATCTATAAATTATTACCATATGCGATATTATTATTATTTCTGTTATATTTTTCACATACGGATAATCGTATTTCAGACTTTGTTAGCACACGCTATTGTCTGTATTTAATAAAGACCTGAAAATATTATTAAAACATACATTTGTTAGAATTGTTACAATTTATAGGTTAAATTTACAGGTTAAAATATTATATGATCTATAATTCTAATACTGATTTAATTTATTGTTATTTTATTTTTAAGAGTTATTAATCTTAAATAATTTCATTTATATTGTAAACGCTGCACTACTTCCGGTTGACAACTTCCGTTATTTAAAATTGGCGGGAAGATTAAAAAGTTGGAGGGAAGTAGCGCGCGTAGAAGTCAGTCGTTGGTGAATCTTAAAGCTATAAAGACGTTCAGTTTGTGATTGTATTTAGTGATTGTGATTGATGTCTACGAGTGTTTATGAGCAATAAACTGATAAACTGATTGCTGTTACTGAATAATAAACTGATTTACCCGTCGAAAAGTGTTTGATTTTCTGAGCTCTCATAGCTCAGAAGTGGGATATAATCGTGATAGCGATTAGAATATCGCCCTCGGTGAAAGGACTTGCCGCCCATACAAGTGAGTAACTAACCATGATTTTATTTTATTTATTTTCAAACTATAACCGTGCAAATAGAACATAAAGGTTTTTAATTAATTATGCACTGTATTAGCAAAACAAGTGCCAAAATAACTTTTTTTTTTACATAATAATATATATACCTACATATATACATATATAATTTTTCTCTTCTTTGTTTTATTGTATTCCGAGAATACATAAGGGAACTGAATACAAACTGATAGATGTATGATTTTAATGCATTAATAATCTAAATTCACGGAAAATAAATATGATAATAAGTTAAACTTGTGTGTGTATAATACGATGAGTATTTATGTAATTGTCGACTCGATTTAATGCTTATACTTACTAATAAATACAATGGCTTGGTAGTTTTTACCCATACTATATTACGTATATTTTGATCAGTCCTTGTCCTTTAAATTTTTATTACTATGGTTTTACTTACTTATTTTTTAAAATTTATTTTTTTATTAATATTAATATTAATATATTTTATATCTGCTTATTATTTTGGTTTAAAAGTTTATCAATGGCAATGGCAGTACTGTTTATCCTGTCTATTATGTATACTAAGTTTAATAATACTCTGTAAATACAAAAGTTTGTTGAATTGTAGAACGGCTGCTTTTTGGGTTCTTTGTAATTTTCAGAAAACTATGGGTCATAAAAGAAAGTCTACTCGGCGTACACATTCTCCTGATTCAACCCAGAGCGAATCCGGCTCACCAGTACGGAGACAGCAGAAAACTAGAAGGTCACGAATCCAAGACTTATCAAAGGACATCAGGAGATCACAGCGCAGCAGCGAGTCTAGGAGGCGTCTTCGCACGCCTCGAAGGCGTAGTGTATCGCGGAGGCGTGATGGCGCACGTGATCCTGGCGGTCAACAAAGGCGTAACATGTCACGAAATCGTGATATGTCTCCAAGTCCTGAGTCCTACACTCCACTACAAGGAAATGCAGCACAAATGGATCAGCCTACTACTGCACCAGTAGCTACACCAACAGTGAGTGAACCTCAAATTACTTTGAATAATGACTTTAATACTAACGTTTTAGTTTCGGTTTTCAAAGAGCTTGTTCAGACCATGAAAACAGATGGCAGTAATGAGCGTTATCCAGTAATGAATGTTATTCCAGAGTTTGACCCTGTCAAGCGAAATCAAACTATTGAGACTTGGTTATTGAAAGTTAATGAGTGTGCCGCAATTTATAATTGGACTGAGAGGCAAATAATTCATTATGCTCTCCCTAAATTATCAGGCTTGGCACAAAAATGGTACCAAGGCTTACCTAGTTTACTGTTTTCATGGGCTGAATGGCAGAATAAATTGAAAATGGCTTTCCCAAGTGATGAGAACTATGGGCAGCTATTAACAGATATGCTGGCCTGCAGAGCTCGATTTGGCGACTCTTTAGAAGAGTATTTTTATCAAAAGATGGTACTATTAAATCGTTGTAATATTGTAGGTAAAAATGCTATAGATTGCATCTTATTTGGAATTGATGATAGATCAGTTAGAACAAGTGCCGAAGCAACACAATTTACAGAACCTGATAAATTGCTAGTTTATTTAAGGAATGTCCGATCCACTAGAAAGCCCGAGAAGCCAAATCCATCTATGCAGGCAAGCACCAGTGATAGTAAACAAGTTCGGCCATTCAAGTCCAATCTTAATACATCCGATGTTAAAAGTAACAGATCCTATAAACAGACTAAATGTTACAATTGTGGGGACGAAGGTCATCCTTATTTTCTGTGTAAAAAGCCAATCGTACGTTGTGAAAGTTGTCATAGAGTAGGTCATACTTCTAATAACTGTCCGGGAAAAATAGATCCTAAAACCACCGATAGCAATAGTAAAACAGTTTTGCGTATTTCGAAACAACATGATGATGAATCAAAATATTTTAAAGTTGCTAGTATCAATGGTCAAAACCTTGATTGCTACGTTGATTTTGGTAGTCAGTGTACCATGATACGTGAATCATTTGCGAAGGATTTAGCTAATACGTGGTTACAATCTGACCTGCCAGTTATAAGAGGGTTCGGTCATAGTGTAGTAAATTGTTTAGGCAAATGTGTTCTTGAACTAGAGATCGATTCAGTCAAAGCTTCCGTGGAAGTACTTGTTGTTCCTGACCATTTATTGCAAGTGCCATTGTTAGTAGGGCAAACATTCACAGAGCAGGAACACGTAGTCGTTTATAAAAACAACAATCAGTTAAAAATATCTAAAAATACAATAGCTAGCGTTAACTTATATGTTAATAATCCAGTAACTGTAAAAGGACTGACTATTTTGGAAGTTTACTCTAAGCCGGATTATACTGGTGATCTATTGGTTGAACCCAGTCTTTGCCAAGATCCCTTAAAATCTTACGAAATTTCACAAAGCTTAATTCGCATAACTAATAGCCTTGGTCACATAGTGGTAAAGGGACTTGGTTCCGAATTTGTTTTAGCTAAAGACTTGTTGTTGCTACGCGCACTGCCATTGACTGAGTTGAAGTTAGAGTCGATAGATGTTAGAAAGATCGAACACTGTCCTGATAATATTAGTATTACAAAAATCGAAGTGGAAGCTATACAAGTAGATCACTCTATAGGTTCTAGTAACATATTAAAATTGACTGAGCTGTTGAATAAGTTTAGGGATTGTTTTGCCTTTTCGAGCAGAGAATTAGGGTGCATCACTGGAGCTGAAATGAGCATTAGGCTCAATGATACCACACCCGTGGTTTATAGACCTTACAGGTTGTCTCATTCGGAGCGTCAGGTAGTTCGCGATATTGTGCATGAATTAGAAAGCTCCGACATAATTAGAGAGTCGTCATCTGATTATGCCTCACCAATTGTTCTAGTAAGGAAGAAGTCAGGTGATCACCGCCTTTTGACTTTAGGGCACTTAACAAGAAAACGATAAAAGAACACTACCCTCTGCCACGAATAGACGACCAATTGGATAACCTCTCGGGTCATAAATATTATACTTCTTTGGACCTCGCTTCTGGATATTACCAGATTCCATTAGCTGAACCTTCAAAACGTTATACTGCTTTCGTAACGCCTGACGGGCATTATGAATTTAATCGCATGCCGTTTGGGCTCGTCAATGCCCCGTCCACATTTCAAAAGACCATTAATAATATTTTGGGGAATGCTAGGTTCAAAGAGGCTTTTGCGTATATGGATGACGTAATTGTACCATCTCAAACTATAGACGAGGGATTACAGAAACTTCATGATGTTCTAGACTTATTTCGCTCTTCTGGCATAACTCTCAATCTGTCCAAATGTAATTTCTTAAAAAAATCGATCGATTACTTGGGTTTTGAAGTCACAGAATCAGGCATTAAGCCGGGCCAGAAAAAGATTGAAGCAGTAGATAAATTTCCCAGACCTACAGATCAACATAAGGTCAGACAGTTTTTGGGTTTAGCGAGCTTTTTCAGAAGGTTTATCAAGGGATTCTCAATTATTGCCAAACCATTGACGCGACTCCTTAAAAAGGATGTTATGTGGAAATGGGGTGAGGTAGAGGAATCTGCATTTTTAACGTTAAAAAAGGAACTAGTGAAACGCCCTATACTTTCATTTTATAATCCCAAATTTGAAACACAGTTACATACAGACGCTTCTAAGATCGGTGTTGCAGGAATAGTAATGCAAAGACCAAATACAGAAACCCCATTCAGCGCGGTAGCGTATTATAGTAGGCAAACTTCTCCCGAAGAGTCTAAGTTGACCTCCTATGACTTAGAAACCTTGGCAGTCGTGACCTCGTTACAGCGATTCAGAGTGTACCTGTTAGGCATTTCATTTACCATAGTTACGGATTGTAATTCTCTTCGCGCAACTTTTGAGAAAAGGGACACGATACCAAGAGTTGCGCGATGGTGGAATGTTATACAGGAATTTGATTTTAATATTATTTATAAACCTGGCACAGCTATGACACACGTAGATGCTCTAAGTCGTAATCCTATCCAAACAGACACAGTAGAATTACGCGTGGGACATGTGGATACTGACTGGGTAGCTACGGTTCAACTCAACGATCCTGAACTGCAACGAATTATTTCTATATTAAATGATAGTGCAAACGATAATGTTGTAGAGATCAAAAATAATTTTGTAGTAAAAAAAGGACTTTTATACAGGAAGACTGAAGACGGAGATCGTTGGGTGGTTCCAAAAGGTGTCCGATGGCAAGTTTTGAAATCAAATCATGACGAAATCGGACACTTCGGTTTTGACAAAACTTTAGAGATTATAAAAAACAAGTATTGGTTTAGTAAAATGAGAAAATTTATAAAAAAATATGTACAGTCTTGCCTAGAGTGTGCTCATGCTAAAATACCTTCCGGGAAAAAAGCGGGAAAACTACATCCTATCGAGAAAATTGATAAGCCATTTCACACCATACACATAGACCACGTAGGTCCTTTTGTGAGAAGTAGGCGCAGAAATACTTATCTACTGTTAATCATTGATGCGTTTACGAAGTTTGTCATACTTGTGCCAGTAAAAAGTACTAAATCTATTCATTCTATAGCCGCAATCAAAACTTACTTTCACACATTCAGTGTGCCGAAACGAATAATCTCTGATCGCGGAACTTCATTTACATCTAAAAAGTTTCAAGATTATTTAAACTCGTTAGGTATAAAGCATATTATGAACGCTGTAGCGACGCCGCGAGCGAATGGTCAGGTCGAGCGGTATAACCGGACGGTTTTAGCAGCATTGACAGCTTCAAATATTGGCAAACCTGATAATTTGTGGGATGAATGCGTATCCGAGATTCAATGGGGACTAAATAACACTCAAAATAAGGGAACCGGTAAAAGCCCCGCTCAGGCATTGTTCGGTCTTGATTTGGTAGGCACGTCAGGCTCATTGCTCCAACTTAGCGTCACAGATGATTCTGATAATGTTGATAAGCCCATAGAAAACATTAGAAGAGAGATGTCAGAGCATATTAAAGATGATCAGGATAGGCAAAAACAACGGTTTGATAAGGTTAGAAAGGAAGTAGCATATAATATAGGAGATTTAGTTAGAGTAGAAAGAGAGATTGCGTCAACTGGTAACAGTAGAAAATTGATCCCAAAATTAAGAGGCCCATATCGTATAAAAGAAGTTCTGGATAATGATCGATATGTTATTGAGGACACGCCATTATCCAGGAAAGGTAATCGAAATTTTAGTGGCGTTTTTTCTGTAGACAAAATTTATCCCTGGATGGTATTTAATAGGGCAGATACAGAGTCTGATACTTCAAGTAATGAAGAAACCGATGAGTTAGATGTAAGACAGGAAGGATGTTAAGGATATGTCTGAGGCCTTAATATCTTAGTGTCTTGAAAGATAAGCGATGTTGACTTGTTGATAACTAGTAACGCGACTGAGGATATGTCTGAGGCCTCCGTTACGTTTAACATTAAGGATATTTAAATGTTTTACTTTTAAGATTTTTCACTGGCCTGACTGGGAATGTGTCTGAGGTCTCAGTTGGGATAGATATTAAGGACATGTATGGGGCCTTAATATCTTAGCAATAAAGTTTAAAAAAGGGGCCTGACTGAGAATATGTATGAGGTCTCAGTTAGGACAGGTGTTAAGGACATGTATGGGGCCTTAATACCTTAGCATTCAAGTTTAGTAAGAAAGGCCTGACTGAGAATATGTATGAGGTCTCAGTCAGGACAGATGTTAAGGATATGAATGGGGCCTTAATATCTTAGCATAGGTAATACTCATGAGGACTGAAAACAAAATATGTATTAAGATTTAATGGTTTATTTATGTTACAACTAATTATTATAATAAAATTAAGAACTTTACTAATTTCCCGGGACGGGAAATATGTCAGGAAAGGCCGACTGTTAGAATTGTTACAATTTATAGGTTAAATTTACAGGTTAAAATATTATATGATCTATAATTCTAATACTGATTTAATTTATTGTTATTTTATTTTTAAGAGTTATTAATCTTAAATAATTTCATTTATATTGTAAACGCTGCACTACTTCCGGTTGACAACTTCCGTTATTTAAAATTGGCGGGAAGATTAAAAAGTTGGAGGGAAGTAGCGCGCGTAGAAGTCAGTCGTTGGTGAATCTTAAAGCTATAAAGACGTTCAGTTTGTGATTGTATTTAGTGATTGTGATTGATGTCTACGAGTGTTTATGAGCAATAAACTGATAAACTGATTGCTGTTACTGAATAATAAACTGATTTACCCGTCGAAAAGTGTTTGATTTTCTGAGCTCTCATACATTTTTGTTTGTTGTTTTATTATTACGCTGGTGTAAACTACAGTCGGTTTATTTCTAAGAGGTATTTTATTATTATTCATATATTTTATATTATTATATGCATATTTATGTATTTTTTAATATCATCCATTGGTCCGTCTAATCAGGTGATTGTAACAGCTGATTACCAATGTTTTCAATGGTTATCAGATCTCCTCAACCTCAACCAGTTACACCTGGGCGATGGGCGCCAGGTAGGTTAAGTCTGTGCCCCTTGTTAAGAATGGTTGTTAGCATTTTGGCCTTTTGGCTTCTGACTAACAAGTGACGATTGCCAAAGGTCCAAAGTTTAGCCGGGACCCACCAATGTAACGTAGCTTACAAAACACTGACGAAATCGTCACGATAAGGTCACCCATCCACGGACCGACCGCGCCAAGCTTTGCTTAACTTTGAGACCCGCACGTAATTCATTGATACCAAACAATAATTTAAAATAATATGATGAAATCACATTAACAATGTAACAGTGCTATTCAGTAATCTGTGGTTTTGGTTTCAATTGCTTTTTATGGAAACTACAATAGATTATTTTCATCTTCTCTCTTCATCTTTTTTCAATCTACATATATTTTTGTGTCAATAAATTCATTTCCAAAATTATGTTTATTTTCGAAATCTTAACCAGCTCTATGAACTACTATATTCCAATTACCCAAAGCTGCTTCACATTGAAACATCAGCAGATATGAATGAATTAGCCAACCCCAGTGCTCCAGTGTGCACCGGTACAATTGCCCAGCATGGCTGAAGTAGTGGGTACGCAGACTCAGCATGTTGACTATGGTAATGCCGCCCGAATCCGCGAGTCGTGGGGAGTCGTGTGTGCCGGAGCCTCGAGAACACTGAATATGTAATGGTTGCAATGACAGTTGTTCTGTTTAATGATTTTCAAAATGCATATTTTTACATTTTAACTGGTTGTCCACTAGACAGACAAAATTTAAATGTAACTTTTTAATCTTTCTTCTTCACTTCGCTCTATCCTTGACAATGCTATTGGATACTTGGCATTCTATTCCCTCTGTGGAAAGTGGTAGCTTTACATCCATAAGTGTCGAAGTGTAAGATGATAAAAACATTAACAGGAATACACCATTGCTACTAGTCCATCGCCGAAAGCTCAATATATTCCACCACATATGCACGGAGCGCGGGCTCCGGCGGCGGGATGATATTGATTGGCCGGAGCGTCGGCCTGACAGACTAATTGTTAGAACTCAAAGCGCACTCACTGCCTAGCCTGAGGTCACTGCTCTCCGAGGTCCTGATAATGGAGTTATACCACTATTGGTGCTTAAATACACTAGTTAGAGGTCTTATAGTAATCGACACGAGCTCGGAAAGAACAGAATAAATAAAGAAGATTTGGGGTCAGGTAGCATTACGGATGAAGTGTTGAAATTACTAGTTGTTGGTTGTGATAAATCACAAAATTATTGAGACAAAATTGAGTAGATGTCTTGGTAATTGATGTTCCCAAACCCGGCACCGTGTGTAGTACAGTTTCAAGTTTAGAATTAAAATATAAGCATCATTGCTCTCTGTATGGGATATCACACAACAACACAGTTCTCATGTGTGGTCTCTTGTAGACAAAAATTAACAAAAAAATTTGCCTGTAGGACATTTAAAAATTGCAGTTTTTGCAGTTAATAAGATTTTGTCATTAATTCTTGACGAATTGTGATTGTGGGTGATCATGGAAGTTCATCCTTGAAGGAAGTAAATTTTTTTTTTAAAACACAGCATTAATCACAACCGGCAGATTGTAACTACAGCCACACTTGGTGCAGTACGCGGGTATTGATTCCTCCAACTGACTACTAATAGTTTAGCAGATTAACGACGTGAATACGCGAGCTAACGCGGGGGGTGCTCTGACGTCAGGGATACGTTAACTGCGAGCTTAGATATTACTTAGTTTGGGCATCTGGGAGAAAATTAATTAACTCTTTTATCATTTACAAGATAGCTATCTGCAGAAACAGACCAAACTCTTGATAGGAGCCTTCCCCTTATATTTCCTTTTCAGTTTTACTTGACAGATTTGTGATTTCCGCTTCCGATGTCATCCTCTTTCGAAATAACGTTAATTACTGTCATAATGCCTTATCAGCAGCCTCGCTTATTAAAAATTTATTTGACACCATTATTAGATGCTTCCTAATTAATGCATCCAAATGAATTTCTATAGCATAAAGATGATCTTGGTCGAGTCCCTAGAACTTCTAACCAAATTCAGAGGATTATCCGGGCATTACCAGCGTTAGACAGTGATTGCTTGTGGACAATTACTAGCTTTAGCCCGCGGCGATGCCCGCCTTATGCGGACTTTACTTCATTGGCACGAAATTAGAGAACTTATCGGGATTACCAGTGGCAATCACGTGCGAGGGAAACAACGGACGGAAGGGTGAAGTTGACCACTTGGAACGGCTTACCGGTGCAATCTGGTCGATAAACTGGGGTTCCTGTACCTAGATCCCAATCACCATTTTTTTTACTCTTTAACCGGCTTCAAAAAATGGTTTTGTTTTGAAAGATAGCTACCAAAATTAACAAAAAAATTATATGATGTCTCAAAGTTAGTCTTTGATGAACACCGTATAATAGTTGGTCTGCATGTTAAATATTAACGGAAGGATGGCATCAAAGGTGAAATATGAGATTATTTTTATAGCAGACATGTCTTTCAACATTTTCCTTCCCATGGCACAACATTTAGCAATAACACAAGCCGATCGGCTTATCGATCGCCAGTAGATTAAAATCTCACAGAGGCAGGTAGACAAACGAACGCCACACTCAGCACTATTTAATTAATTCGGCGCACAACGACGCCCGCATTCCGTCGGATCTCCGAATTTACTAATTAACATACGCTCACAAAGGTTCGGCGTAATTGTTAATTTGGCAGCACATTCGCGCCCTTTAATGATGCGTAACGATGGTGCGGGGAATTGCGCGCTCCGACAATTTATTACTCGTATGTGGCAGCCACCAGTCGGCCCTGACCTCCGCCTCCCCCCGCCGGCACACACAGCCGAGACACCTGAGATGGTCGGCCGGGCCCAGGGAAGGGTCTACTCCCCCTGGTCGCATTTAGGGTAGTATTTGTAATGTTGCTTGTGAAACAATTTGTCGGGCGTCTGTGTGATTGCGTAGGCTCGTATGTTGTGAGTGCTACTTTCGTTTGGAAACTAATTTTAAAATTACCGTTTTGTTTTCAACATGAGCTGGTAATTTAGTTTCGAGTCAGTTTTTGCGAAAATAGCGCTCCGAACAAAGTTCCTACACAGACATTAAATAAGAAAGCTTGCGCTACATGAATGACTAACATAAATCATGACATTTATTTTTCTTAACGAATAAAATTTTACAAAACATTGCTTTTAAACCCTGAAAATAAAAACTGTAACCGATACACTTATCTACCTTTAGGAATATGACTGATTCTGGCTAAGTATATCTACGTCTTTCAGATTTATGAATCTATAAAAATTATAATATAATCAATTCATCCGAAAATCCCCTTTATGAATGTGTTTGTTCTAGAGGGGTATCTACGCTGTACTTTTATCAAATAACATGTTGTACAATCCAATAATATCACTTAAGCCCAAAACGATGAAGCATCCCCAAAACAACGACATTACAAATCCCGGCGCACACGACACTTGAGATAATTATCAGCAGGCTGTTACATCTTGCCCCACTGTGGGCACAGTGGGCAAGTGTGCGCTAATCCTTACTAACAAGTGTAGAGGGGATAACGTCGCAGTCGCGAGTGAGCGCCGACCTTAGGGACCGCCAACATTTGGGACTATTAACACATTTTATTGTGAACAGCCCCGATTGATTAACTGACTGTTTGTTATTTTAAAGGGTGCCGAGCGACGCCGGAAACGGAAAGAAATAGGACGTCAGGTTATTATTTAAGTTGTATCAGAGAAATAATACCGTTAAAATCTAATAAATGATTGATTTTACAATATGGTCACGTATTAGTTAAGGTGTAAGTCAGTACAAATAAAGGAAAATATGAGATCGTTCTTTCAGATAATGCAAAACACTATAGACTATAGATTGGCGTTATGATCTCCGCATAAACATTCGAATCATTAATATTAATGAAGTGTTTTCAAACACCGTGCTGGCAACATTCCTCGCTCGCTGCCTGTGGCCGCCAATAGATGCTACGGCAGTGATTGTAAGTGACGTATCAGCGGCGAGTCACGTCGCCTGATGACGCGCTCACTCGAGGGATATCATTAAGCGCAGATACCCGCTGGAGACCACTGACAGTTTAAATAAAGCAAGTGAGCTCCACAAAGCACTTCTTATTTACGTAGTGCATAATTTCATTTCTTTGGTCGTGTTTGAATGGAGCCGGGCGCGCGGGTGTCGGGGCGCGGGGTGCGCGGGGCGGGCCCACCAATCACGTGCAGGCGCGGGCTAAATGGAGTTGCGAGAAGCGAGTCTGTTCCCAATTTGGCGGCAATTTGCGCCACAATGCCGTCATTCTGTTGTCGCCGACTCGCCTTAACAGGTTGTTATTCAATTTGGGGTGCGTCCGACACATTTTGATTAGTCAATAAGTTAATACGCGGTTAGCTGCGCCAGGTTAAGTGAGCGCTTTCACAACTAATTGGGTCCTATCTGGAGTTACGCCTACTACTTATTGGGCGATTTCCGCTCATTTGTTCTCGGCATTAGTAGCTACACGGTTGAAGTTAGAGATATTTGTCATTTAATGTCATGCAAATGAAATTGTACCATTCCCAAATCAGACGAGTAAGTAAGTATCACATCTAAATTGAGTCCAGTAGACCAGGTTTAGATCAAGACTCTGAAATTGGCATCAGCCATGTATCCATTCAATTGGACATTACTCAAACAGGCACATGCATATCACTTTTGATAACTTCATACACTGAATATTATCTATTTAATCACAATATTATGAATGACATACAGGATCGGACAGAACCATTCAATATCAGACAGAATTTAACTTCAAGAACTGCCTGATGACCCAAAGAAATCGGTAAGCAGTTCAGCAATTTGACACAAACACCCTCCTCGCCCCGCTCCCCTAGCCCCGCTACTGAATCAATACTCCCCCGGTTATACTTCATAAGTTTTATTTCCACCGGACCCTCGCGGTCAGCCGATATCTTTAAACCTATTGACTTATTACATTACATTGGGCTCTGAAAAACTGTTTGACAACTGAGATTCAGGATACCAAGATATAGTCCCAGAAGCTTGTTATCTAAATACACTCAGCCGTACTTTAAACGAATATTGACAACGAAAGATTTTCTGAATGTCATTCTGGTGACTTTTTGCTCTGGAAGTGCTAGTGAAAACAACAATAATGTTTGTTACATGTCTCTAGCATATTGTGGTCTGCAATCATTTTTAGAAAATACATTTATACACAAATTAACAAATACGGAGTAGGGTAATTAAAAAGTTAAATCGCTTATTAAAAGAGCCAATATAACGCTGTTGGTAAAAATAATGCTGTCTCACAGAGAAAGTAGGTTTGAAAAGTATTTACGTCTAGAGAAATAATTGTAGTAACTAACGATCTACGAAGTAGGTATATCACACACGAAATTGTTACCAAAGCGCGTACAAATTCACCCTAATCTAGTTACACCGATATTCCCGTTGCCAGCCATCAACAAAAAACAAACTTGAACGCTTGAAATGTCGTTAATTAAACATGATTGAGAGGAAACGGAAGCCACTGAAACATAATAAAAAGGCTGTAATATGTACGTAAATACGTCGAGTCACGGCCAACAATAGCGCGTCGATAATAACATAATAACTATATGAAAATATAATGCTAAGCAGAAAATGAGCGACCGCGGTGTAAAATAAACAAGACGCCACGTCCCCGGCAAATTACTCGCTTGTGTGTCAGCAGCGGTGGGAGGCACGGGCGACAGCGGGAGCGGCCCGGTGACAATATCATGCAGTTACTTATTCCTGATCATCATAAGTGGACTACATCTCTAGCGGTAAGGACAAGAGCAAATGAAAAGTAGGATTATAGTATGCTAGTTAAATTTTGTATGTTTGCTTCTAATCAAGTCTCTATGTTGGTGTCATTAATCAGATAATGTGAGTTACTGCTATAAGATTTGCATTGCAAAATACAAAACACGACTAGGTTATATTTCACATGTACATAAATATCGGTATTGACGACAAATTAGTCAATAAACATAAGAATATTCAATAAACACGAAAGATATTCCAGAGACGTATAATATTTAGGCCAGCAGGCACGGCCGCTTGCCGCTGCCACAGGACAGCTGTGCTAACTAGGCAACTAGCGGCCGTGAATAAGCGATTTTGGGCAATTGGCGCACGGACGGCCCGGCCCGTGTCCGGAGCGCGGCCGGACGGCTCCGAACGAACCGGCAATTTGCCCAGCGACATAATTACGCACACAAATTGACGGGCCGATCGTGAATGACATACAGAAGAACCACTGCTAACTATTATAACAGCTGGCTTTGGTCATTCATGCTCGTGATTAGAAAATTATAGGTTCGATAGTTTAACAGTTTACGCTTTAATTAAATAAACCAATCATCCTACAGGATAGGGTGTAAATTCATTATAGGAATACATAAGTGTATGGTTTATTGCAATCTCTTTCATATGTTTTGAGTTCTAGAGGTGTTATCAGATTGTGTAGAGTTGTCCTTCTGTGAGTGTATTCACAGCGTCATGATGATGAACGCACGTCTAATATCGAAGTGTTTGTTTGACGAATCAAAACGAGATCGATTGATTGGGTGCGCGTCTTAGATTGGGCAGTTACTTGTACTCGTTAGCTGGCGGCCGACACGCACCGTCATTATGTATGCCATGCTTAATTGACATCACGTCTCAATTTATACACGAAATCATGCATAGAATTATTTTAATTATAAGCACTTAATTACACGTGTACTGTAACTTAATTAAACCGTGGCGACTAAGCGCTGCGCAAGTAAAACCAATACAGGCCACATGCTCACACAACGTTTTTATCAATCGCGCGACTCGGCATTCCATAATCTTATTTTAAAAAGGTACCTACTTGGAAGCTGTGCAATCGGATTACTTGCCCGGACAGACTGAGCCGGGGACGGCGACGTCTAATATGTTTTTTAATTACTGGGAACGTTAGCCAAATGAATATGATACGCGATTATCATATTCTCCGGGATTTGCTTGAATACGGGACGTTTCAATAGTTCCGATGCGATTACGGGAATTAATACAGGCCGCGAATTAATGTGGATTACTATGATAGCTCGCTGTGCGGAAACGTTGCGAATGTTCCGATTGGATTATGATTGCAGCCGACATTGCCTGTTGTGTTTGTACAGATATTGCGCTGTTTTACATTATACTATTTTAAAGCCTGTTTCATGAATATCGATATCAACTCGGGGATTACGAATGCCAGGCTGAAACATAAATAAAAGTATTTCGAGACATTAACACACGTGTTATGTTGTCCCTTTAAGAGCAGCAAGACAAGAGCAGGCGAGTGTATGGCCCTAAGGTAACGATATACAAACATCACGATATGATTGGGCAAACAAAGGACTGGGCGATTGTCACGGCCCACACTTGAGCCAACATAATCACCGACATTGTTACAATATTAGCCTGACTGTTCCTGTTCTGACAATCTCACGTTTTTTAGGTAAGCTTTCATGTGGGACACATCGGTGTATTGGCTTAAGTGTGTCGAGATGTGGGTTTAATTGTTAAGGAAACCTTGTGATTTTAAAGCTATTTGTATTCAAAAGGAATGTAATCAATACGTTTTTTAATCCAAGTACAACAGAATCAATTTAAAGACAATAAAACAATTTGACGCGCTTGGCCAAGCCTACTTAAATGTAAAATCGGCGTAGCTCGTAGCGCGCTACGAGTTGCTACGAGTGTTCCAATCATGTCAAAAGTGTACGTCTAGTCATTACAGACATAGACGGAACAAACAGACAAACAGAAAGACAGACATAATAATATTTAAAAAAAATTGTATATGTGACACGCTAAACTAAACAGATGCTCCAATTTATTTATTTATTAAGATGTAGATACAAATTCACAAAAGTATAAAATACAAAATAAGAATATTGAACCAATTTAATCAGACATGAAACAAAACTATTTTACGAAACAGTTACCTATACAAAGCCGTTAATTAAATAATGCAACTAGCTTGAGGCGTCCAGACTATCTCTATGTAGTCAAATTCGTCACAATGAGGCCGCATTAGTAATAATACGAATATCAGTACTGGTGTGTACCGATATCATTGATTGAATCTCAATGAATTCAATGACTGATATCTATGACGCACACACCTGCAAAAACTAACAACCCGTTTAGTACGACTCGTGTAATAAATTCAACGATAATAATGATTAGTCTACGAGTTCCAATTCAAATAAGTCGTTTCTATTGTGAAGTTTTTGTCCAGTCGAGCAGTTGTGCACTAGGCCCGGCGCGCCGGTCCGCCCGCGCCGCGCCCTCGCCGGCACAAAGCGCCTTATTATCTCCATATTATTTTAATATTGTTGCAATGCTACAATAACTGACGCGCATTATTTATCCTACACACTAATGAGCGTGTAGGCACCTCACTTCACCAACTTAACTATGCAACTCATAAAACATTGGCCAATCGATTTTAAACCTTCGCTACACACAATAGGGCATTGTAATATTTCTGTGGCTGCGTTATAAAATTGGTTCTGTCGGACAAAGGAGTGACACGGGGTGCATCTCGAAGTGTCAGGCGAAGTTTTGAATGAAAATAAATGTGTAATTATTATTAGTGGAATATTGTCGAGTGTTCGAGGAACGGGCGTGTGTGGCCGCGCAGATATGTCGAGTGTTGTCTTATTAGGCCCCGGCCGCTGTTATGTACGGCTCGAGAGTACACGTAATCGTATCGACCAGTTGATAGACCTGCTATTTTATTATTATTTATTTAGAAAAAGATCCACATAATGAGTACTGTGGGAGAACACAGAAGAGAATATTAATTTTTACTTCTGCATTTGGTAACACAACGGCCATGACTACAGAATTCAGAAGTAAACTCTAGCAGAGTAGTCGAGTATTTACGAATAACTTTATGTATATCTTGCTTTCAAAACCTAAGCCTAAACTCAACCAACTGAAACTACATAAGCACATTATTATGGACTCAATTAAGTCGATGATTGTGGGAACATGGTGCGGCGTGCGCAACCACCATGCAGGCTGTAAGCTGCAACAACATGGCCGCAACGTCATGCGCCTTGCACCGCGTAATGACGTAATGACTGCACCGCACAATGGACAGGTAAATATGTGCAGCAAGTTAGTGGAAATCGTGTGAAGAAAAATGTATTGTGTTTCTTATATAATGAGGTGAAGATGACTTGAATTGATGTGGTGTACTAATAGATGTGATACACAACTCTCCAGGCAGGAAATCGGCGCAGCTTTCTGTTTCACCTTTAGCACAACGGCATCTTTGCATCAACAAAACAGACCATTGTGAAATTAGCTACATCTTACACAATTACAGAGAAATTAAACAAATCCTCACGTATATATACGTTGTACAACTAGCAAGAGGACGATTGTAGACTCAATAACTAGAGGTATTGTGTGGTTGTACGTAGAGACTATAAAATTGGACACAAGTGGCGTCTCATGCGACAACTCTACCCCTATTACGTTGTTTATCCTCAAGAAAAGTGTTGAGAACACTTTGAAGAGTTTCCACAGCGACCCGGTCCGAGTGCGTGCCAGCGATGAGAAAATAGAATAATGAGCGGTTCCCTCCCCACGGGCCGAAAGGGCTCCAATTGCTGAATAGTTTCGGAGCAAACAACCCTTCAGCCAGCCGTCCAATTTGAAGACCTGACACAAATTGGACACGACCTTTTTGAAGGGACACGTGAAT
The DNA here is from genome assembly GCA_958496145.1 of Heliothis peltigera. Lineage (NCBI taxonomy): Eukaryota > Metazoa > Arthropoda > Insecta > Lepidoptera > Noctuidae > Heliothis > Heliothis peltigera. The sequence continues at coordinate 11,577,759 of OY292333.1, forward strand.
GGCAAATGTACACGCATTTGTACTTTTCGCTGTAAGGTAGAGCGCGCACAGGCGACGCACTATATGAAGCAGCCGACCGCAAACATTGAAGTACGCGTCATAAATCACTTTGCTTTAACGTAATACTGAAACTGTGCTTGAAACACAATACATTTAAGTTTTCGGGAAACAAAGCTACTCATATCATGTTCTAAGATAGTATACTACCAGCTCTGTCCACAACGTAACGTTCTCCAGCATAAAGTAAACATAATACTATAGTTTCCTAAAGTTTTCAACCGACCGGTGAGTATCAAGTAAACGCTCAAATATTGAACCCTAACAGTTCAAACACCGCGGTCTGTCTGTTTGTGTGTAAAAAGGCGCTGGTCGACAAACGGGTCGCGAGGGCCCTCGAGGGCAGGTCGCCGGGCCCCGGCACTTGCACTGTTGACGATACACACGAACTACAAGCACCTTCCGATTTACAGGTCTTAGAGGAAATGCAAGTTTTGTGAGGATATCTTGTTTACGTACTCTCTCGTCCTGCCGCTTCTTCGTTGTGGACGAGGATTTTGGATTTGTGGTAATGTTCTTTGATGAAATATGGCATAAAATACCAATACCAAGTTTTACTCAAATGTATACGTTAGGTTTTACATTAACGAGAAATAAATTGTTCTTTTCACTTTTATGAGTGCAGTGTAAGTTGATCGCGATGAGTGTAGAATGCCTGAACGTCTGCATGCATACGCATATGGACGGAGACCCTCGCGATATTAGGTATGATGTCACGAGGCACTGTCCGACCGTCCACACATAATGAAATAGTTGTAATTTATGGAGCTTCTGAAGATAATTACAGGTTATAAAATTAAAATCTCATCTCTTTTAGGTTTATAACTACGTCCCACAGGTTTGCACCAGTTGCACTTCTAGGTAATAAAAATAAAACTGGGAGATGGTCTACTAGCCGCCGTCGTTATAATATAATATATAAAAATAAACGATAATTTTCCCAATAACAGAAGTCGTTATCATGAAACCTATTGTTGTTTCCATAAAATTTATGATAAATACAAAGTGAACAACACGCTATTAATTTGAATAAAGAGCTCTACAATAATAGTTTATTAAGCGCATAGCACACAATGCAACAGTTGCACCTTGGCTGCTCATCGATAGTGTTCGCTGGTAATTAATTAACCTTTGTTGCAATTATTATTAATTCCTCGCACCTGAGTCTACAATGCTGATGCAATTAAACCAATAACAATGTAAATTATATGTTAATATATCATAGCTATGTATATACCGCATAATGTATCGAACATTTGATTGTAACCTAGCAGCTACCGCAGCGACCAGCAGGCTTAGCATGGCGATTTTATATCAATTCTGTCAAGAAAAGACAAAGCTCTTTCTGTCAATGTCAACATGTCTGCTGCCCGAGCATGGCGCGACCTGTCAACTCGGATATAATTACTTGTAGCCTTATGTCAATCGAAGAAAAGAAAAATTACTTCAAAAAATTTCAAAAGAAATCTTACGTCCATCTGTCACTTTTCTGTCATTATATCCAATCTCCGGTAAACAAAATTTGTTTCTACAGTTGCCATGCTAAGCCTGCAGCAGGCTAGCATGGCGATTTTATATCTATTCTGTCAAGAAAAGACAAAGCTCTTTCTGTCAATGTCAACATGTTTTCTGTCCGAGCATGGCGCGACCTGTCAACTCGCATACAATCACTTAAGAAAAGAATAATTTCTTCAAAAATATCAAAAGGAATCACGTCAATCTGTCACTTTTCTGTCATTATGTCCATTCTTCGGTAGATGAAACTTGTTTCTACGGTTGCCTATTCTCCGGTAGACAATGCTTGTTTCTACGGTTGCCACGCTAAGCCTGCTGATAGATACAAAACGCTACATGAAACTGTTGCTGAAACAATACTTAGGTATAAACAAAATGCTTACGGTTACGGCTAGGTTTACGCTTGCAAGGAGAACGAATAAAATTTAAAGATAATTTAATAAATAAACTCGTTAAATATACTGTACACGGTAAATTTTACTGCAACATAATTGACTAGTTCGGGAGCTCGTGGTTAAGTAAGAGCCGCAACGGTTGATCAATAATAAGGTTAAGCTATAGCTTCGTTCAGTCCGTACCCGGAAAAGAGAACGTTTTGAAATGACGAGTTCTCTGTACTTCAGACGAGTTCAAAAGGCACGTTAAATTGATGGGTCCCAGGTGTTTATATCTTTATACATCTTTGATAGTGGTTACTGGTATTCAGAAGCAAGAAGGTCTGACGAGGAGTATTCGGTGCCCTGATAAGGTTTGATGTCAGATAGGTAGTCCTCCATGTAAAACACGTTCGGTTAAATCAGGACGCCGACTCCAACATAGTTTCGGCAAAGGCTAGGCAGATGTTGAAGGATGGATACTCCTTGTGGGCTGGCCACATAATACTAGACAATAATAATCTGACACATGTAGTGGTTAATTGTTAATTCATATGATTGTCAATACCAAATGAAAAGTCTGTGACGTATAGTACAATATCCAATATATTTACATTATAACACTTTTAACCAACTGCGACTCTCTTATTTCCAATTGGTCATGGACCCAGAAGTCTAGGTGTCCAGGGGATGCCCAGAGGAAGCTTTGTAAAGTGTATGTACTGTAAATTGAGAAATTTTCGATGATGATGACAGGTGAAGAAAACTGTTCATCAGGTTCCATTTGTGGAATTAAAAAGCTAGAAGGAGCAGCAGGATTCCAAGTTTGGAAATTTCATGTAAAAAACTATTTGGAATGCAAAAACTGGTGGGTGGCTGTAGAAGCCGACGAGATAACTCCTGCGCTCAAGGAAGCTGATCGAAAAGCACGAACAACTATATGTCTGCTATTAGAGCCTTCATGTTTTGCTCACGTGTATGACGTAAAGACCGCGCGTGAGGCATGGCGCAATCTGTGTGGCGCATATGAGGATAAAGGCTGGGGGAGACGTATAGTACTGCAGCGTCAATTATGGACGTGCAGATTGGAAAATTTTTCATCTATGGAGAATTACGTGTCAAAAGTAATATCAATTGCACAGCAGTTGGATGCCATAGACGCAAAAGTCGCAGACGATTGGATCATTTCCATTTTGCTTGCTGGATTAACACCGGAATATAACCCGTTGATAATGGCAGTTGATAACAGTGGCAAGGAAATTAGCTTAGAGCAAATCAAAACGAAATTGCTGCAAGAAGCGAATAGACAGGCTGATGATAAAGCAGGAGCTGGTGAGCAAGCACTTCTTTCTCAGCAGAAAAAGGCACCAAAAAGTAATGCTCGGAAACCAGTGCGCAAATGTTTTAAATGCCACAAACCAGGACACAAGGCATCAGAGTGCAAGCAGATACATGCTGGAGTTTGCATGAGTACGGCGGATACGAATACCACAAAAAGAACTGGCTGGTATGTAGATAGTGGCTGCTCAAACCATATGACTTGGAATGCTAAAAAGTTATGCAGTTTTGAGAAAATGAAGAGTAACTTTAAAATCACGGTGGCCAATGGTGAAGAAATACCAGTTGAAGGAAGAGGAATTGCTATACCAAGTGTTAGCGAAAGTTCAAAATTCACATTGAATAATATCCTACATGTTCCTCAACTTTCTATGAATTTAATATCAGTAAGTGATCTTGTGAAGAAAGATTTCACGGTTAATTTCAACAAAAGAGGTTGCATTATTAGGAATAAAACCGACCAAATAGTTGCGACTTGCAATGAGGTTGATGGAATTTTCAAATTGAATGAAAAAGAAAAATACGTCAACGCGACATTGTCAGACAAACCTCTGTCAAACCTATGGCATAGAAGATTAGCGCATTTAGGTAAACAATATATGTTGATATTAAAAGATATGGTAACTGGTATGAGTTTCGACAATAAACAACACATTGAGCCATGTATTCCCTGCATTCAAGGTAAGACATGTAAAAGCCCGTTCAAAAATAAAGGCACACGAGCAGAACAGATTCTAGAATTAGTACACACGGATATTTGCGGTCCAATGGAAGAGCCTTCATTTGCTGGTTCTATATATATGCTGCTATTTATTGATGACTACACCCGCAAGACGCATGTTTATTTTTTAAGAAATAAGAGTCAAACTTTCGATAAATTTCGTGAATATAAAGCGGAAGTAGAGAATGAAACAGGAAAGTCAATAAAATGCATTAGATCCGACAATGGTACTGAATTTTGCAACCATGCTTTCAACAGATTCCTCAAGTCTGCTGGAATAAAACACCAAACGACGGTGCCGTATACGCCTGAACAGAATGGCGTAGCGGAGAGGGCGAATAGATCCATTATAGAGAAAGCAAGAACGTTGCTTTATGAGGCGAATCTCAGTAAGAAATTTTGGGCTGAAGCAGTACGAACTGTGGTATATTTAAAGAATCGGAGCCCCACAAAGGCTGTCACGAATAAAGTACCTGAAGAACTTTGGTCTGGTAAGCAAGTAAACTTGAGTCATTTAAAAATCTTTGGATGTTTGGCGTTTGCATTAAAACCGAAGCAGAAAAGACAAAAGCTGGATATGAAGACAGAAGCATTGATTTTTATTGGTTATAGTGAGTTTACAAAGGGTTACAGACTTATGCACCCACAGACTGGCAAGATAACAGTTGCGAGGGATGTGAAGTTCTTGGAAAACGTATTTCCTGGTGATGGTACGAACGTGACGAAAAACGCAGTTGTTCCTTTGTCCCTTGAGGAGGAACAAACTGAACCTGCGGTTTTAGTTGAATCTCCTGATGACCACTCAAACGTTGAAGAGGATTTTCAGGATGCTGATGGAGGATGTACCGAATCCGCTACGAATGAAGAAGTACTTACAGAGACATGTATAGAACCGAGATATAACCTGCGTGCGCGGAAACCGGTCGACTATACAAACGCATGCATCAACGCTCTCGCGGCAATTGACGGCGATCCGACGACTGTAGAGGAGGCACTAAGTAGACCTGATCGTGCACTGTGGCAGAAGGCCATCGACGATGAGCTACAATCGTTGAAGGAGAATCAGACGTGGACACTCGTTGATTTACCACGTGACAAGAAGCCGATTCAATGTAAATGGGTCTTTAAGATTAAGCGAGACAGTGATGGTAAGGTGTCAAAGTACAAAGCTAGGCTGGTAGCGAAAGGATTTACACAGGTACGTGGCGTAGACTATAACGAAACGTATTCACCCGTAGTAAGGAGCTCGACTTTACGACTTTTATTCTCATTGGCTGTAGAATACGATTGGGACATAGATCAATGGGACGTGACGACTGCTTTCCTTTATGGAAAATTAAAGGAAGAAATTTATATGATGCAACCTGTAGGTGCTGTCACCAAGGGTCAGGAGACTAAGGTATGCAAGTTAAGTAGATCGTTGTATGGTCTCAAACAAGCATCGCATGCTTGGTTCAATGAACTTGACCGAGAGATGCTTAGTCTAGGTTTCACACAGTCCAAGATAGAGCCATGTTTATATCAAAAGTTACTAGGAGACAGGAATAGTGATAGGATAGTTATAGTTATATACGTAGATGATATTTTTATTTTTTGTAGTGATATACACAAAAAAGAGAAAGAAAATTTGAAAACGAAACTATTAAAGAAATTTAAAGTCAAAGATCTAGGTCGTGCTAGACATGTCTTAGGTATGCGACTTAGGAGAGACGAAAATACCATTTATCTTGATCAAGAACAATATATTATTAATGTTTTAAAGGATTTTGAAATGACGGACTGTAAACCAGTCATTACCCCCATGGAAACTGGTATCAGACTTGAAAAAGCTACGGAGTCTGATAGTAGGTTACCCTATCAAAATCTTATAGGATGTCTTAACTATTTAGCTCAAAATAGTAGGCCAGATATCGCGCACGCTGTTAGTGTTTTGTCACAGTTTAATAATTGTTACAATGAAGTTCATTTTAAGTGTGCAAAACGGGTGCTGAGATATCTGAAAGGGACATCGGATTTTGCATTAACCTTCCGAAAGTCAGGTAAATTAGAACTTCTTGGCTACGTGGACGCGGATTGGGGTGGGTCATATGATAGAAAATCTTTTACTGGTCTTATGTTTATGTTAGGCGAAAATTTAATAACTTGGGAGAGCCGTAAACAACGGTGTGTCGCTCTGTCTTCAACTGAGGCGGAGTATATAGGTCTTAGCCAAGCTTCAAAGGAAGCGATTTATTTGCGTAGTTTATTAAAAAGTTTGACAAATAATACTTGTGCTAAACCTGTTGTTATTTACAACGATAACCAGTCTGCACATCACATAGCGAGAAACAAGATGAACCATAATAGGACAAAGCATATCGACATTAGGTTTCACTTTATTCGCGAAGCAATATTGAATGAGGCGGTACAGGTGATGTATGTGTCTACACAAGACATGCTGGCAGATATGCTAACAAAGTCTCTGCCAGGCCCTAAATTCAAAAACGCTTTAACGAGATTACCCATGAAGAGGGCGGGTAGCGAAAGTGTTACTTAAGTTTGTATAGATATGTACTTTGTTAAAATTTATATTTTTGTTTATTTAGTGTAATGGTTAATCTCTTGTTTATGTATTATTTATTTTTAATTAAATATTTAGTTATGCTATGACAATGTGAACACATGTGGCAGATTAAGGGGGCATGTTGAAGGATGGATACTCCTTGTGGGCTGGCCACATAATACTAGACAATAATAATCTGACACATGTAGTGGTTAATTGTTAATTCATATGATTGTCAATACCAAATGAAAAGTCTGTGACGTATAGTACAATATCCAATATATTTACATTATAACACTTTTAACCAACTGCGACTCTCTTATTTCCAATTGCAGATTCAGATAAGTCCACAAAAAACATCACATAAACATAATTCTCCTTTATTCACGACACTCAGCGGTCTATCACCAACAGAATATTAACTTCCCCCCACGCAGTGAAAAATAGGAGCATGTTCCTTGCTTCGCCTCATTATAATGTAGGAAAACTTGTGACAATACAACATAGTTGTACATTAGAAGCCATAAAGCAGGCGGCGCGCGCCACCAGTCTCGCGACGGGGGACGACGTAACCAGATTACACGACTGTAATACACGGACATATCGGCTAGCGCGGAACTGTTATTTACTGCCCGCACGGACAGCTGCACTTATTGGATTGTCTCCATGATTATGTTATTTATTGTTTAACTTTATGGCTATGTGGATGGGTTTGTGGGTCGCGGTCGAGGCGTATCCTAAATTGATAGACTATAGAGCTGAGTATACTGCCCTCGGTGCCAGTAAGGTTTCATTGAAATTTTCTTAATAACTCAACGAGAAAATTTAAATAGTGTAAACATTTTTAACCTACTGAATGATTTTATTATACGTAACAGTGTGGTGCATAAATAGGTACATAAATACCTATGCTTTTATTTTTTTGAGTGTTCATAAATATTTATTTTAGCAAAGGAAGTTGGGTTAGGTTAGATATATTGCTATAAGTATGTAATCTTATGATACTTTATAGCTGGTGTTACCAAATGTGGAGAGGTATGGAAAACACTGATAATAAAAATGAAAGTGTTCTCCTCGTCTGTACCTGTTTGTAATATGCGTGTAACATAAGACAATAGTACTGCACTTTAATTGTTTTTAATGTATCGGTACACAATGTTGCTTGCGCAGTTGTTGACGCATTCGTCACGGCGCTTACAGCACGCTGTTCATAATTTATAATTAACCACACATAAACAGACAAAGCTATTGACAACCTGAATATTTTATCAATTAATAAAATAAAGTCGAATATTGCTGTTGGTTTGTCCGAACATCCTTTGATAGATCCTTCCCAGAATTAATTGCGGACATTTTTTGAATATCATGTTTGGATTGTAGACATGAACTGACCGACCGATCCCCCTATACAGAATATTATAACAACGGATATTAATAAAAAAAAAACTATAAACACTTACAACACTTATGGCTGCAATGCAAAAATGGATAATTGATTAATCTATGCACCAATAATTAAATACTAATTTCATATAGGTACATATTTAACCGAAAATTGGTATCTAGACAAATCGGGCACCTAACTTAAACGTAATAATATAATCGATTAGTTATCTCTTGTTTGTACAAATGCGCGGGCGACGTAATCAATTACCAGTTACGGCGTAATGCAGGCAAACATGCCGTGTCTGGCTGCCGAGTGCACTGTGCTGCACCTGCATATGCACGTTTCATGCTTTAATTTGTGCTAAAAAACATGGGTATCAATTGTAGGTCTATTTAAGTTTTTTACTCAACTTGATACTAGTGCCATGAAAGTGTTGCTCAATATAGTCAATATAGTATACCTGTATATACTGCAACATACACAAAGCATTTGTTTTCAAACGATGAAGGTGGCCACGCTTCTGATAGTACAATCACATTTTGCCTGTGTGTTAAATTAAATTAAATCCATTGCGATGTTACATTCCACTATTGAGGGAATCTCAGAGACAACCCTTTGCCGTTTCTGCCATTAATCCAAAGTCTCGCTCTAATCTACAGGACGGCAGACTGCTGCATCTCTTTTTGCGTTAACACGAAAATGCCTTTGTTGCAACCACTCCAGCCGTACCTTGATGAAAAGTAGCCCACACCTGTGTTATTTTATTGTTTAAGCTATATTACTGCCCAGTTACATCAAAATCCGATCAGCTGTTAGCGGAAAAAATACATATTTCAATATACTAGCTGGCTGAAGTAATTAAAAATATTTTGTCTGAGCCCATGTCAGCTGTTGCCGATGTAATCACGACTGGAGCTCGATTGCCGACTGCAGAAATATCGATAAAACTTCTCTTCGAAAAAAACTTGTAGATGATAAAATATTTTTGCGATCTATAACTGTGGTGCATGACGAAAGATACCAACAAACTCTCTCTTCTTTATATTCTTAATTGGCCATTTATTTACCATCTTGTAAATTGTAACTGGAAAAGTATTCTTTCATCGCAAGTAGGTACACTTACATTGGTTTAGCAAGCGCCACATCATAGGTATTGATTAATGATGTATTGCAATGATTATGCAAATATATTGCTATTTACTATTTAGAAACTTCGTGTAACACTGTTACATGTCAGTGTCAATATAGCTTGAGATTACGTAATCAAATAAAGGTAGTAATTGACATCTGTGTGTATTCATGATGGACCCATTAATAAATAGCGCTAGTCAAATGGTTTTTGAAATCGCTTCATTAAATCGGGTACATTAATAAGTGAACATTTTAAATCCGTAAACAAACAAATTTGATAAAACACTAATTATAATATTCGTCATGAAGCGAATCAAACATCGCTGCATTGTGGCCGCGTGACAGCGTGACAGCGACACAATGCGCTCTATGACACGTTACATTAGTTAATGAAGTCCTGTGCGTGACACTCCCGCCATTGTTCCCCCGTCGCTAATCGATTATAATCGATGCAGCAATCGACTCATTGTTCACTCGATTAATCGAATTACGATAGCAGTTTTATTACTTGTAACTTAATTAAATGCGATCCATTTGTGGGAGGTTTGGATTTATTTGAACATTTAAATGGCGCGGAGGGTCATTCTTATTAATGGCCTGAAGCTTTCCCAAAACAACTTAATCTTTAACTGTAGTCAGTAAATACTGGAGGCGGCCACTAAATAAGATTGCTCATGCTTTCGGGTATGTGTAGTAGTTAGGTGAGTTTCCTTGTTGTTTGTAAAAGTATATTCATATTTGTGAAGCTCCCTCGGAGCAGCAATAAAGCCATTACATTTCCGTACCACATCACAATGGCATGTCCGCTACATCTTGCTCGGGCCATCAGCTCTGCTTACCCCCATCATTTGTCTGGTGCGCGCCCGGCGTGCGGCGCGGGGTGGCGGGGTGCGGAGCGGGGGGCGGAGGGGCTATTATCAAGTTAGTGTCGCATCATTTACCGGCTGCTTTACATAAATGATTCAATAAAGAGATGCGCTCCATGTTCACATCAATTTATGATACTTCGGTCCTTGCTTCTTTAAATGGTAATAATACAAACTTCGCATGATAACGCATATTTGTTAAAATTATTCTTGTGGCAGAATATATCTATGGTTCGTAGCTGATTTACAAACATCCGCGACAGCATATCTAAACATCCATGCTAATGCCTCTCCAAGGCAGCCTGCTTATCCTGTGCGCTAAGTTGGTGCAGCTCGTATAAGTAGGTGGAAGCCGTGTACAGGCGCACTGAGCGGTGAATAAGAAGCCAGTAAACAGTCTGCGAACTTAGCGCGCCTGTTAAAACTTGTGCCTCGCCTCACTCAGCCAGGAGCGAGTCACTCTGCGATACTACGTAATTGGTTTTTTATTGAACTTTGAAATAAAGAAATAGTTATTCAGTTGCGGACCATTGCTAGCTGTCCTGCGAAAGTACGCAACATCGGACAACACTTAACTTAAGGCGAGACTTTATGTTGATTTAATGCAAAGGAATAAATGCGGGATCTAAGACAATATGCCTGATGTTAGTCTGTACTTTCCTAATCGGAAATAGAGATTAGGTACGTAATTAATAAAAACTTGAATAGATTTAATTCGATTACGCAAACCAAACACAACTACAGCCAGCAACACATCGGCGGCACTGCTGAACCACACGGAGTGACGGCGCGCTCCGTCTCCGCTCAACTTTATAATTGAGAGCTAGAGTCGAGCTCAACTCGTGTAGCCTTTGTGAGCGAGTATTTACTGCAACCTGGACACGCTTGACCTAGTTATTGATCTTACACGATTTAGGTAAAGTTTTACGGAAATCGGATTGACTGCATGTACGCTGTTTAACCCTTACTTTGTGTTTTACAACGTCCCTTGGGCACATTATTAATTGCTAAGTTTTATATAATTCATACTGGAATCCAACATGTTAATTTGTTATTTGCTAAACAGCAACCCTATTAATCTGGATATCAGACGGAGAGTAGTAAATTATAAATAGAACGAAATAAATGGATATTTAAGAGTACCGAACTACCACGAATACATTTAATACAGTAATGCGTTGACACAACCTGCTCACAAGAGGCTCGATTCTATTTACCGTCCACAAATAAAATCACAATCCATCCAATATCATTAAGTCTGGAATTCTCAAGACGTCCACATTAGACGTGACGTCATCGCAATAGTCGACAATTGCGGCTGTCACACAATACATTGCGTTTTGGCGACTCATCGCCAATCCCGCTAAGTGAGGTACGAGCCGGTGGTCAGCAATCAAGCGAAGCGGTCGTTGGCACCCGCCGGACATCGGACCACGACAAATATGTTTGATTGGTCTGCTTGGGATATATTATTCATGTAATTGATAGTAATATTAAATACATATAGGCCTTAAAACTCATAGAAAACCTTTTTGGGTTTACTACTCTAGAACGAAGTTCTTAAACGCAGTCCGAAATATGAAAGTGTCCATTAACTTTAGTTAAAATGGAATAGAGAATTTCTAAAAGTCACAATAATGCATAATTTAATGAATGTTTTCCAAAAATAGGATGGAGTATGATCACGAGAAGTTATGTAAAGCTTCAATTATCGTATAAATCAGTTTTGATATAATCCACGGAGCGTAGTACTCCCAAAAATCGCGATCTCTTTGTCCGCTGACCATGTGAGTAGTCTCAACTATACCTTTATGATTCCATGAAAGAGCTTGTGATACTGGGAAATTCAATAATATGATGGCATGATTTCAATGAAAGTTGGATATTGCTCTATATCGCTTAGCCCAAAATATCATCTAATATTAATCAATTTATTACTTCGCTAAATAGATTTGTGGAGACCGCTCTTGATAATATCTAATGTCAAGCGGAACGTCTTGTGGACATTCTTTACTTATATTACGTCATGATATTGCTTACTGTAGTAAAATGTTATTATACTGAGTTTAATACAGAAAATGCTTTTGTAAATAACGAAGAAAATTATGTAAATCATAGGATGGTGTATTCGCCTCCTACCACAACATTACAATTTGACTGTAACTAGAACTTGTTTATTTTTCAATTGAAGTGATCGATTACAAAACAAATCGGCAACAGTAACTACAAACCATTTAACAAGAGCGCAGCGGGTGTCCGGGAATCTCACTCGTTAGTCCGGCCGTCCGGGCCGCACACGGCGCGCGTCCGGCACGTGCCTCGCCAATTATTACAAATGAGCATTTTTTAATGATAGTGTTTCGTGTAATCGTGTTAGCGCCTCGGGCTTACCGACTCGCTTATTTTGTGTTTCTTATAGGATTTTGGAGACAGATGAAAATTAAATATTGTAATGTATAAGAGCTACTTCTATTGCTGCTAGCAGTAAGTACGTAAGTGAGTGGTGTTCTATTTGGTCCTTATAACGTATAAAGACGCCTTCAATTTTCCTAAAATCTAATTCTATAAAGCAGTTTTGCATAAAATTTCTTAGGTTTAGAATTTCCCTTGAAAAACCACTGTAACCACGGTCAGCACGTTATACGTAATTATGTTTTATTATGTCAAATCTGAACAAAGAATATACTAACAAAATACACTGTAATTGCAATAAAATAGCCCAGTGGGCCGCCACAGACATTGTCCTGCCTATTGTAATAGATCATTATCTCCGCGATGCGCACGCGTCTCCGTCCGACACGATCCCACTGGCTATGAGCTGTGCCTTGCGCGTGAGCACGTTATTGTGGGTTTTTGTGTTTGTTCTAAATTGGGGGATTTTGGGTGGCTATTTGTTGCTAATGGTTTCTACGTGGTTGGGTTAACATTTTAATTACTCCTTGTGTTTAAAAGTACCAAGGGTTGCCGCGAGTATTTACATGTTGGTACAAGACTGGAATGTTAGAACGTCAAGTATTTTTTGAAGAATAATTTAACATCAGGCGGACTTGTGAACGCCTCGATAGTAGAGCTTGATGGGTGACTTACACCTGCGGCCTACGGAGAGTGCGTGAGACGAAGATTTAGGAAGTTCAAAAGAAATATCCAAGTTAAGAAGCCATCCAATCGATAATTAACTAAAGTAATATGTCTTCTTAAGTTGATAATGTAGCAATTAACTTAAAGAGTAGATAATGCCACTCATTGAAGCAGAAGAAAAAGCACCAGCTTAAACAAATCGCAAGTTCTCACAAGTCCCAAACCCCTAATCACATTGTAACACCATAAACATCCCATGAACATGTTCGGGGGGCACGCCGAGCGGGGGTCACTCGAGGGGGTCATAACTCGCGCGCTATTGCGTCGCCTGCTCAGGGACGAGACGAGTCATTTGTCTTGTCATATTAAGGTCATTTAATTTTAAAACTATGTAATGATTTTAGTTCTAATCAAATTAAGCCATTTGTAGCTTTTTAACGGGTAATGGTGTGAAGTTAAGTGCTTCAAGCGATTTTTAAGTTGATGTAGTAGAAAGGGTTCTGGATATTATTGAACCTTTACTTTATGTTGAATATGTTGTTGCGTTCACTCCAACAGAACAAAGGTATATTAAGTGCGACATGTAACTTTTATACACTCAATATTTAGTAAGAATTTATGAAATCATGTATATACTAGGTCTACCGAATCATTTTACAGGTGGTCCTGACGATTTTCTAGAAATAATAGAGTAATATTTTAACCAGAGCCCCCTAACAGATAGGTACCTACTTTAGTTTCGTGTCGTCGATAACATTCCACTTTTATAAGTTTACAATAACTATAAGTTATAAAATAAAACAGCAGTCATCACAAACATCCATTAATACACATTACAAGTTTTAAGTCGTACCAGTTCATTATTAGGAATTAGGGGACAGGCAGCGCCGGGCGGCGGCACACTCGCCCTAGCCAAAATGCTTGGGGGCGTGCTTTGTACCACGATACACACGGACCTGATACATTGAAAATAGAACTTAATGCTTATGGCTTTAGGGGTGGTATACAGTGTGTGTATAAGTTGGTGGTAAGATAATTTATAGTTTATCTCATAAATAGATTATTACAGTCGAAGTGGTGATATAAATCACCACTAATGCGATTGCATCGAGTCGTTGTTTGCTGATGTTTTGCGGTTATTGAATTGTTTTTAGGTTCACATGTCGAGACGCCATTTGTTTCTCCTAACTAAATTAGTGCATTTTATTTCGGATGAGAGTTGAGCGTGATTTATATTAATAGTAACAATTACTGCAGGGGAAATGTAATGAAATTACTACGAAATACTGCAAATAACAAGTGGAATAAGGAGAGATCGCTTGCATAATCACTTCATGTACAACATAAAAGTCTACAAAACGTGTATGATGCGTGTAGGTATCGGACCCTATTTATCTACCCAAATTAATTCTTGCTGATTGTCGATTTTTGAACAGTTTTTGGGACCATGTTCAGTCAGAATATCTTTATCTAGTTTTTCATCCAGGGAATCATAAGGTATACTTATAACTTCATACAAGTTCTGTTTCATCTTTGAATTTATTAGATACATAATGTTTTGGACATTGTGAAACTGACCCGAAATGTATTCAACATGTATTTAGACATGTTATCGTAAAGGTTTCAAATATTGTAGAAATTAATTGTAAGGTTTTTTAGCACAGAAGCCGCCCCTCGGTTGTAACGACAACAGTTCGACAAGGAGATGAGCGCAGTGTTTGTACAAGTTGTACCGAATGGTAACAGCCGGTCCAATCGCCGCCCACTTGAGCAGCGTGCTGAGGGGCCTAATGCCGGATTATACTTCAACAGGCCACACGAATTAAGTAGTTAAGCGCTTTTACATCAATTCAAATTTAGTCTTTATTCTAAGAAAATATTTTAGTATCTTAAAGCGATGCCTCCTAAAACTGATACCATTATGCTATCATTGAAGTTTGTACTGTGACTGTGTATGTCCTCTTTTAAGTGAGTTATAAAGAATATTCTATTAAAATTTGTCTGTTTTCACTTTAGATGGATTCAACCAAGAAGTTTTTTTATTTCTATACCAAATAGTTACTGTTCACTGGGTCATGAACTTAGATTGTCACGATGTCATAACTTATATCTATCCTGACATATCCTATATGGGTAATCAGATATTGTATTCTTTCGGTTGCTGCGCCTGTTTCATCTTTATGTATTACGATTTATCTAACTGTTAACTGCCTAGATATTGGAAAAATATAATGGGTTTGAATTCCAGTTGCAGCCCTTACGAGCACATTTGGCAGTCGAGAGGCGCGGAATGTTTCAACAAACGGAACGCTCCAATCAATTACATTTGCGATCTAATAACCGCGCGCACGATACAACCAAATAAACGTGGAAATAAAGCGGACTGTACCGACGCACACGCCGATCAGAAGGATAACATCGACAGGATGTCACGCCCGACTGTTATATGTTTGTAAGCATTGTTGTCATGTAGTTTTACAATTATCTGCGGCCATTTTAAATTCAAATTTTGTTAAAATGTCGTACATACATACATCGTTTAAGGCTTCAATATCTAGAAGCCTGGTGGATTGTCTGGAAGAAATTGCTTTTTAGCGATAAGACCGCCAATTGTACTGTTTTTTATGTTTGTTGTTTCCTTTGATTTTATTATTATTATGGTGTACAATAAAGCATACTCTCTCTATCTATCGACATGACAATTATGTTATAAATACATTTTATAACCTCAAGTGCCCAGGCTATCCTTTATATAGCATGTCACTTTAAAACTATTGTTCTCAAACTGGCATTTCTTTATTGGCAGAAAACCTTAGCAATCGCTTTAACAATTTATTCAAATGATCCTTATTTAGCCGTCGGTGGTCCTTCTGCGGTCGTTTTGTTGGTGCTCTGAATAATCAGTTGGCGGAACGCGGCCGGCCGGCTAGGTGGCTATTACCGGACGCCGGCCGGCCCCCGTGTCCGGCACGCTAATTGCTAAATTTGCCCCGGAAGGTGGTGGCGGGGGATGTCTCCCCACCCCCGGCGCGTTGCCCGCCGGACCTGCTTACAGACGAGTTTATCGGCTGTTTGGAATATTTGAGCGTTACGATTACTTCAGTGGCGCTGTTCCGCGGTCAGCTGTTGTGCTTGATGGATGTTTTGTCCTATATTTATATTCACAAGGTACTGATTTTCAACCTACTTTGAATCTTTAATTAGCTTCTGCCAGCGCTTCAGCCGTGGTTCGCGGGTACTAACTCCGTGCCCCCAGATCAAAAGTAGTCTAAGCCTTCCTCGATAAACATATGGGCCTTTTAAGACTTAAATCATATTTCAAATCATTACTGTTTATCCTGAGATGAGCGTCATGTTAAGCAAACAAAGCTTTAAATTTCTCAGTAAAGATTTGGGATATAGAAATTAATTGTACCTAAGCCTAATTAATGTTGCTACTTTTGAAAATAATTTTCCGAAAATACCTTTCTATATCACATCTATTACATACCAACGGGCCCACATTTTATTCAAACACTTGAAAAGACCTTCGGTCAAATTCAGATGGTGAAAACATAGTGTAAGTACCTAAGTACATAGGTAATATCGGCGTATCGGCTTTTCGTTACCGGCTGAAGGGGCGTAATTGCCGCGAAACGCGATCACGTAGTCTCGAGCGCCGCCGATACGGAACGGATCCGGCACGGAACCGGGATGCTACGAATCTTACTGCCGTTTAAATATATTTACACCTAAATTATCTGTCTAGGAAGTGAACACTAGTTCTGAAATTATTGTTTTAATGGTTAGCTGTAGGTACCATAGCATCGAGATTATTTTTATTTGAAATAAAGAAAAGGTTTTTGGTAATAGTGTGACTCTGGTTCTGACTGGAGTTAGATTGTAACTTTGTAGCATGAGTGATCATCAATAAAAAAATTGTGCGCCTCAAAAATGTTTACCAATAATTTTGTTACAAGCAATTAGGTATTTGGTAGAGGATGTAATAGTATCATGAATAAATTCTATACCAATTACACGAAACGATATCCCGCAGGTAACCAAGCTAACACTACTCTAATGTCCGCAATAGATCAGCCGAGCAAATTAGAGAAGTGCAGCATGCGGCCGAGTGCGGATATATCCGCTATCGGCGCGTAATTGGCGAGAAATGTGATCGCGCGCCGCCGCCGGCGAGCTCCATTACCGGGTTACCGGCACACCATCGGCAACTGATGTTCGCTGTATATCTTGTAATATACTAAAAAAACTATTCTTGAACAAAATTTTGTGTGAAATATTGTGACGCCTTGTTTGTGAGTAGAGCATTTTTCTAAGTTTGAGCAAAACGAATGAAACTGACTGACCTCGAAGCATTGCAAGTCAAATAAAATTGAGCGTTTTCATTTTATTAACAACTTCCATAAAATACACATATCCGGGATTTGTTTGTAAGAAAAATCTATCTTAACATTAAACGTGTTTGATTAGGTTTTTATAGATTTCTGATTTCTCTATGTATGTGGGATAACTATAGGTATTAACACTTTTGTAAAGGTTACTTCTTTATATTTCTTATAATTAGTTTATTTCGAAACGATACAAAGTACTACAATGTCTTCCTTCATGATAAGTGCTCATATGCGCATATCAAGTTTAAGTTCTTTCAAAAATCGTTAAGTAAATCGCCAAAACTACTTTCCGCAAGTGAATCAATCCTCTTTACATTTTTCGTTATACGATCAGATAAAGCTAAAGCGAACAATCTTTAGGCAATAGCTTATCCACTGAAATATTAAGTAAGTAAATAAGTACTCACTTGAATTGAAGATCTTAAGACATTAGGATCTTCAAAAGCTACGTTTCATCTTATAATAAATAGCCTACTTACACAATAAACGTTCAGAAGTGATGTTATAGAGAAGTAATATCCGCCAGATCATTAGAGAGGTAATCGAGGCCGTCGGCGCGCGGATATCTGGCGGATATTGTGGTGAGCTCCGCAGCTCCGCCGCTGACGTATAAGCTCATCATAGTCGTTATGAAAATACAGTCACAAATGAAAATGAAATCTTTATTTAAAAAAAAAATGTTTAGATATTCCATTTTCACATTTATTTCTCAGTCAAAAAAATACGGCGAGGAAATAATTAGAAGGTACCTATATGAACGAGTTTTACTATAACCAAACTACCTTTAGAACTGTACACGATCCGCGCACACTAACGGTGACACTAAAATTGATTATTCCGTCTGATGCAGCTCCGTAGTCTACAGTTTCATTTCAGTCGCAGACTGCTATACTTACCTGTGCAGTACATTACAAACAAAACGGACGCAAAAAGACAACCCGCGCCAAGACAAAACCCAGTCCGCCATGCTACTAAGAAGGGCGGAGCTAATAATACAAATGCACAAAACTCTAACACAACAACGTTCTATAACCAACTAATTAAAATAAACCTTAACGTGTAATCTTTAGGATTGAGATTTGAGTACCCTCTGCCGGTGGTTACAACGTTCCGCCTCGCGTTACACGCACAGAAGTGGCCAATCAGCGCGCGGTTGCCATAGCTACGCGTAGTTGGCGCGACTGGCTGGTAGATGGCGCTGGCTACGCTCTTACCTTATAATTAATGCATTGGATATTTAGTTGTGAGATTACATTCTACTTTGTAGGTATATGTGATAGCTTTACACACAATTGTTCTGGTGGGTGCACGTACTAGTTTATCGGCACGGCACACGTAGTGACTTTTTTAAGTAAGTACTTATGTATCGATAATTTTAGGTAATTTGTTAGTTCTAGAGTGTCTCATTCTTTAATATTACACAACTAAGTGGCTTGCGGTGTTTTGGCCTTTTTACAACACTGCGTGATACGCAACTAGGTGATTTTGAACTATTCGGCTATTTACATAATCCTCGAAACTAAGTAGCCACGAAAGAAAATCATGTTAACGTAAATCCAATAAGAAACATAAAAGATTTACAAACTCCTACATTGTATTAGAAAATGATATTAAAGTATCCGTACGTTCGAGACGTTTGATTGCATAATAATCCATTTATTGCAACGTCTCACAAACTCCGCGCCCCAAAATTGGGGAAACCTAATCCCCAGAAAGCCATTATACCGAAAATTCAACTACCATCACTCATAACTTTACACTCAAACTGGAAAACGTGCTTTGAAGCCTATGAAATAGATTTCATTTTGGTGTAAGTCGTCAAATTTTCCTGCTTGGGAAAATTAAGTGGCAATAAACTCTACGCGGTCAGATTAGGGTTTATTTTAGTTTGCTATGAGGACTACGAGTTTGGAAATGAAATTTTCATAAATGTGCGGGTGTCGCGGGGCGCGGCGGGTGGGTCCGGGGGTGCTGGCGGGGCGCAGGGTGCATGGGGGTGGCCATATTTGTGTTTTCCCCGCAGCTTCCGAGTAGGGAAGGCGCGACACTTGAGCGTTGTTGTGTGTTACCGACTAACGGAAAAACTATTAATAATAATTATGACTAGCAATTACTGGAACAACTACCTAACGCTACGTATGTAACGCTGCGCAGCTCCGCATGCAACCGTCACACGACCCCACTTGACACTTGTAAAGGTAATGAAAAGTAAATTTCGTTTTGATACGGATACTATTGCGAACAGTAAGAAATCGTCGTTTTAAATCATGCAGCCTTTGCCCTTCTTAGTCCTATCTAATTCAACGTAGCTGAGCACAGCTAGACAAATGGAAGTACACCTTAAGCGAGACAGACGTAATCGCTTTCCTACGTCTATCCGCAATCATATCAATGACTCGGGACTGTCATTATTGAAACTGCCCCAATGCCTAAAATCACAATTGTTTTTATAACTTAAATTTTCAGTATAATACAGCATATATTGTATTATGCCCATGAAGACAATACTTAATGCACTCGATTTTTTATGCAACGAACACAAAGCAAACCATCAAATCATTAGACTGGCGTTGCACAAAAACTGTGCAACTCAATCGGGCGTGCTTCTTTAATTGTTGCACAAAAAAACTTCCTTCCGCGAAATCTTTTGGCAATTGTTTGCGTAAAATATCGTATTGCTCGGATCGGGTGTCGAACTCACGTCAACTACGATTGATGCGGCCTGACGGGTACTGTACTGTCGGACAACAAATGCGCACCGGGAACGCAAAAAATCCGGATTAGGAGATTACTCGGGAATTGTGAGAGCAAATTGTATCGATGGCCGAATTAAGTATTAGATGTTGCGCTTTCCTCATTGAACTGGCCAATTGTTGTATTTAGTTACGTAGCTAAGAATCTATCTTATTAAAAAAACATTTTGATACCCAATTAGGCCTTATGCTTCGTGAACTGTTGCAGAAAATAGAACAACCCATTTGCATAAAATTCACCTAAATCAAATTTAAGAAGACGACAAATTCGAACTTGAAGCTATCTACGTAGTAAGCTCTCGCAAACATCAGCTGTATTGCTTTCTACCATAAACATAGTAGCTTTGACAAATTAGTTTGAGAAAAGTATCTGAAAACTAGAATTGATTGAGGACTTAGGTTGCACCTGACGCGGCACTGGCGAAAGCCCATATACCTACAATACTCAAAAATCTCACATTACTTCTGTTTTCTTTTGCTATGTGAAAATATTAATAAGTAGGATTTTTTTGTTATTTTTTATATAAGCAAGAACTCAATCAAATGTCAAAAACAATCTAATTCCTTCGTTAATTGGTACTTTATAAAATCGAAAATGAATAAGCCGCCAGTACGAATAAATCCAAATATTTTCTATCGTTATCCCCGTACCGATATTTAACCGTCATTAGTCGTTACGGCTCGGGCTTGGCCGCGAGTGTCACGTTACTCGGCGGCAATCGATGGCAATTGACGTGATCACTACAAAGGAACGCTTGTGCACCGTGACGTACAGACGAACATTATTATTTGGGAACACCATTGTTAATGTGGGCCGACTGTTTTGATCGGACCAATTGTTGATACGTCAAGCGAAATTATAAAACGATAATATTTCAGATCAGCTGTGGAACTACATTTGAAAACCATTATTTATATTATAAATCTGCTTTTAAAAATATTAAATATGAACCCTTTCCCTGAAGTCTACTAGGACGATAGAAAAACTTCTTATGAACCTACAATGTTTCAAGTTTCTCAGGGCTAAAGTTCAAGCTGGATTAGGTTTTACCTATTCCCTCATTTCATTCAATAAGAACCTACACGAGGATTTATTCTTGTTTCATGTTCCTCAAAACTTTATCTACTTACTTAGCTGACAATACGAGATCTAAAAGAAGTCCGAAGCGGCACTAACCTGGATCCTGTCCTCGGGCAGGTCTGTCTTGAGGGAGAGCATCTCGCGGGCGTACACGTCGGGGTAGTGCGCGTCTTTGAATGCCTTCTCCAGCTCGTCGAGTTGGTAGGACGTGAAGATCGTGCGGCTGCGGGAGAGAGAGGCTATTACAACTACTGACTGATAGAAAACTGATGTGTTTGAGTTTTCTCTCAAATTATACCTTAGACACATCAGACCCTACTATTATTAGGAGTAGTCCATGTAAATCCAAGCGCCTGGATTTGTTGTCAGTGCATAGCAGTGTACACTAGTAAGTATCCAAATATTGTTCCTTATGTTTCGTAGCTTTGGTTCAGTCTGTTCAAACGGAAGCTGTTTGCCAGCTATTGGTGAAAACGCAAGCAGTTGCGTTTCAACTCTATGGTCTAAACTATGGTATGGAAAAAACTTGGAGCTCTGTTGTTAATTGTTAATCGCCTAAAATAGGCCGGGCATTATACAGTCTTTAGTTACGCAAAAATATTAAAATGGTCGATATTTGCCCATCGCCGATTGCCTTAACGAATCCATTGATACGGATAAACATAATCGGCAAACACTAGGTATAGACATTTTTTTTTTAATATTTCTTATAGTAACTCGTAGTTTAGTAGGAAGGTACAGACGAGGAAATTAAAATGTATGTCAGTTACCTGTGTCTACGTTTTTTCTTCTTTTTCTTGCCGTTGTACCCGGTGAGGCCGTCTACTGTGAAGTCTTTCGCCGCCTCCAACGACGACACTCCTGTACAAAAGAAAACTGTCCTTAGCACTATACGATTTGTGTCGGTCTCTTCAGTTGCCTAAACTAGCGAGTAACCGGGCCAGCAGCCGCGCAAATCATCGCCCGGTCACAAATCCACTTAACGAGTAGTGTGACAACGGGACACAGCACCGCTCGGGGGCTTGTCACATAATTACCGAATGTGATTGCCAAATGAATTAGTAAACAGACGCGCGGTGGCGAGTTAATAGAATAGATCGAGCGCATCCCCCGGGACCGACCACCGACCCGCGCTGAGACACGCGGGGCAGCAGGCGGGCCGGGGGGGGGGGGGGAGGGAGTGGAGCCCTCCGGGACGACGGGTAATTGAATTTGGCGCCAATGAATACGACAATGAATTATTAAATTTAGAGCGGTTCCCTTACGGACCTCCGCTGAGAAACTGCTAAGCGTTGCAACCCTGTTGCACAGAATACATTACTGCGCGACACCTACAGATCAGCGTGTACTTCACCACCAGCCGGCGATGTAATGCAACGAGCAGTTGGCTGTCGCCGTATGTTATTTGTTCGCGATGGCGCGTGACGGATCGCAAATGGTATGTTTTGTAAAGGGTGCGAGTTTGTCAGACACATTATGAGGTCAAACGATGTGTTAATTTTATTAATGTTTTGCAAGTAATTGTTTATTATTGCAGCTGGACAAGGTGGACAACATCCCAGTTGATATATCTACAAAACGACACATAAATGTGACCATAAATTATTATTTTAATATTTTCAATACCATTTTACTTTTATTATATTGCGATTCCAAAGAAGCAGAACTTCGACAGAACACCCTCTCAGAAAGTAAGCGCAATACGTGGTAAGCTATAGCACTTAAGTAAACAGTCCCTGCTTTCCTAAGCGTCCGAAATAGTCTAAAATCCCAGCAACCCTGTACCTTGGTCAACTCTTCTATATTGTGCAGTAACATGTGTCCAATTACTGGCGCTCGCGTCGCGGCCGTGTGACGTGTCCGCGCAATCGATTGGTCACACTACCGAGTTGTAACCCATTGCTGCTAACGTTTAAACAGATACAGATAAAGCAAAAGGCCCATGGCACTAAAACACGTCAAAATATGGTATACTAATTAATAGGAACTGAAAATTGCTCATTAATAAAAAATAAAATTGGTGACAAATTGACAGCTACTTAATTATCAAACCGGATTAGCAAGCTGAAGTGGCAAGGGGTAGGCCATATTGCTCGCAGAGCAGATGGCCGATGGGATCGAATAGTGCTAGAGTGGAGACCATGGACCAGCAAGCGCAGCGTAGGACGTCCACCAACAAGATGGACAGACGACCTTATAAAGGTCGCCAGGAGACACTGGATGCAGTTCGCTTCCAACCGGTATGTGTGGAGATCTAAAGTCTCCGCGTTCAGCAGTGATGATGATGAAGAAATTATTAAAATAGTCGCTGTAATTTTTATAGATTTTGCAAATCTGAGAAATGACTTCTAAGAGTTTAATGAAAAGTTATGTTACTTTATTAAAAGACAAGAAATCATATCTCAACTTAATTTAGTCTAGTCCGGAAATCCCAGTCTCCTTCTCACGGTTTGAATGGGCACGATGAAACTCAGTTTATTACCTATGAACATCCGCCAGCGGTGGCAGCTACTTCGCTCAACCTGGTCTTAGCAAGCCTTTCTCAATAAATAGGCTATCTAACAATGTTTCTAACCGGATCAATAGTTCCTGAGATAAGCGCGATCAAGCAAACAAATTCTTCAGCTATATATATAGCTATATATTCATGTAAGATGGTCGTAATGGTCGATGGTGGTAAGATGATGGTGATGATTACTTGGCCAACATCTCTGTTATGCACCTACTAAGCGATCTGCATGATTAAATAATTCTTTCCTTAATTACCTATCGATTTATAATAAGTAAGTAGCACACATTTTCAAATAGTACGAGCGGTTTCGTTTGTTGATGTTTTAGCAACATTTAGGTGCATATTAGAATTATGAAAGCATTTTTTTACAATATTTGCAGCAATGCTTTTTTGTTTGAAAATCCTGGACAGTGAAAAGTATCGTTGTCAACAAGCGTTTTTACGAAGTAAATATAGCATCATCGCAGTAAAAGTCATCCTGAATTAAAAATTAGGTAAAGTTATCGTACCTAGGTGTACGGATAAAGGATCGACGTGAAGACATGGTAAGCTTTTCAGTGGTGCCGGAGTACACCGGGTATCGTGACGAGGTAATCACTTAAACTGTGTGGCAATACACTTGGCGATCCCCTGGGACTGCTCGGGGACGCTCGGGAACGATCGGGGGTCTTCGGAATTTGCCCGCTGTGGGGACAGACCTCTGAAATGTGTGTTTTATGATGCTGCATTTATATAACCTAAGTTGAACGACCTCCGTTAGTGCATAAAGGTTCAAATAACTGTAATAGGTATTGTTTAATGAACGCTGTTAGCAACAAAATTACCTACATCTTCTTTAGCTACGAACGCTTTATTTCAATACTTAGTTTCAGTTCTAAATTAAATATGTACTAGCGTTTCAAAATCGAATCGTCCGATAGTATCCAATTAAACATCCATCTGATCTAACCAAGTAGCAGTCGGTCCATTTAATCCGTTAGATTTCATAACAACTTGCTGGATGGATCGTCAGCACGTTATCGGTATATTCGTATTTCATTTATCAGAAGCTCATGCCAATTTATACTTTCATAAAAACTGAAAGGCCAGGTCCGAAATTATGAGGTTTTTCATTAAAACTTACACTAAAGTATCTACGTAGTGTGTATAGCAGTCACAATTTGCTTTGACAAAAGGGTTACCTTTTTTGAACATTTATTGTCATACTGTTCTATTACAAACAAATTTTGGAATGATAAGTTTGCGTTGGAATATATCGAGTATCGTTTCTAACTTTTTTTTGAAAAAAAGAACTGTTCATATTATTATGAATACAAAAAAAAAATCTCGGAAGCTGGAAGATGTCAGTTTTCTCTAATGGCTTTATAAGAGGCGCACCAAGATCTCCTGAGAGAAACTCAAGTTTACTAGCGGTAACCATGGACACGGAATGAAAGTTGCCCGTGCTCCATAGATTGAGAAGGTTTAAGTGACTAACTAATGATGGGTATTCGTGTATTACAGAAAAATGATGATGTAATCCAAACTCCGGTGTATCGTTAATTATAGGCGGGCACCGCACGTGCGGCCCACTACCCACAGGCCCGAACAAAACTGTATCATTATAAAAATACGGCGATCATTACGACACGACGCCAACGAACCAATAATGTATGCGTTAACACGATTTATATCCCCAACCCACTATCAACCTTCGATGTAAATAAATAAAGTCCATTTTGTGTCGTGAAGGAGTATAATTTCCAGCGCGAGCACCCTCCCCGCCGGCCGCGAGGGGAAGGCACGAGTGCTGCCGAAGGAAAGCTACTTGTTGTGAAGAACACTGCCACTTTCGCCGGCGGCATTGTGCTCCAAATGAAAATGTGTTGGAAAAATTATGTTGTATGTAAATACTTAGGTAGGTCGCACTTTCTTTCGGAGGGCTAAACCAGTCACTATTTATAAATCTTTTTTTTCCGCTGCCTTTTCCTGCTGGGCACGCCATTTCATATACATTATGTAGGCTACATATTATTTGAACAACGCTTTGCGCGGCTGATCCGTGGCTAAATGACCATCGTTGTAACCAGTTCTTTCGTGTTTCGTAAGACAGGTAATAAGTAGATCCCGGCTGTTATTTGAATATCTTTTAGCAGTCGTTATGCCAAAAGTTCTGCCAATCAGTCTTACCAAGGGGTACCGGGCAGCTCCACCGCAAATTTTGAAGTTGGGGTTGCCCACGGAAAGTAGTGTATCAACTTTACGAATCTTCCACACAAAGCATTTCTGTATATTTTCCAAATGTAATATATCGAGCGCGGCAACAGAGCGAACACTTATTGCATATATTGGGCCAATCGCGACGAATGCGACAAATGCGACAACGCGACTGTCGCGAGTCGCGCACAAATTGCCAATCGTCTCGCGGCCACTTTGTCGAGATCAGCTGACGATTAGATTTATTTCTCGTTCAGACTCATAGGGACGCATAAAATATAAAGTGAGAGAAGGCATACCTACCTGTCGCAATGCTTCAAAATACCGTCGTCAAACCAATAAGCTATCGGTCTTCGAAATATTGTATACACTATATATAGTTAAGTGTAGCGTTAAGTTTCTTAGCTTATACCGATATACCTATGTGTAAGGCAATGTTTGTGAAGCCTACAGAAATGAAGGCTTCCAATGGGCACAACATTAAATATACTTAAAGCTATGACTACCTAATAAAAGCTTGTAAAAATAAGTGCGGTACAACGTGATGTTTTCTCTTTTTCAAATATTATATTCAATTATGACGATTTTACTCCTTTAAATGTGTTTATCATCCAAGACATTTTTGACAAGTGCATACAGCACTATCACGCTAGTTGTGAACCTTCTGTGACTTGCGTGTTGCGTGGCGTGCGTACGTGTTGCGTGCACGCGACGTGCCGCGGCGTGTCAGCATACGTGCAGATTTGCGTACGACACTCGTTTATTGCCTGTATTTGCCTACGTTGCGTTGCGATGCCTGTGTTAGCTTTGTCCCTCCTTTTATTATTTGGGACCTTTTGTATTCTGGATTTTTATTTGCTTGAAGAGCTAACCTTGTATTTAGTTTTTCTTTAGCTGCTCAATGCTAATCTGATGCTACGTTTCTAGACACAGTTTTCAGTTTAAAGGTGCACTTCAAATACTTTAATTTCAACATGCCACTGTCGTTGAAACTGGGACAATATGTAACATACCACTAAAATACTAACATACATTGTCAAGTTAACAAGTCTGAGCTACAACGTCTGAACGAAGTTTCAAGAATCTGGTAGGTTTTAGTAGATAATAGGCTGCTGATTAAAAAGTCTTCCATTTTTATCGGAATCCTTAAATTTCATAATAAAACGATGACGTTACCAGTGTAAAATATAACGTAGCTTAACAGGTACCGCTACCTCTTCAGAGAGACATCGCCACAACAAAACGCAAAAATAAAATCCCTGAGGATCTAATTGAGGCCAGATACGGTTCGTGGAACCGCTATCTCGTTCAAATAAAAAGCTTAACAAGAATGCTCGCAGGTAAAACGTTTACAGGTAACGTGATAAGACGTGATGCAATTAGGGCGCCTACGAATTGGCAATTTGCCGCGACAAGCCAATTGACGCGCTCAACGCTTATTTGATTCGACGAGTGTTGCGCGACAAGCCGCCACGCCGCGTGTGCCGACCGTGCTGGATGTCATGTTTATCATAACCCTGTTCGGTAGGTAAAGTTAATAAGCTGAAATTGTACACAGGGCAATCACAATAATGTTCTAAAAATATAGGGGGACCTTCGGCTGAAGATATTGGCGAAGGTTTCCACCACAAGCAGTGCCATATTATACAATATAGTTAATAAGCAACATAGGTTATCAACAAATAATAAATTACCTGAATAAAACTGTCGGACCGCTACGAATTACATGAAACAAATAAAAAATAATAATTAAAATGAAGAATAGGAAAAATAATAAACATGGAGTAATCAGGCGAGGACGTCTATAGCATGCTGTACGATGTTAAAACAAATCAGCAGAGAAAAGAAGACAACAGATATTATACTAAAACAATTTTTGGGTCCCTGACAGGCCGGACCAAAGATGGATTGCAAGTAATATGCTCATGGTGTTGAATATTCCGTTAAGGCCATGCGTTATCTTAGTGTTGTCAGCGCACAATGCGCGTCACGTCGTCAGTAAGCGCGCACAGCTATCGCATTACGCCTGTTCCCGCGCAGGTGTGAACAAAAATAGAGCAAATCTGGTCTCTCACAATGCGCCACAAAGCACCACACAGCGCAGATATTATGATCTCATCGCTTTGCTCTTATTGCTAGCTTTTGGTCAACCAGTCCTGCTTCGTTCTTATAAATCGAGGCCCGGTTTTACGAACAAGTAAGTACAATATTTTTGGATTTTTCGCAAGGTTATGGTCTATAAGAGGTGAGGTTACGTATATTATTTCTGCCGAGGGGAGCTTTATTCGTGGGGTTTTAAAATTTTGCAAAAATTATTTCAGCCATTCAACAAAAGGCTTTGGAATAATTGAGTCAGAATACCGATAAGCGACACGAAGTAGAAGCGACGAATTTATCTTTTTCTGTGAAAATATTACGAAACATGAGTGTGAGCTGCACTGGAACACGGAGCCATGGACTTGTCACATCAGTTTATACGAGGCTGATTTTAGCAATTCCCAAACTTTATAACAGAGGCCAAACGTCAAAAATTGAGATAACACTGAAGCATGCTCGTAGAAGTGTGAAGTAATTAACCGACAAAGTTGGCAACACCAGCAGGCCAGGCCGGCGGCGGCAGTAATGAGCAGGCACTCAGCCCAGGACACTAGCCATTATAATTGCTAATGGGCCTCTCTTCACTTTGATATTTCGGAGGACGCTCACAAAAACCTATCGCCAACCCACACCTCCCATAAGCCAATGTACTAAAGTTCATTTTCCTGTAACCCAGCTGTAGTCGGCAAAGTACGTCATTATGCGATCAGTGGCCTTTAAAGAGGTGGGGGGAGATCTAATCGTAAAATATTATTGTCGCCTCTATAGGAAATGGATTCGGAGCGGCGTGTTTTTGTTACAGGTCTTCTTGAGTTGGTCGTACTTACTACGGCCACGTGTAAGGGAACTTGGTAGGTTTAGTTTCAAATTATCCGCAGCAAGATTTCCCATACTCTCAATGGTTCAATTATGGCCTTTAAATACTTTCCTGAGAAACGCTTCGATACGTAGTCATTTAATTTTACTGTTCTGAGTCTATAACGCAAAAAGGCTACTCGTATAGACTTGTCTCCTTGTTTTAAGACCGATTCCTAGCTCATCGCTTTGTTACTGAATGCAATAACTTCACAATTCAAATGCCATTAACTAAAATGATTCGATTGATGTTATTCGCCAATACCATGAAGTAGATGATATCGGTGACATCGGCGACCGCGGACACGCGACCTGCCCGCTGGCGACCACGCCGGGCTATGGAAACAAGCCAATAACCAAGTGCCGGTTACAGTGTCCGGCCAGACCACGCCCCTGCACCCCCGCCTGCCCCCGCCACGGGGGAGGGGGAGCCGTCATATTAGCTTTTAGTTTGTAACTCTGTGTTGTTTAGAGGCTTGATGTTTAGCTATTGTGTTCAATAACTGTTAAGCAGTCTGTGGTTATGCAGAGTACTTGTGTAGCTTATTATATACAAAATATATCATTTTATTGTCAGAAGTTAATAATCGAAGATGATTAAATGAACACTCGTTTAAATTCAACTCATCCCTGTGGTTTGTCATTCACAAACTTGTATTACAAATATTATTTATTACTTTTATTACTTTTAGTAAAATACACAATAACACGGTAGAGAACCTCTAGCGTGTTAGCCAAGTTCTAACAAACCTGTTTGTACATATTTGTGCACCTGAAAAAATACGTGTGGCGGAGACAATAAACACGTAGCACTTAGCGAGAGCGTCTTGCGTGTCGCGGGGGCAGGCAGAGTGGGCATTAAAACGGTGCAATTAGGCGCGAGTGTGCGATGAGTCGTCCGCGGCCTTTTAAATTATTCCTCTCCGGTAAACTCTATGTAATTGTATCGGCTTGTTGACACCCGCCTTCTCTTATGTACCAACATACACATAAGGAAAGGTTATTACTTTTCTTTATTTTATTATCAGATATAAAATATTAATTTTATTGTCCACTGTAGGGCTGCGGCCGCTTCTCGTACAAGGAATGAGCTTTAATCGGCACACTCGCACAAGGTAGGGGAAGGGGGGGCATGATGGGGTATCTAAGGAAAATACCAAAAATACAGTATAATCATTGCGTTTATTATGCTTATTTATTTATGGCACAATGCCTTATTAATCTAACTACAATTTGGCATAGTCTTTGGGAGATGAACTTATAACATTTTTTTTAAATAAATGATTTAATAGGAACTTTCGAAAACCCATCTTGCCCCTTACCATGGGGTAAGATGGGGTAATGAAAATGGGGCAAGATGGGGTTAGCTAATTATTATCACAATAAATACAAATATGAATTTCTTCGGTGTTTTCATCATCCACACCAGCACAACCATTGTGAGCCCAACGTCCACAAAGCTGGCAGCCTACCCAACCTTCGGATGATTTCAGAAAACTATGATTTTCATCATTACAATAGAGACAAATTGTATCTTCATCATCGTCATTTTTCGTCTTGGCTGCAACTGTAGTCTTTTGTTTCTTCTTAGCATTTTTTTTGAGCCGAGGATCATTAGGATTGGATACTTTCCTCAGTTTTTTCAAATTCTCCAGCTCATTTTTATAAGGAGTTGAAGTAATGACAGCTGTTTTTCCTCTCCGGTATTGCTTCCTCTTTTCAGTTTGTTGGACCAAAGGGATTGGCAAAATATCACCAGGGGATGCATTTTCAAAGCTAGATGTAAGATCGCGGCATACCGCACGGATGGGAGATTTAGAAGCAAAAGAACATCCAGGTTCAGGTTCGGGAGCAGATTTTTTAGTCACATCAGGTGTGACTTGCTCTGTACATTCGGTGATAAAATCTATTCTAACTGAAGTGCATGATTCTGTTGTAAGTTCAGGTCTTGTTGTAACTGCTCCAGGATGGGATGTTGTGGTCGTTGAAGATACAGTCGTGACTACTGTGGTTGAAGGCACAGATGGAACTACCTCATATTGAGGCCCTTCGGCTTCTGTAACTCTGTGTTGCTCTACACTCGACGAGTTTTCAATATTTTGTATATCAGTAGTTGCAGCAGATATGAAATCGGCATCCGTAAAATTATTTTCATTAAACGGCCATATGCCACACTTTCTGAATGCGTTGATTGCTGTCGACATTGTAGCTGCCTGAATATATGCATTTCCAAATATTTCACTTATCTGAAATACAGTTACCACACGCCCTGGGTGTGATCTCAACCAGGCCGAAACAGCATGGTCATAATATGTACTGAGTGGCCTCATAAATGCAACATCTGCTGGCTGCATTTTATGTGTGCAGTGAGGTGGAAAGCAAAGTATAATAACTCCATTTTTACGTGCCAGATCAATTACTTCCAAATTTTGAGTGTGACTTACATGCCCATCTAGAAGCAGCAACACATGATTAGTAGGAGTAGCTCCGGAGAATCTGATAAACTTTTTGAACCAAGTCAAAAATATTTCGGTAGTTATCCAGCCTCGAGCATTGCAAACACCTTCAGTACCTGGTGGGGCGTGATCTAACAATTCTGGTTTCATTCGTTGTCTCGGAAAAATCATCAGTGGAGGCATGTAGGTTCCAGCAGCGTTAAAACATATTTCTACTGTAATAGTCTGGCCGCGATCTGCAGATGATAACGAGCCTACTTGTTTTCGTCCTTTCATGGCCAATATTTTGCTCTTGGTTTTAGATACAACGGAGATACCAGTTTCGTCACAATTATATATTTTGTCAGGAGTTAATTTATGCTTGTCATAAATCTCTCCGAGCAACTGGTAGAATTTACTAACGGCCACTTTATTAAACCCCATTGCTCTAGCTGCTGAAGTAGCTTCGGGCTTACGAATGGATAAATCTGGATGACGCCTTAAGAAACCTTTGAGCCAATCAACCCCTGCCATCTGCTTGTCAGTATTAAAATTGTGCGCCTTACCATTTCTCACAGCCAGTTGATATGCTAGACGTCTCAGATCGAGAGTTGTCAGCCCAAAAAGACGTTCTTCCATATGTTTTAGATATGCCACAATCTCGTCTTCTTCTTTTGTTGTAAAAATAGGTTTTTTAGGGCCCAAAGGTACACCAATTGTAACTTCACCATCTTCCTTCATTTTCTTAACATATCGCTCCAAAGTAGTCTGAGGCACTCCGTATTCAGAAGCGGCTTTTCTGTAGCCCATTTCTTTACTTAATACTTTATCTATAGCTGTTTTCATAGAAATTGTTGACCACTCTCCTCTTTTAGTTTTTTTCTTGTATGAACGTACCATTGTTTTACCTGAAAAGTACAATCGTATTAGGCACGTACCTATTTATAAACATAGATACCTAAACGAAGACCCACTTCACCATGTTGCCCCTATACCCCATCTTACCTCATACCCAATACCCCGTCTTACCCCAAAGGCTGATTTAGAAAAAATAAATTTCTCGAAAAAAAAATATTAACTGAACTTTTGTCTAACTATACCACAACAAAGTAAACAACACTAACAACCATATACGAGAAAAGACATAAATTGGGTAGTCATAATTACCTTACAGTAAAGACGTTTTTAACTGCGTAAAATTAGATCGACGAGACACTCAACGTGATTTTCGTTTGTAAACAAAAAACGCGTGCACTCCCACTCACTGTTTCTGTCGCACTGACGGTTGATCGAGTATGGCTTCCTATTGGGTTATTGCTTTCTGTTCGCAAGAGTCTAGTTTCTTGTATGTGTGCGTGACCCCGTCTTACCTCGCGTCCCCGTCATGCCCCCCCTTCCCCTATATTGGGGATTTCAGACTTTTAAGTTCAGGTCCCCTTACCTGTCAATTCATCTTTAATAAAAAACCATTGATGTCTAGGATATAAAAATAAAAAGAACATATAACTTAGATAAGTTACATATGTAAACTCGTACTTTGGAGGCTGTAGCTTTAACCACTTAAACACCAAGTTAATAATAATATAAAATAACTTAAAACCTCATATGACAAATATATAACGTATGTACAGTTAACATTTTATATTGGTTATGATAGATCTTTTGATGGAATTCTATTGTCGAGGCGACAGTGCATCCATGTGACAGACTTTTACAATGATGATATATCTATTATTTCGTTATTATTAACTACTATAATTATACATGACAATATAACTTACAGTTATAATCTATGATTACCTACCTTCATAAAATGAAGTGTTTTAATTAAAGCATTTTTTGGCAATGTTATTATAGATTTGCCGTAAAGCTAAGTAATAAAACGAAGAGGTTTCCCCGACGCGGGCTCCAGCTTCACACAAAACTATTTACTTAACAAATTGGACTGTGTACCGAGATATCCTTACATCATTACTAGGGGTGGTTCAACAATATCGTTTTCAAAAAATTTCGGAAAGTAGCGCGTAACGAGCCTCGGGGGATGCTGGCCGGAATGATTCCCGCCGTCGCCCCCCCCCTGCCGCCTCGCGTTTTACTTGTTAAGCGACAAATTATTTATATTAACGCCTAATACGCTTATATTCACATTTTTTTGGAGAACTTGGCTGTTTATTTTGAGATTGGTTTATTAATGTTGTATTCATAAATGAAGGTAAAATGAAATTTATCCTTTTTACTTCTCGTTTTCCCGAAAAGGACTTATTTGCTGAGCACACTTAAATACTCGTATTATCTACAGTCAAGAATAGCTTGGATAGCTTGTCAATTGAAATTAGTCAATTGGATAAGATATTCGTAGAAGGTAGTATATCGACGACTTTGGACATAAATAAAGCAGTAAAATATAGGTTAGTATATTTTTTTTTTTTTTCCCGAAGCGTGCAGATTGCTAGTAGACCGAATATAACGAATTAAAATACGCTAGGCCATATGGGGGATTTTATTCAACGAACATCTTTGCTAAAAGTTTTGATTATCTTTGTACTTAAAATATTGTTCAAGAGCCATTCAGGTCCGAGGCAAGTTATATTACATCACACCTACTGATGTCAATATCACACAGGTGCACACAAATCTCTCCCAATAATACACATTAATTATTGAAACAATACAATCTAGGTTTCGTAAGCTCATGTAGAAACAATATTTGCCGAAGCCGTGCACTAATTGAGCATTGTGCCAGCAATTGGTTATAAATATTCTCCAATTAATATATTCCGAAGTGCGTAATAAAGTGCTCGAGGTAGACAATGCTAGTAATTAAGATGTTACAGGCAATATGCGGGTTTGTGAGTTTGTTCGGCTTGTTTAATATGTGAGTGTAATGAACTTATTGTAATGAGCAATCGTGGCTTGCAGGCGACACCTGTGTTTTTAATTGCTGTGATAAGTATGGCATTGGATTTAGGCCAGTGTAGGTACTTAAGAAAAAAATATCTATCATTTGTGATACCCTTACTGGTACAGTGAGTACAGTACAGGAATAAATCTTGAGCATTGTAAATGTTTTCTTTCTTAATATGCTTGCACAAATGAAAGAGAACCGTTCTACTAACGTTGGGTGGGTTGACGTCGTAACATGCCATAACGGGAATAAAGGGTTTTACAGTACATATTAGCCAGTAGCAGCCTAGACATAAATTTTTCAGTCAAGTAGGTATTAGCTGTATGGACTCAATCGCTACAGATATTTGTATGATTTGTTTGACAAATGATTTGTTTATGCCTCTGCATCTCTGAGGAATATGAAACACCATAACATAGCATAGAATGCACACAGCCCCGTGAGTAGTCCCACACGTGGTGTCCCACGGAAGACATCCCACAACGCAACGGGACACCGACACAATTAGCGCCACTCTCGTGTTTGTGGTACACTCGTGTCGCGCTCTCGCGACACCCGACAGTTGTCGCGCATTGATTCATTAGTGCTATTCTAGCACTTGACGCATGCCATTGCTAATAAACTTAGGTATAAGTAATAGCACCCAACGAATTAGCAGCTGAGGCACTTAGGTTCATTATTTAGGCACACGTCAGCAACTGCGGTAGGCTAATTTGAATGTTTTAAAATTATCGAACCTCTAATCCGTAACGAAAAAAGCCAAAAGAGGTTAAAAGTTTGTTTACTAAAGGAAATTTGACAATATCGTTAAGTTAACCAAACAACAAGCAAGCTACTTAGAACCAGACCTTAATAGCTAGAGTTCAATAGGTCATTTCACTATTTAAAATTCAAAACATCCCAAAATATATGGTAGGAATGATTTGTTCTTCCAAGTTTTAACATCTCTCATTTCCAATCAAGTTGCTACATCAGTTGTATCCAAACAGGAGCCGTGTCCCCGCAGAAACCCGACACGCTTCGTTACGAGAAGAAAGTGCCGAGTGGCCCACACTTTAATATACTGCCTGTTATTACAACTTGTCGCCACTTAATGTGACTAAACACTGCGGCTCCTCTGACACTCGATACTCCATCACCACCAAATAAACACTAACACCCTATCAGGCTACAATGACCTTTATGTCAAGAGAATAAAAGCGATCCGGTGTGCAGATGTTACGTTGGTCAGGAGGTGTTGTATCCACAGTCGCTACTCGTCTCAGTTTGACAGCAACAAAAAAATATTTCCTCAATGTTGCGTTCAGTACAAATGTTTTGATGTAATGTAGACGTGCGTGCAGCGCGGTAACTGTCAACATTGCTTGTCAACACTTCACGGGTTTACATGGAATTAATTGTGATGGCACTGGTCACAATTTGTTCCTACCCGAATTAGTTTGTTTAACTACTTCACAACGGGATATGTTAAAAATTATACACTTTGATTTCAAACGATAGCTTGATTCATTAGCAGGCAGATATAAGGCAGCTTCTAGTTCCTGATAAAACAGTCCACGTATATTATATCTATTTTGATGATTTCGGTTTAGTAAGCTGATGCTCGTATTGCAAACAAGACACTGATGTCGTTCACATTATGATGTCCATGTCCTTTAGTGAAAGCGCTATGTTTGAGGCTAAATAACATGAATAAGTACTGGAGAACCTGAAGCAGCGAGCCGGATAAGGATGACGAGCTGGACAGCCATTCCAGCGACCAATGAGGTCACAGCCTCATTACACTCGTGACTTTTATTCGGCACACAAAACAATAGACCCCTAATTTTCAAATTAAAAATGTCTGCCGCTAAACAATAGCGCCAAAGCAGGCATCGCAGCCAGGGCTCGCTGCTGCAATTGTTTTAGAAAACAATAAAACTTGCCGCCATGATGGAAATGTCAAAATCCACTCGCGGATTCCGCCCCGTGGCGTTCCAAATATGAAATTCCCGCACAGAAATGGCGGCGGAGGCAATTTTTACAAATGGCTGCCGGCGGGAGCCAGGTTTGTTTTCTGTGACGCTTTTCATGCGCTCTGGGGTGACACTCTCGCCGTCGCCGCACGCACCACACGCTCTGCGGTCGGAATGAAAAGAGACGAGTCGACACGTCGCTATCTGTTGCCGAGCCACTCGTTACCGATGTACCACGTCTGATCCGCTCCGTAGACACATGTTTGGATTACTTGTACTCGAAGATATCCGCTTTCATTTGTGACAACCCTTGACGTCAATTAATCTCCTCCAGTCTCCCTGACCTCGGTGTATTAAGTAATCTGAACCCCAGTTTAGATCTTTATTTAGAAACCGATTTGCATTAACAGAATATTTTCTAAAACCTCAAGTTCTAAGCGAATTTGTTCGCCAGTAATAAGAGTGCAGTATGTCCGTTGAAAGCTAATGAAGCTAAGACTTTAACGTAATAAGAATAGGGTTGAGTTTCCGATTGCTAATAGATAGGTGTATGATTTGTGGCATTGGCTGGGTCGAGCGGCTGCGCGGTGACGTTTGGCGTTTGCCGGATTCATTACTGAGACAAAGGCAGGGGGTGAGGTGCCCGGGTGTGTTAGAGGGGGGCTCACACGAGGGATGCCCTCCCCTCCCCTGCGCCGCACGCCTCAGCCCCGCCACACAGCCACTTTCCTAAATCACCGGCAAATGTATTGTTCGCCATAGTTTCAGCGACGCCTCTAATTTATAGGTACTAATCGCGGAGCCACTCTGTTAATCAAAATACTTCGGGGATCATTGTTTACGGGCTGTTCATTATCACGAGTTCTGTCTCCGCGTTTCAATGAGCTCCGGCTCTGCACACTTGCGTCATGCTAGCATAAATGAATACCATGTTCATCGTTTCATTTACAAGCTTCACCAAGAGACTTCACCAAGTTCAGCTCAATTAACCTACTGCAGTAATACACTGCACATGTGAATCTGGATCTCTTAAATAGAAAATCGAGAAGCTAGCAACAGTTTTAAAGCAAGGCATTACAATAAATAGATCGAGCGAAGAAGATGAATGCTGCCTGACTGTAATGTGATGACGTAATTATTTAGTGCGTGTACTACGATGAACACCATTAATTCAAAATAAATCTGTTTAGAAGGGACAGCTAGGGTGTTCATCGCCACCACAACCGTAAAATAAACGTAACTTGCTGGTTCCTTGAGCTTCAAATGTAAGTACTAGTGTTGTGACTTACCGGAGAGGTGCGGCTGCGCCCCGGGACTGTAGGGCGACTTGATCTGCGGGAACCCTGCAACAATTACATCCATTAATTAAGCCACAAACAACTCCCGCCAGGAATTCCAATTTAAAAGTGCTCGCTGCCTCAGATTCAGCTCATTCTACTGGTTATTGCATTGCGGAACTAAATTGCCAATTACGGCTTGACTTCTTTTATAATTGTAATTTTCTTGAGTTGTGTTGGCACCACGTTGCAAGGTATCGGATGGGCTACTACAGTGTTACGGTGTGCGGCTGATAGTAAATTGTGTCTGCCCAATGGTACGACCTGTGTCATAGTTATTGTAACTTATAGTACAGCTCAGGCTGAAGACCGGGTGACAATTGAAGGCCTGTGCTTATACAGCGGCAGGTCAATAACCGACAATTTAATATTCGTAAACTTTCGACTTTTACAGTCAAAACCATGCGTAACGCAGTTCATATGTCCTTCCTCATAAAATTTATTAAAATCCTTATGCGCTGATGTTTTCATTACAATATTGTTCTTATTACATAAATGATAGTAGTAACAATAAAAATAATTTGAAAAGTAGTTAAGTAAGTAAGTAAGGCAACGACTTAATCTTGTTCTCAATTTACCATAGCCAATAGTTGGCAATACGCTAGAAGACGTGCATCATGGTGAAATCGTGTTACGTTTCAATATTTACAGCGGAACAATGGCAACTAGTACACTATTGAGTTACCGCGCGCAAAAACTGCTGAGCAACCACAGACAATCGGCCGAGACGCGGCCATAGACAATGTACGCGTAACTTGAACTCCTCTCTCCTCCTCTATTGAACACACGCAGTGGCGCACGCGCACTCAGGGATGCCAACGATATGATCTTAAACTATAAACATCTAAAATAAAAACTCTTTACTTGTCAAGTTCTTAGTGATAAAAACTATTTTTGTTTTCACACTCAATTTCTAGGGCAGATCAACATTTAAAAACTACTAATATTGGTCCTATTTGTAATCTCTAAGCCTCTGAACACAACACGTTGAGGCACTCATCTTCTCCCTACGACCGCTTGGTGTTGCTGGTCCTGTGCTGCTTGTCCCTACACTCATAAACTTTTACAGTTTTGTCAAAATATACGGTGAAGTTATATTTAATAGATCATTCAAAAAAACATCCACACCACTTGCCAGCCCTACCCACTTCAAACGGCTGTCAGTTACCTGATTGTCGAACAAATTTAACAATATTAAGAGAAAAAACGCAACAAAAGACGAGTTAAATACTTCCTCAATTATATGAGGTGTAAGATAAATAAAGCCGAGTGCACACTGACCGCATTGTAACCGAACAATGGTGATAGTTTCGCGCACTTCCCAGCTTTGTGCACTTGGGTTAAGTCAGCTAGAAAAATGAGCGTTAGGAAATCACCTGAAAGCCTTTTGTTGGTGAAAACACAGGTTTCTCTTTGCTGGAAAGTAACAAACTAAGCGACATTCCATGCAAAATATTTCCTTGTGGATATTTCTTAATTTAGTATGTGCGAGACACACTGGGCACGCTTTACTGACAGAACAATCGACTTCATGTTAAGACTATAAATTAACTCACATCAACAAGCATCTACTTATAAAATATTAAAAGTTCTTGACTTTAAAAAAAGATCATTGCCACTTAAGCACGTTGTTGACATAATTTGCTCATGCGCAGATAGCCCTATTGTCTTAATTTTGTATAAAAAAGTTGTATTTATGGAGGATGACACGCGCTTGACTGCAGTCAAGAGATTGACGAGCACGCCATTCATATTGGCCTACTTGGTGACACGTTGGCTATACTAAATAATTTTCTAGTAGGCCCTTTTGGGTACCGCGAACATCGCAGAAGAGGGCATTCAAATTATACGTCTACAAACAATGATAAATCTTGGAAATACTTATCAACAGTTTTGACATAACATTTGATCCAATAACGAGTTTAACATTAACGAGGCGATCTGGACACAACGCACCAATTACACATCAAACATAATTAAATATAAAAATGTTTGCTCACAATACCCAACTAATAGCTTCAATAAGAAAGGCTCATCAATCGAGCGCCGTTGTCGATTCGTATCAAATTCCTTTCGTTTAATTAATACAAATGTTAGCGATTTAATTGAGTGTCAGCCGCACTCGAGTCAATCGGCCGGCCGACAGCGCCTCGACTACAATAAGATTCGACTCAGTAATGACTCATCATGATTATCTTATTTCTATCGACACTGTGAGGCTGTCAGCTATTTTGTCCGCCAGTTTAATTGTTGTATTTACTCGCATAGCTTCCATCAAATAAATTCAGGTAGTGATATGTTTTACATGACTAATGTTGACAGATTGTTGCAATTGCCTGATACAATTGTGAATAAACTTAGTTCCGTAGATGTACTCGTATTGTTGAAAGTATTTTATTTTTCAATGGACATAATACAATTCATGACGTCATGAACAATATTAACTATTTTCAAGGACACCAAAAATCCAGCTTAACTTTATTTTACTAATAGAGTCAAGTGCGGGCTAAAGTGTCGTCATACAACTCACCGTATAATAAAATTAGTTGCAGCATCCGACAGATTGTTCGTGTAAACTGCTTATAATGTATATTAATTTGCCGTTACCCCGTGTCACAATTCATTAGCGCGCGCTCGGCGCCGCCATCTTGGTTTAAACGTCACATTACGATTCCGGACACGTTCGCGCGCAGTTGTTGTACTCGTGTGCACTAGGCTCTGCTGTAACGTGCTAGCGCGCTGATTTATTTTATGCTACTGGGATGTTTAACCATATTACTGTTAGTTCACTAGGTGATCTCACTAAGAAAGATTTTCTTATTTTGTAACTTTACCTTCGATTAACTACTGTTCTACCAATAAAAGATAATTTAAAATTAAAATAACTAAAACTTTACCATTAAAAAACAAATTAAATATCTAACTGCCAAAAGAACTCTTACGAAGAGCTCCGACAGAGGGATTTTAAACGAGTAGGTAATAAACTTGACAGCGGCTAGGAGTTGTAAGCGATTAGCATTCCGGCCGCATTACTGAACTATATGACGCCAATAAATTAATATCCAATCGACTCGAGGGTTACTTAATTGAGCTCGGCTGTCACACTAAACTTGTAATCCTGCAAGAATGTTCTGCACACCACTGTGCAAGAAGCGACCAGTGTAGCCAGAACCTAGGCTAGACTTGCAATTAACCCTCGTTCGGCCGGTTTCCAACACCGCGGGAGAGGGGTGGCAGGTCATACAACGCTAGTGGTTATAATACCGTCTAATGCGCGGAGCTATTTCAATTACCGCGGCGGGCAGGCCGCGTGCCCTCCGCATTTCGTCGGCTAATCCTCTAACAAAAGAGCTCTTATAATTTGAGATGCAAGCTAAGTCCGTAGTTTAAGGTAATTGAAATTTTATTGCAAATGTTTTGATGGACTCGCCATTCATCCAGTAATGACGACCAAATGTTGGTAATGTTGGACCATGTCGTAATGCGATGAGTTTTTATGAGATGCTTCTCTAGGTCACTGCAATCCCGTTAGGGGTACTTTTTCCTCAAAAGGGGGATAATGACTAGAAATACTACTATAGATCTCAGATATATGAATTCGTTAAATTTTCAGTTTGCTCAGTAACAACAAAAACTGCGAACCGTCCGGGCAACAAACCGCCACTCCACATTGTGCTCGCTGACCGCGACAGGTACAAAGAAAACAAACTAATTGAGCGGCGTCGGGGCGCGCTATCGTGTTGTAACAACAACACTTGCACATTGCCGGCGCGGGCGCAGTCTACACAAACACATGCTTCCGTAGGACTAACGCAAAAACTTGTCAAGTGGAACTTGTGTTATTATGTACTACAAATTGTGTTATTTTTGGATCGAAAGTATTCACCAATTTTGGGGTGCCCGTTGAAATAATAATGACCAGTCAAGTTTGACACCTTAATGAGGGCGTGAGAATTAGAACTATAGGTATACATAGGTACCTACGCTCATTTTGTTTGTTTCAGTGTTGTGTTCGCCAATATTTAGGGACTTTAACTAGATCAATAATAATTATTAAACTCATATAGGTACATATCTACATAATGTTTAGTGAATTTTATTACACCCACGTCTCTAATTCCGCACATAACGTAGCCTAGCTATAACTTATTTTGATACAATGTTTATATGATACTATATCCATTAATTAGTTTTTGCATGAAACAGTAACAAACATACATAAGGACACACAACTTTAACGTTTATAACATTAGTTAGATACAAAGACCAATAAAGTTCAGTCCATATTCAACTTGTATTTAAAATGTCTGCAAACCTTTTGAGAAGTGTCAACCTTTTATAATGTTTTTTATTCCCAATATCAAAAAGGAATCCATTTCCTTTCTCTCGCCTTGTCTAGATGGCGCTATGAACACAATGCAATGAACAAATTACAAAAAATCCTATTTGAATAACAAAACACATTGAGAGTGTGACAATGGCACATCGCGGTACAATAATGTGGCACTTCTGTCATTGCCTTTGTGCCAGAGGTGGGTCTGTGCCTGTCACAATATTTTGGAGCGTAAGGACCGGCAGTGGGATTACAATGGCTTAGCGAAAGGGTTAAGGTACCCGTAACCGTTGTAAGTGTTGAGCTGCCCCGCCTACGGGCACCATGGGTAATTTGGTAATTATTACCATTCAGTATGTTATTATGCACGTCTGTGTATGTTTCGTTATTTTTATTGTGACGTCACGTGGAGTCTATATTATAGATTATGTATTAAGTTCAGTATATACATGTACCTATACTACTTATATTGCATAGTCCAATCTATTAATCAGTTTCTTATTAAAAAACATAGCCTAAGAACCGTGTCACTGTACCGATCAACATAGGTATAACATAAGTTCGTTTAATAGGTATGCTATAATCTAATAAAGATATAAAATAATATGCAATGATCTTGGTTATCTGAATAAATGATTTATTATTATTAATATCAACTTCAGTAGGTATAGCGTTGAACTATATATATAAGTAAGTAACAACACAAGTAGTCGCCAAACATAGAAGAACTGAACCAAATTAATCAATTAACTGATTTGTAATTAGTGCCGCCGATTGTATCTGTTCAATTATTATAAAACAAGCGAAAGCGGATAATTTATCGGGACCATTGGAGGGCACAGCCCTTGTTCCTACCGAAATCATTGACTCAATACAATACCCAGCTGACAAACTGAAATCAACCCACCCGCTATACAGATAGAGTTTAATTTAGTTCTTGTAAAACAGAAAAAATAATAAGACATGAACACAATAGAATTAAGGTCTTATTATGTAGGTGGTAGGGTTTTGTTTCGCTTGCTTAGATCCAGGGAAAGAAGCCGCGGGCGGTGCGAACGGTAGTGATGGCACAAATCGTACTTATCGCCAATTTCCATTTGATATCAATGATTATTTATTTTGTTAAATCTGCTCTTAGCGATCGGGTTTCAATATTGGCTAATAGATTTAAAAGATATGAATCGCCATATATGAATTGATTATATTTGGTTTTGATGAAATTGTTGAATTCCAATCTACATATGTATGTAGTTATGTATAAATTAAAAGCTCATCAAAAGTGCTATTTGTGAATTGTCTAAACTTAAAATAAGTTTTGTTGTAATTCCACACAATCTTTATTATTTTTAAATGTTAATTAATTCTGACATTTCGATAAATTGAAAGGTAGCACTGAGAACATCACTAGGCGGTAGGCAGTAGGGGTCGAGCAGTTAATAGCAGGCAGTTAGCGACCTTTGTACGACGTGTGAAGTGAGCACTAGTACACGCTACGGAACAGCACCACCAGCAAACGATGATCTCCCATGCTTCCCTTATACGGGTTCCAAGTGCGCGACAGCGGGGCCGTTGCACGAACCAGTACAGATCAAGCATTTCTAGTCAGTAGTCAATACTGTCATAAACCCAGTTTAACTTGACCCCTGCTCCTGCGGTTAATGTAAGAACGAATAAGTTGATAGACGACGCTTTGGGGCTCAACAAATATTGGACGCGGAGTATAGTTGCCGCGAGCGAGCCCCAGGCGAATATCGCAGAAGCTTGTTCGCTGTTTTTTTACGTGATCAACAAATTTCGTTCGGTTACGAGAATCCTCATTGTTCGATTTTTGCACTTGTTCGTTGTTTAGATATAATTACTGCGAAACTTCAACAACTTATCGGCTTTATTCCTATTTTTTTTAATTTTTGTGTGTAAAATAATTATGTACCTAATTAGTTTCAAGTGTTTCTGAACTTTTTTCAGAAATGTTATCCAATCCAAAAACCCCAGCTATGAGATCAGAACGCTGCCAAAACTCTAACACTAAGCAAACAAGATAATCTAAACTGTATCCGAGAGGTTACGCAACAGAGAACTGCGTCCAGACGTCGACATGATCGGCCCACTAACTCAGCATTAGACAAACTAGATGTACACCCAAACTTGCCAACTATGCACACTTGGCACTGCCGGGCGGGGGCCGGGGGCCGCGGGGGACGGGGGACGAACGGGAGGATGTTATCACGAGCCTAGAGAAAACGATAAAAAACCAATTGGCATTCACGCCGCCAGCGAGCTTTGATGTCCTCGTAAACACACACACACACACACACACACAAGCACAATGTTTGTAGTACAGCGGAACACACATATACCTCCTTTAGGTGCTCGACTAGGAGATCAATTCTGGCGAAACTGGTATATTTACTTCAATGTAACAATTCGATTAAGAACAAACGGAAATCTTTCTATGTGAAACTTTCGCGACATACAAAACAAGGATCAATTTTATTGTTGTATGATGGTAGCTCCATACACGCGGTAGGTGCTATCACAAGACACTTGAGAGGGACTAGCAATGTTCAACGGGCTATTACATAACGCACGTTTCATGAACTCACCTCTCTATGGCCAGAGCAACAAAAGGTTATATATGACGAGCAATATCCGCGTGGCATTAGCCAGATGCCGGTGGTCTGTGACCGCATTCCGACCAAGGCCCGCAATTAACTAGCAATTGACAGCCAATGCCGACCCACTTACTAAAGACCCATTTTACTGAACAGATAAACTAATTAGCTGTACACAATCATACAAGCATCATTATCTGCCTGG
Source organism: Heliothis peltigera (assembly GCA_958496145.1). Classification (NCBI taxonomy): domain Eukaryota; kingdom Metazoa; phylum Arthropoda; class Insecta; order Lepidoptera; family Noctuidae; genus Heliothis; species Heliothis peltigera. The sequence goes on from OY292333.1 coordinate 11,622,435, forward strand.
AGTTTTCCCTTTACCGGGGTCACCTTCCAGTCTACCTAGATGCAGCTTAGTGTTTTACATAGAATGACTGCCTAACTACCTCCTCGACCGAGTCCATGTCTCACTATGACTGGTTGTTAGACTTTTAGCTTTTGGGGCATAGTAAAGAATTATTTTGAGCAAATGCATTTCGAAGGTCACCTATGCAGCTTGCTTCATTTCCAGATGATAATATGTACGACTTTATATACTATAGCTAAACTGGACTGAAACAATGACTCACGATGCAGGACTTTTACTGCCTCACCCAAATGAAATTTCTATTTGTATACCCGAATAGAATATATCTTATAATTAATGTCTTAATGAAAACGTTTGGTGGATGTCGGTGGCCGGGATTGTGCGCCAGTTAATCAATGAGAGTTGTCCGTAGGCCTCATTAAACGCCGGCTCATTGCCTCGCTGAAGAAATGCCAGCCATACAAAGACGAAAGAAGCGATCCCGCCCCGGGGCACACCGGGACTGCCTTATTCAATCTGCGGACGAGAAATACGGATTTTCATGACAATTAGATAACCCACTGATGGAATAGTTAAACAGTGGAAAGTCAATTCTGATCAATGGACTAACCAAGTCCATACTGGTAACGAGGTTTTTATGAATAAATGAATTCCGAGAGAACAGCGGCACTGATTGATCGATCGCGGCTGTACCCTGGATGGGTGACTGTCTATGTCATGGCGACTTCCTCCATGTTTCGGAAGGCACATAATATTTGTGGGTGCTGTATTCAGAGCCCCGTAGTTAGAAAGGTAGCAATAAGATATCAGGTTACCCAGGTAACTGGGTTGAGGTGGTCAGCTAGGCAGTCGCGAAAAGTCTAGGCTTTACTTTAGACTAGTTGTCACCCAGTAATTCCAACAAGGAAAGTGTATCGCCCCGGTGTATCTCCAGCCTGTTCGTATCTGTAGGTGGCTGGGCTCGGCAGAATCGTTTGTAATTAATTAACAATAAGCGGCGCGCCACGCCGCCGCCGCGGGCGCTTCCGAGCCGGACGCGCCGCGACGCAGCCGCACCGCAGCCACGCCGCAGCCGCGCCGCTGCACTAACGCAAATAGAGTCAGGCTTTGTGACCTCGTTTCATAAATTGATGTTTTGACAGTTTTTTAGATGTTGTAGAGCCAGCTCGGTGGTATTCTCGATGACTCCAGGATAATGGACAATACTATTTAAGTAGTAGGAGAGTACTCCCACTAGCTTATTACGCTACTCTGCTCTAGAGAGCTATATCATGGAGCTCAGATACATGAGTCTAGTAAGCTGAGCTGTACGAACTGAAACATAAGTAAGTTAATTCCTTTACTACCTACTATGCACCACAAAGTGTAGGTAGTTCGTTTTTCTTCATTAAACTGGCCCTTCGCCACTTTTGTTTTTCACCAAAACGCGGGTAAACCCGAAATAGAACAGTAAATTTATGTAGGTAGGTACTTTATTCACTGTCAATTAGGCATTAAGAAGTTTCAGAAACAAATTCTTCGATAATTTCTTTATTTGATGCCACTTGACTATGAATCGATTGAACAAATTATACAAAAACGTACGAATTTATAAAATATACACATGAGACTCACAAAAATAAAAATCTTGATGTTGGCACTACGCTCTAAAGCGGAATGTCGCTAGTAGCACGAGCAGACGACTGAACGAGTTAATAACCCAAATAACAGTTGAGTTAATAAAACACGGTGAAGCTGTGGAGCTGCACCTCCGCGCGAGATATTCGGAACATTTCAATGAAGCAATTTAACCCTCGCGCCGCTCTCGTAAACAAAAGCGCATTCCTGGGTGATGGCTCAAACGCTCGCTCCACGTATTGTCCGCAAAACCTGCTAAATGCTAATCCCGGAACATTCGACCCCGGCCCCCCACCCTCGACGACCCCGCCATCGTCGCTAACGCCCCGCTGGGCTCAATTCTAATGGAGTTTTTTAAGAAACGCAGAATAATCGTTCCGAGAAGAAAATTAAGCCATCTTGGGTTAAAAAGTCCAAAAGTGGAGTGTGTCGGGAGGACGCCGCCGGGGGTGAGGCGGGCCGTGCGGGCGGGGGGCGCCAGGGGGTGACCTATAGATTTTTTGGGGTGCGTTTTGTCGTCGCGTGAAAACAAGCGTTTAGACGATACCGTCGCTACAATTACTGAGTAATGTGACACCCGACGGTGCACACAACACATAGGCCGGTACATTACTACTTCTAGGAGTCATTGCTACTTGTTGTATGAAGCCTGTTAACTATCAGAACAAATAAAGAATCGATAGAAAACAGAGTTCATTCATTAGAATCATCGTCGTCCTGATTTGGATCTTAGTCTATATATCTCACATCGTATCTAAAAATAATAATTTGCCTAGCTTTTTAAAACAGAATAAGAACAATTAAATTTAATACAGAAATATTAGGACACGAGACGGACAGAGAGACCTTTCCTACTATTGTGAAAACACCAGAATGAATGTCGATTAATAAATAAATAAGGACTACAACAAATTCATTAGGCGCTGTACGCTCGTAACATTTCCATAACAGCGTCATAGTGTGCGCTAAATAACTCATTGTAAATAACTGCCCAATTTATATTCAGCCGGGGGACATTATCATAATCGGCCCTTGCTTTGCGAGCCTCGCTGTGGAAGCGAGACAACACATACACCACAAAGTAAGTCCAAAAGGGACGGAGCACGGCTATTTGGTTTCAGCTGAAATATGAGCGAGATGTAAGGTTTTTATTGGAGTTTTCAGTGTGTAGTAGGAACGGCAATAAACCCATACTCGCCACTTATTGATGCCGATCGCTCGCGATTGATGTGAGAAGTAATTACCGCAGTGAAAGATATGAACACACATATCGTTTTAATTTGATGTTATTTATCAAAACCCATATAAGTTAATAAGGTATTATTATATATGAAACATATAGGGTGTACTATTTTTGGTACACAAAGAACAATGTAACATGCAACAAGAATACTTTATATAAAAATGTTGTCTTTTCAAGTTTGCAACATTACAAATTTAAATGGAGAGCAGTTAAGCCTTCTGCTCAGCGAATAAAACGGTTTATGTTAATTTTAGTACTAACTTACACTAACTTATGTTTCAGTAAAGTTGATTTAATTTAGTTCGTAAACCGGATACGAATAAATGAGCTTTAAGGTTTTATTTACAGTCAAGTTATTATTTAAAATTTAATGTTATTGGGTGCGTTTACACATAACTAGATGTTTATGTTACATTCACAATCTGTTGAAATGGAATACCGTCTTTAAATGGTAAAAAAATAAATGCCTAAATACATTTTTTATCATAATAAAATATATAATTCAGGCTTCTAAAAAGATAATGAAATTTCCCGTACGAGCCGCGATACGTCGCCACTTGCGAGTTAGTATTTAAGTATATTCTTAATTCCATACAAAGTGTTCAGCGACACTTTACTCCAAAAAGTAATACGCGCGGGAAATCTCGCACCTCTGAGAGGTCGAGTGTCCTCTATTATTGTTACAACCGCCACACGCTGAACCGAGCCCTATCACGTAATCACTAAGGTCTAGATTGCCGCGACGAGTTGATAGTTTCGTTTTCAGGCTAATTAGAGGCGAGGGAGGCAGCAGTGTGACTAAATAAATTTGAACCCTAACGCCCACCACTAGAATATAAATTGGTGTTCACGCCTGACTTATTGTTGGCTTGCTTTCTGCTGGCGAAACTTTAATATGTTTGTTGGTTATTTTGTGACAGAAATTGTTTTTGTAGATATTTATAAATTCATGTGTCCTCCACTTAGAAGGGATATAAGCGATTTTACCTATCAGTTCATCTATACATGCCCTAACATTATGTCCATGTCCAAAGTAAAGTGTAAGTCAAAGGTTTAGAGATATTACAATGTAACATTTTGTGTTGCTACGACTTCGCCTACGCGTTGCTACATTTTGCTACGCCAGAGCTACGGCCTACGCTTCGTAGTAACATTATTTTAGACACATTGTTATTTCTGCTGTAGAGTTTATAACTAAATTTAAACTTATTTGCTTAATATGTATTCAAGGTTTTTGCTTCTCAGGGTATATGAATATTAATGTGGAGGAAAGCAAAGCTGGGTGTAGCTGCTAGTTGTGTGAAACTAGCTATTAGAGTCGCGCGGCGCCGCGCTTTGTGCCGAGGTGTCGGCCCGAACGCTCTCCACACCCTCGCGTCACGCACACACGCGCACCTGTACGTGTGTACGCGGCACGCGTGTGTGCGGCGGAGGTTGTGCTGCTTTGTTCGGCAACACTAATTGTTGTTGTATCTTTGATTTGTTGATGGGCAATGTGTAAGTAAATGATCTCTGACACGTCTATGGCGAAACGGTATAGAGTACTTGTTACTTTCTGAAAGTTTATCATGTTGAATATGATGAAATTAATTTGAGATTGAAAACTGCCTTATAAGTCGGTTGCCAAGCGCGACTGTGTACGCGGTCTCAAGTGTGATTCACGGAACGGGCCGATATCGTTTTGTAGGTTTTAAGTAAGTTTCATAAAGCCCTATCAGGAAATTGATTTTCGATATACCCGGAGAGAGATTCGCTGTCGTAGCTGATAATTGGATTCCGTGATTTGGGAGTCATTATAGTAGCTGTTGTAACAAACTTTTCAGTCGAGAAACGCTTGCCTGTGAGCATATTGCCTAAAGTAAACGGAAGTTTAATACCGATGAAAATACTAGACTAAATTTATCTGACATATCAGTAAAAAAATGTAAATTTCACGTCACGGCGCGGTGCGGTACGGCACGGTGCACGTCGTGCGGAGCGCAGCCGCGCTCGCTGCACCCCGACACATGGCAACAGATACAGCGATACTGTTCTGCTGATTGTTCACTGTATTCACGCTTACATTATAAGCGTCGAAGTAGGTAGGAGAAATACAGGTCAAACCTTGAAATATTAGGTTGGATTCAGTTGAAACCACAGGCGGCACCGATGTCTACTCCTGAGTGGGCTGCTCCAAAGAACGCAAAACGACGCTAAACCCTGAGCTAAACCGAAATGAAGTAGCAGAAAAATTACTATGTTACACAAATGTGGAGTAGTGGTGTCTAAACCACTGGCTTTTTTCACTTGAGAAATACCTTTCAAAAGTGATCTGCTCACTTTACATAATATTGTGTTATTGACATAGAAAGCTGTTAGGTTCAATAACATTACTATATAAGTAGTACTTTAACCCGCTGCCCGCTGTCACTAGTCCCACAGCCCAACAAACTGGTTGTAGAGAAGGGTTAGCGCACACACACACGCTCGCCGCTCCCAACTCATTATGTGGCCGTGGTAGTGTGCGTGCGCTGCTTATGCGAACCAATAACCGACAACCCTTTCGGGTGAGGTGTGTGCACCACTGATTGATATACCGTAGTAGTGTTTGTTTTGCTTATTATTATAATTCAGTATACTAGTCAAAATACTGACATAGTGGTAAGACGAGAAATGGTTACAGGATAAGTATAACCGCCGCCCTGAGTACAGGCTCGACGCAGGAGCTACCTCCAAGCTACCACGACATCTAGTCACTATGTATCGCATGTAATAAGCAGACACCAAGCATCAAAGACCAGAAGAAAGTGTTACGTATGTCTATTGCAACTAACTTTTATTAGAATTCCTATTTATTCAAATCGAGTATTATTTGTGTTGTAAAGCGATAGTCGGCGATCATTACGTATAGCGCATCAGTGAGTGTACAGCCCGCCGGAGTGGGGGTCCGCGCGCTAATATAACGTGCTAATGTGCTCGTCTAATTGTGGCGATCGATACGGAACCAGACAACGTGTGACCCACATCGCGCTTCACTCTACCAACTGTGTGTGGCTGTAGGGCAAAAATAAAGTCTAACAAAAATATATAAAATGCCTTACCTTACCTTACGCGTTTGGGTAAAAACATAAAAGTCGAATATAGTGTAATTTTTTACTCCATAGAAGTTGTAGCTAAAAAAAGATATTTTTTTTTGCCTGAACATTAGGTATTGTATTGTACTTAAATAATGTACCCCTTTTGACTTAACATTACCGAAGAAATACTGAAAAGCAGCCTCTAATTATTCTATAATAATTTCATATTCATCATAATCATGAATTAATAAATATATGTTCCAGTAAGTTCCCCAAGCTGAAGGTCTCCTGTGAAGGTAAACAAGGAGTTCTCATGTTACAGCAAGCTGTCACCACATCATCCACACGTGGGGGTCGCTCCAGTGCCAAGTCTATCAGAGCCCGCGAATGACCACTAATTTACTGAATACCCTCATTCTGTTCCGTTGGCCCTTTATCACACATATCGGGACAAAGGAGGCTTTATCTTGGCCTCTTTGTGGCCCACAAAGGCCTATTCTGGAAGGTGTGAGCCGAAGCACTCGGCTTTCAACCACTATTTGTAAGCCAGCTCGTTTTTTTGGCGAGGTGTTGGATTGTCCCGGGTTCAATCCAGCGTCGGGTCTAACGCTCTTTCACTGCTAAGTAGGTGTGTGAATATCTTTTGTGCACTAAGTGGAGCCGAGGCGTTTTGTGTTCCGCTCGAGGTTCGCGCTTAGGTTTAACTGATTTCATTATTGTGATCGCTCTCGATGCTTGGATTTTGTATCTGGTCTGCTTCATGTTTGACCATAGAGATACACACTCATATTTTGTCTTCATCATTATCGATATCAGGAATATATTGAGAAATGCAATGATATACAGAGGAGACAGAACCAGAGAGGAGAGAGGGGCTGGTCTGCCAGACATAATAGGTATATGTTTAGGTTTGCTAATATTCTGAAAAAAGCTATTGTTGTGTCACACGAATAGTTATTTGTATCAATGCATTAACAAACATGGTCTGTAACAATGATTTGTTCGGTTACTGAATGATTATTGTCACCACGTTATGAACTGACGGCCACTGTTATCGCGGCGCCATCGCAAGCAGTACACTCCAATTAATCCAATAAATGTCAGTTATTTTTGTAACAAAATTGGAAAACAGGAAATTCCACTACGAAGTTTAGTGATGCCTCAAGCAACAATAATGATTTAACTAAAACTTACTTTATAACTATAACTCAGTAATCAACTTTCTAGAAACCGCTAAGTAGCAAAACCTGGTCTTGGTACCTGGTCTAATATACAAATTCTTATGATTCAATTATCAATCGTTTCTTTACTATGTATGTGTGGTGGAATGTGCTATGGTATTTAATTTGAGTTAGCAAATTATGATGTAAGTACTTTTGTAATAAACGATATAATATAATACCTTTCAATTTCATGTTAACCTTAATAATCTTAGCTTAAATGAGTAAGTGCTAATCACAAAGCTCCCACAACTTAGACAATAACGAGCTGTAAGATAAAACTTCTTACGCCTACAGCCACTCGGGGTAATCACGTACTTATTACGGTAAGGGGATAATGAAGAGCGGCGCGGGCGCAGGCTGCTGTGCCATTGTGCACGCGCGTGAATCTTAGTGCACGTGTGATGGAGAGACAGATTATATTGTCTGCCGAGTGTTATTTTTATAAGAAGTCTTCAGTTAAAACGTATTTAATGTACAAGTGATGCAAATTACGTGCACCTACTTAATTACAAATTTATAAAAATATTATAAAAGAAATATTTACATAAAAACTAAAATGCGTCAAATAATACGTGAATGAAGATCGTACTTATAAATTAAGCGGGTCACGTATATGTTGTACCTTCAGACTAGCTGAGTAGCTTCGCTCTATCGAGCCTTTATCTAGTTCGTATTTCGCATCACCGAAATACGCACCTAGCCTATCACATTGCTAAATATTATTAAGGTATATAAATAACTCGTAGAGCTGTAATCCATTTGTAGGGATAGGTAGTAGTAATAACTAACCGTCTATGACTATACCGCCCGATGACGGGAAAGCTGAGTATGATCTTATGTAGGTTAATAATGTACTTGAATAATATCTTTTGTCTGCTTGTATCAAGGTTTTCCTCCTACAAAAGCTATCCAATTAGCATTATCTAGTCTGTATCCAGTTCATTATAAAATTCGTTAATGATAGGTGTTATTTACAATAATCAAAAAATTAGATATCCATTTCTAACTTGAAGCAACCATAAACCTTTAATTTTAACCTTAAGATTACAGCACAAATCGTATTAAATAAACTGGCGGCGCGGGCGTTCTGCAACTGGTCGATATAAGTCCATTGTAACGCAGAATTCACTGACTATCACTAATTATATATAGATTTAGATTTTTATTTATAAAAATTGAAAAAATGCGAAATAAAGTTCCAATAAGAAATCAATAAATTAACATTATCTGTGATATTCATATAAATAATATAACTATCACAATTCACAACGATAGTTAGATAGACCTTAACTTATCGGTGTCGGGTTAGATCATTTTTTTTGTAACAAGAAGTTTTCGCCTTTCATGGTTCTATACCGAATATTTCTTAAAACTTGATATTTATTTTTCCTACAGGATCCTTAATATCGTATTACTTTATTTGTGGAATAATTTAGTTGTTAACTATTAAACTAGATTTGACCGTATTCATGCGTGTTGCCGCGAGCCGCGCGCCGACGGCAAACGTCACACATAATATTACCGACGAGGTAACGACCAGTAGGTATACAAGAAATATCCCTACTTTAATTTAAACTATCTTCATTATTATTAATTAATGTAATTGCCTGTTTATTACATTTAGTTAAAGGTCTGCGGGTTCATGGTTTATAATTTTCTAACACAGACAGTAAATGTTAATCTCCCTGCATATCTTTTCTCCCAAATATCGAGAAAGCTTTTTAAGTTTTTCACTTGAAATAGTCAACCAAACATAACTATCGTTTGAATATTTCATAACATTGGGATCTAAGTAGACTCTCTTATAAAATTTAATGTATGGTTTCATCACAAAATCCTTGTTCTTTAACTAATTATAACTGATATTAGAAATGAATTGCCCTATCATTGCTTCGTCGCGTTAAGCGGTCTATCTAACAAATGAGCGAAAATAATTGGCAGTAATGACTATGTATAAGTACTGTGCAGTTAGTACAGCGAAGTGAGAGTGTCTGGCAATCGGTCTCAGGCGGTAACCGGAGCCGGCGGCGCGCGGCAAAGCGCTTATTGTACGCTAATTAACAAATAACACAAAACGCTAATTAAACCGCAGTACAATACCAACGAGCCGCGATAAATACAAGCCTCCGGGCCTAGGGCGGGAGCACACCGACGGCGAGAGCAACAACACAGACTACTGCAGACTTGCAGCTCTTACGTACTAGAGATCTGGACAAGTTATAACGCCATAATGCTATAGGATTTTTCCAGTTATAACTAACCTATTTCGAAGATTGAGTAACAACTTTTAGGAATGAACCTGACGATTTTTATCGCTCACTTTCACTTTAGAAGAATTGCCTTAGAAGCAGCTGAGAAGTTTCTATAACGGTGGAAATGTAATTCCATTGGCCATAGAACTTTTGGCTATACATTCAAGCTCCCTGGCTTATCAGGTTGTCTTCCACTTATATATCTGAATGCTGTTCCAGGCAGCGAGCCTAGCATGCCGTTTGTGCCACTTTTAGCTGATGGCAAGTGGGATGGAGTCATGGGTAGCAGACTCACCGGGTGGCGGGTGCAGCAGCGGCGGGCCAGGTAGGAAGGCAGCTGCCACCGCCGCCTGCGCGTTGAAGGCGGCGGCGTAGGCGACCCGGCTGGCCACGGAGGCCGGCAGCGGGAACTGCGGCGTGTAGCGCTCGCGGCCCTCCGACAGGTTGAGCACGCGCTCGGCCGGGCCCTCCAGGTACCGCTCGCGCGCCTCGCCGCGCTCGGACAGCCCCAGCAGCTCCTGGATCGCGAACGGCGACCGCTGCGGCGCGCGCGGCGCGCTCGCGTTCGCGCTCATCGCTTGCATCGCGCGCTAGTGTGCCCGCAGCCTTATTTTATCGCAGCATTACTGTACTTCTGCTAGCGTGCATCTGCCTCTCTTATTCTATGTTTAAATGATCACAATGACTTAGATCGTGTTTTCAATGTGATGCTTAGTTGTATTATTTTTTTTCTTAAAAACCGCACTTTCTTTAAGTTTCTTTATACACTTTTAGAACTCTAGTAACTATTTTCTACGTAAAAATTAGGCCTAACTATTAGGCTCAAAATTTTAAATTTGAGAAAAATAAAGGTATTATGAGTTTTCCTAGATGTTGGAAAATTCGCGAAAAATGTCGTTTTGATCGAAATAAGTCGCGACACGAGCGCTCGCCGCGGCGTCTGCTGCGCTTCTGTGCGCGGCGCCGCCCGGCCACAAGTAAAAACGAGAAAACCCCCCTTGAATCACCGGCGGCGGCGGCGCAGTGCCGACACGTCGTAACCGCCGGGCCGCGCGCCCCACGTACGCCCTTACGCTCCTGGGCCGTGGCGGAGACAGCGCGGCGCAGAGCGGCGTAAGTGCCGCGGCCGCGGGCGCACATACGTCCTGTCGCGCCGGGCGCCGCCACCCCCCAGCCCGCGCGGGCGGAGCCTACTAATAGCCAATACGGATATTTTGTTACCGCACTGTATTGGCCAGATTTCTTCGCGGAGACACGCCTACTCAGCGGCGTGCTACCTGAAATGAGACTCTACCGCCAGTTGTTAAATACTAAAGTGTGTTGTAGTGCGGTGGTTGATTTAATTTTGATTAATTGTAAGAGATGAATAGGCGCGGGCGGGCGCGGGGCGCGGGGGCTGCCGAGAGGCTGCGTGTGCTCATGGCCTGCACTATCAATCATTGGTCGTTTGCGCGCCCTGAGACTGCACATAATGAAGCGCACACGTAGTGCACCGCCGCGGCGTGCACATACACATACCTAGTTAGGAGCAACTCTTTAATTATAAGACAGTCATTATAAAATCAATATCGGTACTATGTTATAAAAAGATATTAATTTAAATATTTATTAAATAAAAATGACGAAATTTAATGAATCTGGCTCCCGTCAGGTGGTCGAACAGTTTGTTACAGTTACATTTGTTTTCGTTTGTTTTATTTGTACAGAACAACTGTACTCGCATATTTCATTCAACAATAACTTGTTATAGGTAACCGATTCGGTGAGTATATTAAAATGAGTATAAAAGGCTCTGTTTATATGCATAGAACTTCGTTTACAGAATAGATTTATTGAAGTCAGCATTATGCAAGACAGATGGCGCAGCAAGTACCATTTTAAATTTTATGAATGGTCTTAAATGAGCTTTATCTACATAATGTATTTAATAACTATTAGAGCAGAATTTGTAAACATGATTAACAAGAAAAAAATAAAGCAAACATCAAGCTAAATATGCAGAAGATAATGCCTAAATAAAAAAATATTGTACTAGTTACCAAAATCTTGTAAGACTTCATAAAAAAAATTGTACATTCACGGACTACAAGGTAACAACGGTCTCTTTAAAAACATTACTCTTTAACAGCATACAAATTGGGTCTCTATTCGTACCTACTAAATTCAAATTTTACTTTCTGGTAAAATTCTTATTCCACAATTTTCTTTATGTTGGTGTTATCAGAAATAGTGTTTGGCATATTTATATCAAAGAGCTCAACAATTTGCACGATGACACAATTTGCTTATCTCATATTAATAAAAACTGAATTTAAATTACTTTAATGCCGGAGTCATCTAAAAATGTATGAAAATAATGTAAGGGGACAATTCAGTTTGAATTGGTCATCCGCTGTTCCATTGTTCGCAACTGTTCTACCATCGACAATAATTAACACTTTAGACCTATACCTAATAAATAGTACCGTCCGTCATACGTCCGTCGGTCATTTTCTCGTTAATATGAACTCATGAAATTACATATTACGTAGGTAAGCTAGCCACCAAAATAACGTCATTTTTACTATACCTAGTTATTTTTATTTTTGTGAAGCAGGGATTTTGATGAATGAAATAATATTTTTGACTGAGCTGCTCAGCCAGTAAAAGTTCTATAAAACAGAAAAAATGTTTACATATAAGATTTAACAAGTTTTCTTACATAACTAGGTAGTAATTGGAGCTTCCTTTTAAGCTAAAAAAGCCTGTATTAGGAGACTCCGCTCTTCGACACATTGTTGGTATACCTATATACATATATACCTTACTATATCTAGTATTTATTTAATTTCCATTAAATATGGTATTTACTTGCCGCCGCTACTTTTAATGAAATGTTGTTTAATGTAAGATAAGTTATACTATTTTTCAAAAAATATACCTATACCTAACCTATGAAGTTGTTCTTTTCCAGACAATAAACTTTTTTATTGTACAAGTATCTAATTCTAATATTTTCCAATGAATGTATATTTTTGTTAATTATTTTTTAATGCGATATAGGTTTAGGTATATGTGTAGTGTTAACATTTTACCAGAAAGTAAATTGAATTTAATTCGAATAGATAGATACCCATTTTTATAATCAATGTTTTAGTTACTAACTAGTCAACTTTATTAATAGATATAGTATGTAGAGTTATGCCGGCGTCGTTTAAATGGAAATACCCAGATCTGTTTGTAGATTTAAATTATATTTTCTGGATTTTGAAAGTGCCAAAATCTTTATTAATAGCTGCCTGAAATGTAAGGTACACCATAAATAATACACCCATTTGGCTGATGGTTATATTATACAGCTTTACACACCGCATGAACATAATAAGCTGAGTTGCTACCTTCAACATAAATAGCTGCCTATCATCATGCTGACCGCAATCAATAATAGAACCTGCAAGAAAACGCCCAGTCAGGTACAGGTGGCACCGCATCAATCATTTCTATATTATTGAAAGTTGACGCGCATAGAGAGTTATTAGTTAAACCTAAAACCGCACTAGCTGAAAGGCATTATTTGTTCGCTGCACAATACCTGGGCCAGGCATGAAGGTGTGTTCTCACGCGGCATGTCCGGCGGCGCGGCGGTGGGGGGAGCAGCTCGGGTAACGCGCACAATGCAGCGCCCGCGCACGTCAGGCCCCGCCTTTGTGTTGTGACAAGCGTGACGCGTTCACACGACGCCTTTATCTTTTGCACAGCGTCTAAGTTGGCGATGTTTTGTGTGCTCTATGGCTTTGTGGGCAAATATTGTTGGTGTCTATTACTGCTGTGATGACTGAGGACCCACGCGACACGTGTACCCAGCCGTTTAAAAAGGCTGGCGTTAGATTCACGAACGGCCGGGAACTCAGTATTCTTGCAGTTAATAGAAAGACGCTGAACAGCAAGCGCCATCGTCATCATCATCTGCCGCAGTGACCAGTTTATATTATGACTATTTAGTTATTTGTATGACGAATGTCTGTGTGCTTTAGCTGAAGCGCATCAAAGTTATGAATTTTATGAGTATTTTAAGAAGAAGTCGGTAATATTGTTGTCAGAAGCTGTCTGAAACTATGTTGGGCTACGTAGGAAATTGATACATTTATTTTTTGCTACTTATGTCCACCCTAAATCAATATCAAGCCAGGGTGGGCTCGGTTACAGAAGTAATATTGACACCAACCGTCGTTTGTTAATGAAACCCTTATAACGCCTAACATAGAATTAACTGCCATTTAGGTTATACATCAACAACAATGCTAAGTAAGTCTCTGGCTGTTCAGTAATGTTTTTCAGTTAATTTATACTACACAATCGCCTTTTACTTCAGGTAGACTTGATTTGCAATTACAATTACATATCTTTTATTTATTTTGGAGCTATAAGTTTATCTATATACTTCATAGTGACTCAACACTATAGGAACTTGTATAAGAAGTAACTGCTGATCGCATGACCTGTTGTTAAAGCTGTCCGTATGTAAGCTCAAATAGTTAAGTGGGCTTTCACTGGATGCTGAGGTGGGAGTCTGGTAGTAACCAAGTTTAATAGAACAGATTAAATTATCAATCCGCAAAATAGACACTACCAGCAGGCCACTGCTTGCACAAAGTGAAAGATTAGTCATTTAGAAGTTCAGACAGTCTCACTTTCCAGTTTATATGTGTTTCAACTAGGTCTGAGAAATCAGCCAAATAATTTCTTACCAATATTTACATACCTATTTGGAATCACTGGCTTTCTCGTATAACTCAGTCTGTTGCAGTCAGCTGTTGGATGGATTTATGACAGCTCCGCAATAGATGCAGTTTGGTCCATCAAAACCACACCAAACAAGCAACCAAGTGCCACAGGATCGCACAGTGACATAGTGCATAGAGAAGTGTTACTAACATAGGTTTAAGTTTTTATATTTGTATAATATGTAGGTATGTTAGTCTTTCAGGGTATGTATATATGTATCTATGGGCCAATGCAGCCTGAAAATAAAGGTATTTAATTTGAATTGATTTGAAAACAAAAATGTCACACCATTAAAAGTATAAGTACCTATATATAAATTGTTGTTAATACAAACCGAATCATACTCTCATACATACATGCATTCATCAAAATTAAGACTTCACCGTATAATGTAACGCAACAACACCGTGGGTGCACCATAAAATATTGGTAACTTCTTACCAGCAGGACTTATAGTTTTACGCGTTTAGTAACTTAACCCGTATGTTTTTTTTGTTTATAAGTAACTCTATTTTGGACTATTTTCTTTTTCAAGTAAAACAATTGTGAAACGAAGTTTAGTAAATTGCTCTCAGTCACACATTATCAGGACAAAAATCATGTGTAACCATCGGTATGAGACGTCAATAAAAAATATATTTAGTAAGGTTAGGCGCTACACATACATATTTAATACACAAATGTTTGTATGTTTTATGTTTTTATTGATAAGGTAGATAAAATTATTAGGAACACCCTTTCTTCAATTTTGAATGTGGCCTTGGACGACCGAGCCTGGCAGCAGGCTTCACTTCCTATTCGCCTGGGAGGTCTGGGCGTCCGCAAAATTTCAAGTATTAGCTTACCGGCTTTCCTTTCCTCGGTCCACAGCACCGCAAATCTAACAAGGAAAATTCTTTCGTCATCACTTGTAGACTTTGAGGTGCCGTGTTTGACCGACGCAAGGAATGCCTGGGAAATGGCTTGCCCAAATACAGCTATGCCCAGTGACCCCTCCTCTCAGAGACAATGGGATGGGCCGCTCTGCAGCATTATACGGAATAATCTTGTTAATACGTCTAATGGTGCTGCCGAGCGCGCTCGTCTGCTGGCTGTGGGAGAATGGGAATCTGGGCTATGGTTACAGGTGATTCCGGCTGCCAGCATAGGTACTATGCTGGATGACAATACCTTCCGGATCGCTACATGCCTCCGGTTAGGGGCACCTTGTGTTGCTCCGCATCGGTGTCATTGCGGTGAAGCTGTCGACAGCCTCGGGCACCATGGCCTGTCATGCTGCAGAAGTGCTGGTCGTATTGCACGGCATGCCAGCATAAATGACATTATCCGTCGTGCTCTTTCCACCGCCGGCGTACCAGCCGTGTTAGAACCTAACGGATTGGTACGTGACGATGGAAAGAGGCCAGACGGTATGACCTTGATGCCTTGGAAGATGGGTAGGCCCTTGGTGTGGGATGCAACTTGCGTCGACACCCTAGCGCCATCGCATCTTCCCAGCACGGCAAACTGTGCAGGTGCGGCTGCTGCTTCTGCAGAGACTGCCAAGCGGCGCAAGTATAGTGGCCTCATCGGCAACTATACTTTTGAGCCGTTTGGAGTCGAAACGCTCGGACCATGGGGCCCGAGTGCACGTCTCCTCTTTAAGGAGATAGCGCGAAAACTTGTCGACGCTTCACGTGACCAGAGGGCTGGCCTATTCTTTGGTCAAAGAATCAGCATTGCCATACAACGTGGCAATGCGGCCAGTCTTCTGGGCACGTTACCGGATGACAGCGATGTGGAGGAGTACTTTGACGCCTAACAACGCGCAATGTTTTTGTATATAGGGTTTTTTTTTTTATTATTATTACTATTATATTAGTTTTAAGTATTTTATAAGTTTGTATATATTTATGTTAATTGTATATATTTAGATTTAATAATAGTTAATAAATGTTTGTTACAGTGTTCAAATTGAAGTGCTATATGCAAGATTGATCGAAGTAAGCAGATGCCAGTTGAACTGTGTTATACCTAATTAGTGAAATCAAAGTCTTAAACATATCTTAATTCAGAACTCTTTAATTTATGAAGAGCTGCTAAATGCGCGTATCATTGCTGAAAACATTTTCATATGGCTCCGTATGCGTCAACTGTATGTTGCCGTAGGTGTACCGTAGAGGCAGCACGGAGCAGACTATCGATATTATGGGATTACCTTAAATAAACATTTTGAATCTCATGGTATGACGACACTACTTACTAACTTTTACAATAATGCTATAATGCTTTTAATAGATGATAATTATCATATTTTCCCCATCGCCTGAGTTTACATCTGCGTCGGCACAGGAACTTCACGTACAATTTAATAGTTTGCAGGCTTCCAAATTCACGTATGACAGGACAAATCTAAATAAGTTACAAGTTGAGGGTCGAGTTTCTTTTAAATTGCTCTCGTTTTGCCTTTTACCTGGTGGTATGGGATCATATGCTCTCTTCTTTGAAAGAACGAGTAAAAACAGACAATCGAATTGAGAATTAAATTAAAATAACCCCCTTTTTTAAGTAGAATAAAATCCATTTAGGTTTAGCCAAAATAAAAACGTATTTTTGATATTTTTTTTATGAACAACTAACTTGTGGAGCAATACTCGCGTCACGTCCCTCTAGCAGTCAATGGCAAAGTAACACAGCAGCAGTGTTATTACTAATGCTAATATATTTTTATATTTTCCGAAATCGGTTTTTTATTCGGTACGACGTCACAGACAGACATAAAACATTTATAACGTTCATGTAATATAAGTACAACTTATCATGGTACTTTTCTCTCAGTATTATGAATGATGATGATATTAAGAAAATAATACTTTCAAAGTCGTTAGTGTAGAACATAACAGAAGAAATAATACTCTCTATTTAGACAACCCATCACTTGTACATACTTTAAAAGAAGATCTAGAACACCATGGTCTGGTGGTCAAAGGTATGTTTATTGTGAATTGCACTTACACTTAAATTAATGCTCAATCCTTCTCTGTGTGAGAGGAGGGAATAATGCACTTAAAACGTATCACTTGCGAGGCATTGGTCGAGTTATTTGCTACAAATGAAAGATGATGACGAAAGTGTAATGAAGAAAAGTGAAAATTATTATCTTAACCAAAATTATTGTGTCAAAGAATGTTTTAAAAAATGCAACTTATTTACCAGTGCAATCGAATCGAATAACATTTTATGTCATTTACTAATATATATTTTTTTACGCAATTTTCTCTGAAGTGGCTTTGTAAGAAATCTGAAAGAGCCAATTATCCTACCGGTCAAGAAAAAATTGACAAACAAATTTTTAGACAAGTGTTAAATTATTAAATACAAATAAGTAATAATTTTTTTCAAGAAATTATAAAACTAATGATATAGGTACATTAATTTCATGTGAGGTACCTACACCTTAATTCGAACCTGTGTTTCAGGCCATCACTTTACATCAAACATTTAAAAAGAAGACAACAATAGATTGATTATAAGCTAAGTAAAAAGAAGACACATTATTTTTAATTACAAAAAGTAATCATTAGGGCATGATATTTTAATACTAGATTTTGTAAATCATATTTTCAAACAAAATTAACGAATAACTAACAAAATCAAAGAAGCTTCATTACCCTCACTGCATACTAACTTATTGGGGCAGATGGAAGAAATAAATGTTTAGTTATGTAACAACATGTACTTGCCAGCACTTGTACCCGCTACCTATGTCAGTAGATCAAAAACCATATAATTGAAAAAAATAGAGAGAGCATCATATATTCAATAGCTCAGTTCTACATACTATTTACGATAATTCTCAGTGATTTGGGATTAAATATATGTATGTACAATGTTTGAACTCTGCGAGAACTCTTTGCGATTGAAGTCACTTTATTAGGCACAACATATTTTTAACACTCAATTCTTTAGTATCTTTCCATATGTTGAACAGGTCTCCTACAACTTTATCCCTTTCTCATCTTCTCCGACAGAAACAATACTTTCAGGTATATAACTGAGGTATATTTTACCGTCCAAAATCCCCTGAAAAATATACCTTAATACGTATTATAAATAAACTTACCAATAACTTAATACAGAATACAACAAATGTCATGTTAGTTGAACAAGTCTAAAAATTAATTCAAAAAAATGTAATTTAATTACTTTTCAAAAAGGGAAAATTCATGTGTTCAGCAAATCGACAAAAAACTGTTGTGTCAACACTTGCTTGTCCTTATGTATAATATAATATATGTATATGTATGTACACAGTGTTTGTGTGTAGCGCTCAAATCACTTCATTCGTATATTTATGTAAGTGTACGAGTTTGTAGTATTGAATCTATGATTAATAGACTGTTTTTTTTAGCTGTAAGTTTACAGAGTACTATAAACATGAATATAAAGGATTTTCCGTACACGAAATTAAGATAGGACACTGACTCATAGGTCACAGGCTCCCTCCTAGTTATGGAGGAAGGGTTCTTCGCTATTTTTTTCGCACACTTTAATATTCCTATGAGTACTAAAACCTATCTGAGCAATAAAAATCGGTAGAAGAACAGCTTCTTACTGAAATTTATCTCTAGTGCGAACTTTTATTGTTTTACCTATCCATACTAATATTATAAGGCTTAAGAGGTAACCTCAAGAACTACTGAACCGTATTGAAAAATCCAGTCAGTGTTAGAGATTTATCCAGAATTTTATTTTTATACGGAGCGCGGGGTAGCATCACCGGGACGCGCGGGTGAAGCCGCTGGCGGAAACTAGTATGAAATAAAATCTTTTGAGTCTACGTACATAATGTTAGACGCTTCATATGACGCAGCTAACGATTTAAATTAAACAGCACTCAAAACTGATCCCGTAATAGTTAATGTAGCAAACAGAGCAGCAAGTGGACGTACCTCGCTAGATTGACCCATTAGAAAGTGTATGTATATTTTAGTTATAGTGGAACTCTCATAGATCGATATTTTTATTAGTTACGTTTTACGTTTACGTTAGTTTATCTACTGTCAATATAGGAACAAGTTGAAACATCGCTGTGTGAAAAACTTGATAACTTAGATTATTTTCACTTGTTTCAGGTGCTCTAATGAACTTATATCTTCCAACGAATACACCATTCCTTTATTTGACACTGGTGGGAACCAGTCTCGGTGGTAGTCGTCTAGTTCGTTCCGCCATCACTCCCCTGGCCTGCCCCGATTGCGATGTCCGTCCTGGTTTATCTATTGGGGTATCCACAACATATACACAACACATAAATAAACGTCCAGTCAATTATGAATATCTCGAATATCCCTTGAGAGATACAGTTAACGCCAGTTAATTCCAAATAGACTACAATAAAATGTCAGCTCTCACACGCCGCGCGCCGGCCGGGAGCAAGCTGCCGTAATGAATGTTTATCCAGATCGCATCTCGTCAATTTTGCTGCTTTGCCTACAATCCGCAGATAGTTTAAAGGCCTGTCCAAACTTGGTTGAGATAGTAGGTACATTACCTATCTAATTTCAAAAAATACACAAAATCAAATTGAGTGAATCACGCATCCTTACTAAGAAAATGTATATTATACAATACAAATTAAATTACTTGTTTTATTTAACAAAATATTAATTATTTAAGGCAATTTCAGGCAAAATGTGAGCATAGTAGGCTGGGAATTTATACTTTAAATAAATCTGACCCACACACAGAAAATGAACAACAGCGCACAACTCACAGTCGAAGCATATGGCCACGCTCTACACTATGTCGCTGAGTAGGTCTAGTTGAGCTAGCAAGTTAATTTCGACAATTAGACAAGACAGGTAAATCGTTCGGCGCATCGAGATGATGACATATGCAATTTTTTACATAAAATAAATGTATCAATCTGACACAGGCATGTTATTTATTTGCATATAAATAATTGTGATGTAACGATCATCTCGTTAGAATTAACTGTCAGTTAACAAACTTAATGTACATAGTACCAGTCTGCCATTTCGATAACCTTTATTCGTTTTTAATAGTTCATTTGTAAGCAGAATACTTTTATTATATTTCATGTGAAAGTTCAAAGAACATACATAGAGTAAATCTTCAAATATTTTAAATGAACGTATAAAACACTGACAGATTTGTAGCTTATACATATTAATGAACAAAACGACGACGAAATTAGTTATAATCCAAGTTATCGTGCATGGGAATTACTAATTTATTTCTTGTTTGTATGCTCTGAAAGCAACTCCACAAACAACAAGCTGCTCTCTAAGATTTCCACGTCATCGTCAACTTTATTTTCTTATCTACAAAGCGTACACTTTCAGGTCTCTACCTTCTCCATTAATTAATGGACTTCTTTTTTCCAGGACTAAACTAGTTTTGGAACATATCTCAGTGCCATGCGGTGGCAGCCCTGTGCAGTAACGCGCTCGACGTAGGGCCACCACAAATTCGCACAACACTACTTTTTATTGAGTGTCGCGGGCGCGGACGGGGGATCGCGGGTGTCGGGGCCCGCGGGGAGGGGGTGCCACCCGCCGGAGGGTGCATAATTGCGCACCCATTGCACCTCTATGCAACCTATGAGCCACCAAACTCAGTTATAGGCATTTTGCGACGCGTATCGTTTTGTGTCGACAGCGGCGTTTTATTTTCGCAGATATTTGAAACTGTGTGAACAAGTTGGCTTTTCGCAGCTCTGTGCGCTGCATTGCGTGCACTGTGCTCTGTTCCAGTATGAGCTGTTCTCGCAATTGTACAGTTCTACTGATTCTGTCGATTGTATAAGTAACCAAGGAGACTTAATTTGTTGCTTCTTAACAATTTCCACACACTATCTTATTCAGCAAGTTTCAGTGGGAGATAGACTTAAGATCAAATAATCAGTACTAAATAAAAAATAGATTGAAATGTCAATTCTGTAAAAGAACTAAAAATGTGCAATCCATAATTCTATAACCAGTAGACAAGTTTGTCTATACCCCAAGAGCACAAACCGAGATGAAAATAATATGAAATATTTTTGAAATAAGAATGTTTGTAACAGATAATGATAGGCTTTAATTTATTAGTGCTGCAGTGGCAGCACGTATAGCTACGGCATCGCGTGGTACATTAGTACATAGTGTTGTGTAAACGCATTAGTGCGAGCGCGGCGGCGGCGCGGGCCTATGTGCTCTCCATTATACGGAATACTAATGACAGAGGGCGGTTGATTAAAAAACCTAAGTTGCGGGGCGTGGCAACCCTACCGCCACCCGCCGCCCAACTAGCCAGGGCTGCCACCCGAACTTCATTTAATTAGGGCTATATTTTTTAGAATTCGTTTTTAAATTTTTATATGAATAAAATGAGCGTTTATATTCAAGCATGTATTCAGTGCTTGCTAGTTTAACATTATTTATAGGTAAACACGAAATTTTAATATTTTTTTTATCTACTGTAGGACACTAAATAGCATTGCAGCATAATGACGTATGACCAAGCTTATTAAAATTTCCGGATTATATTCGCAAAATTTTAATAAAGGTAATTAAAGGGGATACCACACCACCACCACATTGTTCTGATACTATTCTGCGCCCTCTTAAGTGTAGCACGTCAGAACTATAGGTACATTTCAATACCTAAGGCTTACACTTTGTGTCCAAAGTCACGAGTTTCAGTTTACCAAAGACCTATATTGTTTTTCAGTCTAGAGACCGGTCATAGCAAGCTTCGATATACCTGCCATTAGTCAAGGAAATATGGTTAAATGATAAATGATATTTATTTTGCAAATAGGTTGAAATCAACACTTTTACACGTCAACACATTTTTTATAAAAACGAGATGAGGTCGGCATTTCCTAACTGACTACCTTGAGAAGAAACGCCGAAACAAACTCAAGGGTCACAGTCTCTTGGTTGAAATATATACATATTGTTAAACCACCTGCATGTCAAGAAAGTAGCGGGTTTTATTTTGTAAAACATGGTACAAGCATAGGTCTTAGAATAAGTAATATAAACTCATATTATGCCTTATGATGGCGTACAAAATTTTAATGGTACTTAAGCTAGCTATTATACATATATTAGAAACTTACTATATATATAAAAAAACATTAATAAAATTAGTGGGTATAGGTACTAAAACAACGTCATCAATAAAGAGAATGTAAAATATGTGTGCATCACTCACTTAAAAATATGCTATAGTAGCAAAAGATAAAGATAAAAGATAAAAAGTCATTTATTCAAAGTAGGCTGAAAATCAGCACTTTTCGAAGGTCAATTCTACAAAAGACAGCCCCAAAAACGCCCGCCCTTCACCACTTCCTATGTGTTATCGCTGGGAAGAAGAAATGGTGGAACAAACTCCCCAGCAACACAATTCTGTCTGTATGGTTTGAAGAACCGATTTTATATAAAACAAAGTATACATATACACAAAGTACACATAACAATACATGAAGTATTAAATTCACTAAATATCTAACCATGTTGGCTAACACACATCTTTCTACCCATACCTATTAAAAAAATAATTATTATTATTAACTCAAGCAGCTACAAAAAAACAGGTTAAATATATTCTATTGCCTCCATTTAGGGTAATAAGTAAAGGTATATACATGGATTGTGCCCACCAACATGTGTAAAGGTTTTGTGAAAACGGTGAACTAGGACCACAATTCACAATACAAGTAAAGCAAATTGTATAAACTAAGTATGAAAGAATATGCAGTCAGTAAGACGACCTGGCATCACAAGCAGCACCCGTTCACGAGCATAACGCGAGGATCAGCCATCGCCTCCCTCGCACATTTTTGAGGGAGGGAGGCAACCCGACCGCCGACGCTACCGCAAGCAATGCCTTCTAAGGGAGCATGACGACTCACTGCTGCTCAACGATAAAGCGGATAACACTATTAAGTTAGCAGTCACTAGTAGACCATTTTCAATACTGCAATGCAGCCCATCGTAAATAAACTAAACGACGAGAGTAATTTGTCAGTGATAATATAAAAAGCATTAAGAAATTAATAAATAAATTGTCATGGATATAATGAAAATTGTAAGAAGAAAAAAAAAACACATCAGATTACAATGATAACCTTCAGGAGCTGCCCTGTGTTTAACATGAGGACCAGCTGCATTTATCGTTTATATAGTCATTAATAGTATAGTATGCCTTCTTTGTGAGAATAGATTTAACTTGTAGTTTAAATTTATCAAAAGGCAATTCTAGCAACGACTGAGGAAGTTTATTATAAAAACGAATACCCAGCCCCATAAATGATCCATGTACCTTGTGAAGTCTGTGAATTGGTACACACAGTTTATGCTTGTTCCTAGTGTTGATACTGTGGACATCACTTTTCTTGGTGTATAGGTGAATATTCTGCCTAATGTATAATATATTGGCAAAGATGAATTGCGATGCCACAGTAAGAATACCTATATCCTTAAAAAGCTCCCTTAACGAGTGTTTGCTACCCAACTGATAAATTGCACGAATAGCTCGTTTTTGTAATATAAATATGTTTTCGATGTCTGCAGCTTTGCCCCATAGTAGAATACCATAGGACATCACGCTGTGAAAGTAACTAAAGTAGACTAGTCGAGCTGTGTCCACGTCAGTGAATTGTCTTACTTTCCTGACGGCATAGGCAGCAGAACTAAGCCTTCCCGCGAGGCTAGATATATGTGAGCCCCATTGAAGCTTTGCATCAACTGTTATTCCCAGAAACACCGTAGACTTCACAGTTTCAAGAACCTCATTATTTAGGATAATGTTAGGGCCTAAGTTTTTTACATTAGGCAGAGTGAACTTGACACACTTTGTTTTTTTAGCATTAAGGACTAAATTATTTGTTGTAAACCAGTGCGTAACCAATGAGAGTGCACTGTTTACGTCATCAAATTCTTCTCTATTCCTATCAACTTTGAAAATTAGCGATGTATCGTCTGCGAATAAAACTACATCACATATGTTATTTAGAATGTACGGCAAATCATTTATATAGACTAAAAATAAGAATGGACCTAATATAGAACCCTGAGGCACGCCTAATTTAACTGGTAAGCCTAGAGATTTAACACCGTTGACATCTACGCATTGTAACCTATGATTTAAATATGATTCTATTACGTTTAAAGCTGCGTTTTGCACACCGTAATAGCGTAACTTGCGTAAAAGCGTGTCGTGGTGGACGCAATCGAACGCTTTGGAGAGATCGCAAAAAACTCCAATCGCATTTTGAGACTTTTCCCATGCATTAAAAATATGTTTTAAAAGAGCAACACCAGCATCGGTAGTCGAACGACCTTTAGTAAAGCCATATTGTTCGCTATGGAGGAGGCAATTTACATTAAAATAACCGAGCAACTGCTTGAGTATTAACTTTTCAAATATTTTACTAAAAGCAGGTAGAATGGAGATAGGTCTAAAATTACCAATATCCGTCTTGATACCCGATTTAAATAAGGGAATGACTTTACTGTGTTTCATAAGGTCGGGAAATGCACCAACATCAACACATTTATTGAATATAATAGCTAGATAGGGGGCAACGCTGTCAATTATGTTACTTAAAAGCTTGGTAGATATACCCCAATAATCACCGGTGTTTTTTGACTTAAGTGTTTTGAAGACATTTATGACATCATGTGGCGTTATATGCTCAAAGTTGAACGATGAATCACACTCGGGCACACTGCTTTGCAAGAGGTTTTCAGCGTCAATCGAAGAAGAATTTAAGGAGCGAGTTGTAGTTATGGGAATATCGGCAAAGAACTCATTAAAGGCTTTCGCTACGTCATCTGCATTACTAACAAGTTTGTTATCAACTAAAATCTCAAACTTCTTTTCATGCTTGACCGATTTACCCGTTTCATTATTTATTATCTTCCATGTTGTTTTGACTTTATTATTCGACTGTTTAATTGTGTTGCTTATAAATTTAGATTTTGCTATATTGCAAACCTTTTTAAATAATTTGGAATACTGCTTAACATAATTAACAAAAGAATTATCAAATTTATAAGTTTTCATTTCGTATAGCTCATACAGCCTCGCTCTACTTTTATATATACCTGGAGTGGCCCATTGATTAAAGTTGGCCGAGGTACTTTTAATGTTCAAAGTTTTTGTGCTAAATGTGGAATTAAACTCTTTTTGGACAATATCAAAAAGTGATCCATAGATGACATTAGGATCCTCATGGTTAACAATACTAAGATCAACTTTTTTTGAAATATTACTTTTAAATCTTTTACAACGATTAGCTGAATACGGCCTGCATGTTATTTTAAGTGGACTCGTGTGGATCGACATTGGAAAACTCACTTTTTGTCCGCAGTGGTCAGACGTGAGGTTGTTAAAGACTAAATTATTTGAGGCATCAGAATCGGTAAATATATTATCAAGACAAGTCGAGGAAGAAGCCGTTATTCTTGTTGGTTCAAAAAATAAATTCACTAAGTTAAAAGACTTAAATAAGTTTAATATTCTGGTAGTTAATGGTGAAGCCTCTAAAATATTAACATTAAAGTCACCGCATATAATTTTACCTTTGGAACTTGATTTCAATTTATTAAGTGTATCTTCAATTACCGATTCAAATATACTAAAATCTCCTTGTGGGGGCCGGTAAACGCAAATTATAATATAACGCTCAAGTTCCACACAGGACAACTCAACAGTGCGCTCGATAGAAAGATTAACTAAATCGGAGCGTTGTTTACATTTTAAAGTATTTGAAACTAGAACCAAAGAACCGCCTCGAATAGCATTCTTTCTTACAAACGCACTTTGTATTGTATAATTGCTATCATTAATAAACAATAGTTCATGCTCTTTCAACCAATGTTCGGTCAAACATAAAACATGAACATTATGAGCCTCCATAAATAAACTTAATTCTAATTCTTTGCCAGACAGGCCCTGTATGTTTTGATGTACAAAATTCAATACATGTGGCCCATCCTTTGTCGCGCCTAATAGTTTAAACTACTGGGCGCATCAATAATTATGTTAGTATTATTACTAACAACATCCTTAGGTACACTACAAGTACCTGTGTCGCATTGTATATTATATGCTAAGAGATTAGCAATTTGTCTTAAACAACTAGGTGGCAAATACATGGAGTATTTTGTCAATTTAAATCTGGTATCAAATTGATTAACATCAAAAACTGAAATTTCACTACCATGACAATAAGTCCTATTATATATAAACATATTTAAATTGAAAATGTGCCTGTTTTGTTCCTCAGTCAAACTGTATGAATATGGTAAGGCACTTATGACGAATTTACATTTATTTATTTCATTTATTTTAAGCATGAGACTAAAACATTCTATAATGTCTCTTTTTGTTACCGTAAAGCTATCTCCATACAGTAATATTATAGTAGAATATGGGATAAACTTTGACAGTTTAATAGTTTTAATTAAGTGGCTAAAACTGGCACCGGGTAAGCAATTATTAACTACATAATGTTGCGAACACTGATTGAATATACTACCTAATCCTTGACCAAATTTGTCTGAAAATATGTATGTAACACTTCTATTATTATTTGGAACTGAGACAGAATCAGAATCATGGGTGACATCCAGTTGAGTCATCGAGGGTGCCAGGGGGACAGACTGGGGCTCAGATGTTGGGGAGCAAGTGCAATTACAGACAAGGTTATTTGTCAATGACTCATACCTCTCTGCATTGCACTTCACTAGGTCTGCTAACTCACATGCCTCCTGCATACGCTCACTCAGATCTTGTTGTGAAGCTTCATATTTATGGAAAATATCCCGCAAACAATTTTCTTTAACATAAAGCTCCTCCTGTAAGCGCTGTACCTCAGATTCATGCATAGACCTACATAAGTCTAATTCTGTTTCACAATATTTTAACTCTGTTATTAAATTAATGTTCTTTTTTCTAAGGGAATTATTTGAGTTGTACACTTTTTGTTTTTTTAAAGATTTCCTAATTTTACATACTAATCTATTTAGTTTTAAATATTTTTTAATTTTATTGTGGGAATTGAATGTTCTACTTCTAATTAAAGTGTCATTGGTCAAGTCAATTACTACAGGCTCATTACATAATGGTCCAGACACACTACCAACTAACTCATTATACAGGCTGCAGGTGTTCGCAGACTGTTCACTGGACTTTGCAGATTCCAATTGTGTGATGGTGTTGTGGGCCCTGCTTAGTTCAAATTCCAGCTCAGAGATCCGCCGTAAAGCCATTTCATGTGTGTCATTACACTCTTGAAAATTTGACACAAGTTGACGGAGATGGGCATGTTGGTCCAGTATGTCCATGTGCTGGATATGTAATTCAGCCAACTGATTCTTAAGGTCAGTGTTCTTGTCCACTATACATTTGACTTCTACTTCGCTGTCATCCCTCTCCTGCAACAGCTGATTGCACAGTTTTTTGCTGGATTCCAGTTCCTTTAGCGTAGCCCTCAACTTTTCTTCCAAGGATGCAGCTCTACGGGTCAACATGATGAGAAGCTAACCCAGAGGCACCCTGGAATGTGAGATGGGACAGCTAAGTACAGGAAGGAGAAGAAGTTAAGAAAGTCAAGAATCTAAGTATTAGGGGAAAACTATTTACTAATGTCAAATAATTTAACTAATTAAATTAAATTAAACTAAACAATTACAGAGTCTTATTTTAAAGGGAAAGGAAAAACTAAGCTCTGTATTTATATAACTAAATTAGATATAAATTAAATAGTCGGAAGAAGAATAGAAAAAAAAAAAATGTTGAGGGTATAATTTTTTCCTTTGTAATTTAAATAGCTATTATGCTATATATGCTTTTTTATCGAATCCTAGCTAATTTATGTAGCTGAATGTGAGGTAATAAACTAGATTATTGTAACTGCGAGATAATAAGTAAATTCCGGTTACTGTTGCTTTAATCAGCTGGTCGAAGTGAACATAAACATTATAATAAAGTGGGCTATTGGAATATCACTTAGCAACTGAGAAAATTTACAATAACTAAATAAAAAACAAAACTGTTACATGATATTCCTGCACTTATAATAATGAAAATATTAATACTCCCCGGGTTATGAAGTTGGGTTTCAAATCCGTCCGTTGGGATGACAGCAGTTCCCTTTTCGGTTGATTTCATGCACAAACTCGCAACGAAATCACTCACAAACACATGTCCTTACGTCTAATAACTACTTCTATCAAATTTAAGGCAATTTACTACAATAATTGCACAATAAATATTTAATTTCTAATTTTTAATCTAACACATGATTTTGACGACCGGCTGCCAGCATTTATTTATTAAATACCTTTTAAAATGGGTTTTAAACAATGTATCTGGCATTTGTTTTATTGCTTTGGGTACTTAGTTATAATTTTTTGGCGCCAAACAGAAAACACTTTTATTCTTCAATGTAGTTTTTGAACTTATTATACTGAGGCAATCATTTTTCCTACGGTTACGGATTACAGTGTCAGATTGTTATTAAAAAATATTTGGATTATTCCGAACAAAAATTGCTACTTCGAATATGAAAAGAGATGGCAGAGTCAATATTTTGTGTTCAATGAAAAATGGTTTGCAACTGTACGTCCACTGCACTTTCTGATGCAGGCAGACAACTATGTTGAGGTAAAACTGCATATTTAAATTGTTCACTAAACTTGTAACCTAGGCACTTGAGTCAAATGACTTGTAATGTTATGCACATTAACCATTAACCGTAATAATTAAACAGTAAAAATACCGTGTTTGTACGCGTTAATCTTAGGAACTACTGGACAGATTTGAATTATTCTTTTTTGTTGTATATATGTTAGGTCTGGGCAACATATAGGCTACAAATTATTTTGGAAACTTGAACACCTAATTCAGAACAGCAACAGACCAGCTAAACTATAAGAGATACAGAAATGCTGCCATAGCAAAAACTGTTCCACGTGACGAGCATTTTCTGCTGCGAGAATAAATTTGAAGATCTGGAACAGCTGTTGTTTAACTCCAGGAGCCCAGCTACAACATTCGATATCAGACGTTTCAAATCTTCGATTTTGACGACCCCGTAGTCTAGGATAGGATCCGCATACGAAGTTGCGGGCAGAAACTAGTTAACCATAAGTTTAGGGTTCACGTATGGATACTTGAATTACAGATGTCTTAATTTTAAAAAATAGTTTTTATTATAGGAACTCTTTTCGCTTTTTTTTTTATTTTTTTGTCTAATAACACCTCACGTGTACTGCTAGAATTGTCAAAAAGGTGATGCGGTACCGACTGAGAAAATTTTATTTCTATTTCCCGAATCGCTTTACTGAAGTATGGAGCTGTTCTGTTCGTGAAAGAGTTTATATCTTGGTATCTGATAACATTCTGCCTGAGTTTCTTATATCGTCAATAGTACTAAGGGTGCTGATCTAACGTAGGTAGGTACCTACAGTCATTGGGCTATTGAACTTCCTAGACAAGATAACCTTCTAGAAAGGAATTGCGTAACTAAAATACGAAAAGATTGACCTTACGTTATTGTAGTGCATACAACTGGAAATAGGTCAGGTTCCTTTACTTTTTAGATGAGTGGGTACACACAATAGGAAAAGAAAATTAGTGGGTAATTAAAGCGAACTAAATGGAGATATTATCCAAATTAAGAATTCAACGCAGCTTGGGAAAAGGCTAGGCAGATGAAAATCCGAATTAAGATTACTTGTTAATATTTTAGGTAGAGAGAATTAATGAGTGTGTATTAAGAAATGAATTTCTATAAATACTTTGCTACTCATGCGTAACTTTTGGTCTTTTGAGTATATTCAGGAAATACTTTGATGATTTTCTCAAGAAGTAGCAGCTGCGAAGCCACATCAGGTCGGGAAAATAAATTCAGCAATAGCTTCGTACCTACTGCTCCGCAAAGTCTAAGCATAATATCGTAAGTGTTGAATGTATAAAAACTAATGCCTGCCCCTTTAAAAGCGTGCATGCAACATCAAATTTTAGGGTTTAGTTGCAATTCCTATTAATTTTTTTTAGTGCACAATTAATTTAGTGCATAATGTATTTGTCAAATTAATTGAACTTGCAAATATTTGCCAGCTATAAGTATTTGCGACATTGGCAACGGTTTGAAACGCACTCTAGATGGTGATACATGCAACTCGATGATTGTTCACATCAACTTGATCAGATTTGCTTAAGAAATAGAAAAATAGCACATAATATCGCTAGGACTTCAATAATTTTTGTTGTTTGGGTAATTTCTGTGCTGAGTGTCTGTTTGTGAAATAAAATAAAAAATAATTGAGAAATTCTTATTCATGCTTACATGGCATTTACCTAAACATAGCCTGGTGTTAATAATGTGGTGCTGGTGTTGATAAAGTACCTAATGTTACGCATACACAAATAGCAATTAAGTAATAAGGTCATCGTATCCTATCAATAAAGAAAAATATATATCAACTCAGTCGAACGTTACTAGATAGAAATGTGAAACTAAGACGGTTAAAGCGGTGCTAGGTGTGGAAGTCTCATGGTGTGAAAACCTATGTGAAAAGTGGCTCACTTTGGGTATAAATGTTACGGTGCATATCACAGAATTCACGGAATAAAGCACGTAATACGTAGGAAATTAGGCATGAAAATTGGGAGAATCAAATGCCAGCCGAAACGTAATAACATTAATTATTATTGACTCACCTGTTGTTGGCGATTAATATTACAGCTAATGTAATCCATAGTTCCGGCATCACGCGGCACAATGACCACTGTAAACTGCCGATAAATCACGCGCCGCCATAACAACTGTGCGCTAATAAATTGTAAAACAATACTCACGTCCCGGCGGCCATATTAGCGTGGTGCACATCAAACCGCGCTATTGTTTCGCCGCGGCCAATAATTAGGAAGTGTGCACCGCTCGGCCAATCAGCGGCGCGCGAGCCACCGCGCGCTCTCCATTGGCTCGGACAGCGCGCCAAATTGAACATTTAACCGTCGGGGAGCCACGCTAATTACATTGATTGGGCATCGAGCGCCGAGCAACACCGAACATCTGCCGAGCGCGGCCGACGCGAGCCGAGCGCCGCCGACGGCCGCGGACCGTTACTTCGTTACGATACAATGCGCTCTAATTTTTAATAAGAAGCCTTTCACGCGGAAGGGGGTTTAGATTTTTTAACCAAACGCCGAGGGATGTCACATAATGTTCAAATTAAGCATTCAAAATCATTTGGGGTCGTTTGTGTAAATTATGGCCAGGCTATTCATTGATCGTTACAATATTTTGTAATAGGTTTTTACTCCCTATTGTTACAATGGAATAATTTACGAACCGTGCTTTATTTATGTTTATTGTACTTACCCATTACCTAACTGCATCTATTTACTGTTTTTGTTTGAACACCCAATATATCTGGTTGTGTTCGTCAGCAGTCGATGTGACACATCATACTGCTTGCGACACGTATCGACACCACGACACCGCCACTTGAACTCTGCCGCCGACGGCGCCGTCGGCTGACACTGACTGACTCAGTTACCTGGCACACAGGCGTTCATCAGCATGATACTTTCGTCGTGACCACTTCAAGCGCATTCATGCTATATTCAATGACATTGCCGTAATTAAAAAATACCTACATAATAAAATTATAAACATTTTTGTAACTTGTTTTTTTTATAATATTTACATTTACATACGTTATTACGTATGATTAATGCCATAATCACCTTGACACCATTCACATCATACCTTTTTGGTGTCTGAAGAGTCACGTCACCCAGAAGTGTTAGTAAAAAGGTTGAAGTCGCTGATCATGATGAAGCTGAAACTTGGAAGGAATTGTTTTAAGGAACTATTTTGCTAACATTTTAAGTAATATTTAAATGGACATTATGGTCCTTACCACAAAGAAGATAGACAGACGTTGGACACGTGTTTAAAATAATTTTGTTACTAGTTTTTTTCTTTAAACACGCCTCAAACGTCTGTGTAACTTTTTTGTAGGTAATCCCTAGGTTTCTCAATTTTAGGAATTATTGCTTCTTGAATGGCAGTGAGAGCTTCTTGTGAGACGTCATACGTACATATCTGTAACTAGTGGCGGGCTTCGACCCACAGACAGCTATAGGTGTGCCTTTTGTTGCAATAAAGAACTTTGTTGTTGTTGCCTTAATACCTATAATGCAACAACGTACTCTCTTACAAAATAAATAACAAGCGCAGCGGTTATTTGTACCTACTAAAGTAAACGAAACAGTGTCCAGTAGGAAGTTAATTATGCTCATTTGTATGATCGCAAACGTTTGGAACGATGCCTTTGGAGTGGATGGATGTTTGTTACTTTTGCATTCAAAAACTAATGCACTTACTGCTAATATTACATAAACATAAACACATCCACTAGGTATGTTTTATCCAGTTGTGGGAAGTTGTTCCTTCTAAATCTACTTAATGTTCTCAGTACTTCTACTACTAGGTGTCTCTCACCTACCGACAGTTGTCTTCTAATTCCTTTTTTGCTTCTCTCGAGTAAGCTTTTCGTATGCGCAGTACCTAGTAGGTACAGGACAACCTTAATGACATATCTCAAAGGGAAAAGTAAATACGTTAATAAATACATATTTGTGATATAGGTGTCCCGATATATATAAATATCAAGTAACCTCACCTCGTTTAAAAAAAAATATTTGTAACAGTGGTGATTTGAATCTATTTGCAAAATAAATATCATTTATCATCATTTGTTAGTGTTAGGTTGGTATAATATAATTTGTTATGAAGCAGCAATAAGGATTGTTTGAAGAAAATAATGTGGCGATACCTGTAGACACCAACAATTCAGAGGTTTCACATTGACCGTTATAGACAATTCAAGGAGATAACGAAAACTGTTAATGTACGTTAATTAAGTTTGCACTATATTTTGTTTATAATTTTTAGACTATCGAGTAGTCACTTAGTCATTGACGTTAGATTCAAGTATTTTATTTCCGTCTCCGAATGACATTTTGAAAACTTGTTTATGTGAGGTAAGTAGCCAATATCACACACAAGTGTTGTGTGTGATAGTGTCATTGTACAAGGCCTTACTAGATCAGCTAGTTTATCGCTAGTTGAGAAAGCTTTTCGTATAGGTTTAACACGCTTACAATATCATTGTTTACGTTACGTTACATTTTGGCCTTTATCAGTTAAAATTTTGTTTAATTTTAATTATGTATTATATTATGTATGTAGATTTAAAATGCTTTTCAATTGCCCTCGAATACCTTTCTAGGTTACCTAAAACCTTTATATAAATAACTTGTCCCAAACCGTACCGACAAAAACTCACACATAGTGAATAACGTTCTTATCACATTATCGTATCTACTAATAAACAAACTACTCAGAAAGCAATCACCACAGTGAACAGGGATTAAGGTAAGCATAGTAGAAAAAGAGGCATATATATAGAAAAAAATCAGTAAATAATTTGGAAATAAAATTCATTCAATTAAACTCATAAAAAAACTATTTAGAAAGTAAAATTTTAATAATTTTAAGATAAGCAACATTACCTATCCATA
Source organism: Heliothis peltigera (assembly GCA_958496145.1). Taxonomy (NCBI): domain Eukaryota; kingdom Metazoa; phylum Arthropoda; class Insecta; order Lepidoptera; family Noctuidae; genus Heliothis; species Heliothis peltigera. The sequence goes on from OY292333.1 coordinate 11,656,192, forward strand.
AAATATTCGTAAAAAACGCAACAAAATTTTAATCACTTCGACAGAAATAACCCAAAAATTGTGACGGGAGGCAACATGACAATTATCTGAAACAAGATCATGGCTAGGTATACAGATGTCGCAATAAGTTCAATAAGCGCGATCGCGCGGCGCGGCCCGGAGCGGCGCGGCCCGGAGCGGCGCGGCGCGGTGCGGTGCGGTGCGGCGCGGTGCGGCGACGTAATGCTCATTACCGCGTCACTAACGAGCGACCGCGCCGATACCCTCAATCACAACAACAGGCTGATGCTACACAGCCGTAATGACGACATTGTTGGCTGAAACAAAGATTTAGAAATATTTATTTCTTAATTATTTTATGACCGCAACTTTCGTGGGTGGCCTAGGTACTGCTAACTGAATACATTCATGCTTTTTTAACTGATACTGATATGATCATTCTGCTTATCGATACTTATTGTATCAGCAAATAACGATCGCTCTGTATCATGAATGAGAAGAACATCGGAAGCAAACAATTAACAACGTCATTTCAGTAATACTATTTTACAACAGACAGTAGGTATAGACAGTTCAGAAATAAAATTATATCCAACCAAAATGAAGCGAAATTGAAACAGCCTGTATCCGAATTGAGCATGGAAATTATCGGCAATACATTATGATATAAAATAATTTGTAGTCGGGCGTCGGGCGCGCCGGGCGCGGTCGAACGTCACGATGTCACGCGCGGGCCCGGAGCCTCAGGGCTGCCTCTAATGACGCCCTAATCACGCTACTTTATATCCACGAGCGTCGCGAGCGCACAAACCAACTAATTCCCAGACACGACTGACACACAACGCGCTAATTATTATTTGTTAGTTTTGACAGGTTGCTGTTACTGTTTCACTAACGTTACTTTTGACGCTTCACTGGATCTTCACATTTGCGTTATACCTAACTACTCTCAAGCTTTTGGCATCAAATACACTTTCTTTAGTAACTGTCAAGCTCGGAAAATCCAACAACAATTATCCTATTCGGTTGGGAGGGTTTAGTTGGGAGGACCCTGAATCGATCGGAGCACGCACTGTGCCCAAAAAAGGAACTCAGACACGTAGCTATATTTCTGTAAGTGTGATTTTTACATTTTTCTTTTTAATAGATGTAATGTTTTTATTTATAAACACCACCTTTTATATAGGTAGACTTCGAGAAGTTTTCTTTTTGGCTGATGTATCATGAAGTACATCAGAACCACATCGTATACTTATATATACATACATATATCTGTAATCGTTTTCCTTATATCGTTGTTTTGGACTTAAAAGCGAGTTCATGTGTGATTGCTCGGAATCCTTGTTTAGCTATTGAAGAATTTAGTCTATTGTTAGTCGACGTTTCAGCCAAAAGACGTCCACTGCTGGACAAATGCCTCCCCCAAGGTTCGGCAATTCGGACCGTCTTCGGTAATTCGCATCTACTGTGACCTTGGCGAGATCGTGCGTCCATCGCGTCCACTGTCCATGAAATTTGTTGATAGTGCCATTTCAAAGGGAAAGACGCCAGTATAGCTTAACATGATCGAATATACTACATGTTAATACGATATTTCCATGATATTTCGTTGAAATTATTTGTTGTTTACTTACTTTTCACAATAACAGACGGCCAGTTGGTATTTGAAAATCCGCTGTAAACCGCTAGTGAGCGTAGTAATCGCGCACCCAGATAAAAATAAATATACTAGGTTCTGGCGCGTCCATGTAAAATCCTTCTGTATCCGACCAAATTAAAAAAAGTACGTCTTCGAACCTTTCTAGAGGGAAACTATTCTGAAATTCTTCATCATTATCATCATAATTTAGATATATAAATGTATAGGTACTTATCGCAATGAATGGTATGCTATCATTCCAGTTTGTAAGTCGAATAGTGTGTAAATATCATTGATGAGTCCCACATATACAAACATATTATGATGATATTAATAAGCCGCTGAGCGTCCGGCGCAGCCCTGTATCGAGAGCGAAGAATTAGTTTTTACAGCAGTTAGCGGCGAGCGAGTCAATCGCGGCCGCCGGTGCCGATGTCAACTTATAACGAGTTTGGACAACTTGCTAATGAGAGGCCGGCCCCGCCCACTCATTGTCACTACTGACGATTTTATGCCTCAAAATGGAACATTAAAGGAAGAATGAAAAGTTACCATCATTTAATTTTGTTCTGCGGCCATCGGAAATTCTATCTGTCTATTGTTATAAATTGCGTGGGATTCCAGAGAGATATCTTTGAGTTGCCAGCGAAGTTAAATGATTAAAGAGCATTTTGGAAGTTTAATGAACTCTTTTATTATAAATTGACGACAAAGTATTGAATGAAAGCTTCTCCTATGGTAAAGAATATATTCATCCCGTGCATCCACTTTAACAACAGTGCTTGCTGCGGATGTATAGTGCTGGGTGGGCTTTCTTAATACCTGTTGTTGCTGTGGCTGTTGCTGGAGAAAACTTAAATATCCATCTACATACATATCCGTTGTCTTAATAAAGATGAATGACTGTTTCACGGCTTTTCCTGAAAGTTTAGACAAAGGCGAGTCAATTACTATTTTTAAGTTTCATAAATGATTTAAGTGATACTATTTTCATCTACTGACTTCGCTCAAGTCAACGCAATTACACTACACCGGGCAAATGAACTGAGTAAATACCTACTCTCCGTAAGCACAGAAGTAAACGTGGCAACACTGTATGTTTCATTATTCCTGTACATATGTAGTAAAAAGTTTGAGATAGATATCTATCGAGAGCTACAAAACTCCGCGTCCTGTTCTCAGCGAGCACAATGTATGCCGTAGCCATGTGGCAGACTTGCTCATTTCACAGATACTCGGTTATTTCACGCAGCGCGTTTCAAAATTAACCTTGTTACCTGAACCTAACATATCTGAGTCGGGGTGCCATGAATTGTGACCATTTCATTAAATTATCAAGCATTTTACGAACGGAATAGACGTACGATACATTTACTTCAAATTGCTTCTAGTTATATCTAGGTAAGCTCTCGTGAACTTCTACTTTCTTTACATATACTTATCATTTGTTAATAAAAACCCTGAGACAGAAGATTGTAACGACACAGTTGCTGCAGAATACCATGCGTGCGTTATTTGCCACAAACCCAAACACAGAAAATGTGCTTCCTAGATTATATGTAATACATTTTTGACTTTAATAATATAAAGATGAGCCCATTATGCGGATGTATCCAAAAGGTGCAGCTGAGGCGGCTCACGGGCAGCTGGACTTTGGATTGTCTATATCATATTTTTTATGGGTTTATTAAGTTCCAAGATCGCCGGCATACTCGTAGAACAGTATGACTCTTACTTTACTTGCAGGTATTGTCTTATGTATCTACAACATAACTAACTATACAAAGAAACGATTGAAGGAAAGACGTAACGAACCTGGAAAACGACACAACATTAGGTATGCTTCATTATATTCTACCCGACTACGGTAACTAATTCAACAGGTACTCTAATCTTAAATAATATTATGTGTACAATATTACATCTATTTTCCTCTTAAAATGTTTTCTACATTTCCAACCGAGATTTTTGTGCTGAATTAATCAAAAACTTGTTTATACGTCCAACAACGTTCGTGTTTTACATGTTCATAGAACGCTACTTCTAGCTTACACTATTTATTACTTTTTAGATTCTTCGAACACGTTCTGATCCGTAAACCTATTTTCAACACTTACCCGCTGTAATGTACGTATTTACCCGCTGAAATGTTTGAAATGATTAAGGACCTATAATCTAGTCGATGCTTGTTTAGATATTATTGTTCAAATGTCTGTTGCTAAATAAGTGGTTAGCCATAAAAGGCAGTGAACTGATGTAGGATGGTGATGATGATCACGTTCGTGTCAGCCTGTGCCCATGTTCCGGTGCATATGTAAATATGTAGGAACCAACTTGCAATGCTTATAATGTTATGATACAATATATTTATTCTCTCAAAGTCTCAGTATATCTTTATACCTGTCAACATAACATCTGAATATCTCCATTGGATTATTCTTGCGCCAGTTAAAACATGTTGCTATTAGGTACATTGCTCGATTGAAGCAATATTTCCTTGTGGTAAGATCTAGATAAGATTTGTTTTCATTTATTCAAATAAATACGAGTAAGTTCGGATAAAATGTAAAATTTCAAATGTTATAACATTGTTGACTCTCGTGTGGGAGGTTCGATGCCAGCCGATGAGGGTTGCTACTTGATACGGCTAGTACATCATTCGAAGATCAATTCGGGCATGTTTTTTTTGTTTATAGGAGTATATTATGTATATCATCACAGTCTCTCCAATTATAAGTACTATTTGGAATGTGTGATTTTTCTATTGGAATTCGTTCACACATAATTAGATTTCTTATCATAAATTCGACATATAATTATAATTTGCTTGGAGAACCAACGTTGCAAAATGTAATACTTGTCTTACGGTCATGTTATACATAAAAATTAAATTCATACATGAACAATGGGGCTGTCATTGAACATCCTTGGCAGTCGTTACGGGTAGTCAGAAGTCAGTAAGTCTGACGCCAGTCTAACCAAGGGGTATTGGGTTGCCCAGGTAACTGGGTTGAGGAGGTCAGATAGGCAGTCGCTCCTTGTGGCACACTGGTACTCAGCTGAATCCGGTTAGACTGGAAGCCGACCCCAACATAGTTGGGAAAAGGCTCGGGAGATGACATGAACAATGGGGCTAAGTTGACCCTACAGAGCAGTTTTATTTACCTACTGGTAACATTAGATGAAATACATTCTGTGAATTCAATTATTTTTGTGTCAACCCAGGCATTTTGTTTGCTTTTGCTATACTGTAAGTGTAATATAATTTATTATCCTTTCGATGTTTACTTCCATAAAGTTAATAAAAGCAAACGGCGCTCGTGTCGTCCATTCTCATATCCAATCACTTAGTCGATGAATAGTACTTCCCAAGCTGACCCAGATCGTTATCTCCAAACGTAGTGCCCGCATCCATAGCAAAGGTGCGTACATCAAACGGCTGACGAATCAATTCGCGAGTGACGTGGAGTGCCCCTGAGCACCCTCCGGCCCAGTGGCTTTTACTTTACATCTCTTGTACCCTTGCCATGTAATCCCGCTTCTTTTGCTGACGCTACGACAAGATGGCGCCGCGTCTCCCCCCGCGCCCGCCGCCAGACCCTCTATGTAAACATCGAAATAAAAATGCGCCATTACTATTTGCATTCATATCTAAAGAAAACATACATGCTAAATATTGCGAGCGAAAAATATACTTAAAACCGCACATTGAAAACTGAAAGCTATCCCACATATGATAAAGTCCAAAATGCAATACCTTTGCCTGCAGTACTCATAAAATTGAATGCACAAAGTATTTGAATGCGTATTCCCCATCTCCCTCTAGAAAGTAGAGTGAGTGCGGTTGTCTCGCTCTCGCAGTAAGTAAAAGGTGGGATGATTGAGACGGTAACTGCCAACTGCCACTGGTCCCATTATACACCTCGAGAATAGTAAACACGGCCGTGCTGACCGCAGCTGTCGATAAACTTAACTAAGTGTTGATGGTATCTAACTACACTTTATTATAGCTGGAGTTTCAGTAACTTAAATTTATAGTAAATTTCCTTTTATAAAAAATATTCTAAAAAATAATTGTTTATTTAAAGTAAGTCCATCGCTTCTAAAATTTATTTAGGTAACAGGTACTTCTTATTTCTTCTTATTTTATGTTACTGCCAAGATACTAATTAAGAACCATATCATTTAAAGCTTATAAAGTATGAATGGAGAGTAGGTACGAATGCTCGTATGTATTTTATAAATGTAACACTTAGGTCGTTCATATCGAGTCGCGCGACATCGACATCCTGGAGCATCACTATTCCCCGGAGCGTTGGCTCACCCAACCATAACTAATAGTCGTGAATAAATCGCCGCGCGGCACAAAACCCGCTTTTTTCCCGCGCAGGGCCCACCAATGAGAGCGCGTGCCTCGGCCGCCCTCCACCAATCAGCGCTCGCGACACTCCAAAGAAACTCAACATTATGCTCGGCTCAATTCACCACTCGTGTTTTCACTTCAGCCTCCGGCTTTGGGTCGCGGTTTCTTTTTACAAGAGAAAATGCTTACCACGCATTGTAATATACACCTTGTTGCTAAGCAATAGGGGCTGTTATGTGGCCGGTGCGCCCGTGCAGAGGTCGCAAGCACGCAGCACCGAGAGGGTGGCAGTAATTGTGATTGCGATTGCAAATGGCGGCGGTGAGGGAACACGCACCGTTAATCAAATCAGAAAATTGCTCGGAAGTGAATTTTATTAGACTCTAACGAGAAGGTGTTGCATTGCCTACAACTGCATAGTGTGGCCCTAGCTAATATACCTACTACGATGTCAATTTTCTCTGAAGTAGGTAATTTTTTGAAATATCATTAAATTCTCCGACTTTCTAAAGTATGTAAAAGTTTCAAAATAAAACCGTGTGACACGGGCCTCAATAACTCAACTTGCAATGCATTTACAGAAAATAGCAACATTTTAAGATATTAACATCATTATAAGAACTGCTGCGAATGTAACCCTCCACAATAGCCACCCTTTATGGGGCAATGCCTCGGCCGAAAATGTTATTAAAAATCTTTTCTTCAATAAATGTACCTCAAACTATTGATGTCCGTCCGTCATTCCGAGTGCTGTCGGTAACTTGATATTGAGATAAACACATGACAATTGTAATGTTTTGATGTGAACTCATCTAGTTTTTGTTACCGCATTGTAACTCAATAAAATTGTTGTCAGTCGTCGAAATAACAACTGATTAAATCGAAGACATCTCATTCACAACTATTTGGTCAATTGTCTGTCTTACAGAATGGAGATGACAACAGTTTTTGCGAAGTGGACTACAATGGGCATGTCGCGTTGTCACATGAACGTGCACATTTGAAGTGCATTGTGTGGGATGCAGCGGCGTGAGTCGGCAGTATCACGCGAGGTACCTGCAGCTGCGGACACTCGGACAGACACGCCTGCCGTGTTCAGTCCAACACTCGCATTGTGTCAGCTGATAGTTGTGACAGCTCACTAATTGACAGGTGTCAGCCTTTCGAACATAATTTCGCTCAATAATGTTTTTATAGTAAAATAATCCCCTTTTCTCCCCAGTGTAGATTCAATTGATAGAAACCTTTTTTCGACAGTTTATCATAATGTACTATCGTTTAATAATGTTCAATTACTTTCAACATTCACCGATTATCTGATCAACACATTTCTTTTTAAGAATTTAATCACGTTCTATTTTTAAAAACTACTAAAGAACGTAAAGGATTTACGTTCGATCAATATCCGCATCTTTGTCGAAATGCCCTTCTGTTGTTTTCTTATTTTTTTTGTCTTACAAAGACTCCCGTACGAGTGTCATGGGTAACCCGACGCCGCGGTATCGATGGTGTTTTGTTTTGACTGATCGCCGATCGATCCCGTGACAGATTACTTATTATTCCTCATTCAATGTCTTTGATCAGTTTTTTGTATCCGCTCAATTTATTGTTGGTTTTGTTTCGATGATATTTGAGAAAGTCTCTGTTGTTTGTTGTACAAACAGACAACTTTCTCCTCATTCACACAGTGAGCAAAGCTAATGAATGGGTTTTTTGTCATTTAATTGGAAACGTACGTAGCGTAAGACAACACTACAGCGTCGTAGCAGCGTAGCATTCTCGTAGGCGTGTGCTACGAAACGCAAGGGTCACGTGTTTACGATTTATGACTTTTATCTTTTTTTATCTTTATCTTTAATAATGTGTACTTTATAATGAATATTTTTATAGTTATGGAACATTTTATTTTAGCAGTAATAATTAAAAAAATCAATACACAAAACTCGAATATAAAATACGTGATACGCATACACAAGCGGTTCGCGATTTGTTATTAGCAAACCAACAGCGAAGCTGAACAATGGTATATACATATTAGTGGTTAATTCAATACTGTCAGTGGAAGTGAGGCGGTATGTTAGTCAGCACAATGGCGTCAGCCTGTGTTCGGGTTACCCGCTTATTATTCACACTATAATGCTATAGACATAATGTGCGGCTCTCGAGGTGCAACAAAGCGCACTACGTGACTGTTGTGGCAGCCATTATGTAAATAACTAAATATAATAATTTGTTTCTCTATTGTGGGAACACAAAGCATGTCATGTATGTATGTGTGAGTGTACGTGCGACTCCCCCGCGACAACACGGTGGCGGCTGTAACGAGGCGTCAGATTGCGCGATAATGTCCATTAAATAAATAAAAAGCAATTGGATTGAGTGACTGTTTGTGTGACGTCAGCAATTATGTCGACCAGTTAGTTAATGTTTGGCCTGTTAGCGGCTTATCTGCGATCTGCGTCGGCACTCGTTATGTGGAGCGGGAAGCATGTGTCACACGTTTGCCCTTAAATAAATAAAAATACAAAAATAATAAAGTTTATTATTTCCACTTAGATAACTTATTCTACTCGTAGTTACAATGAAGAGAATCTTTTTAAAGTAGAATTGCAAATAGTTGGCTTGTGTTGCCTTTACAGCAATACCTCACAGGTACAGCAACGCCGACAGTTACCGCGGGTGTTGAAGGTTTCAGCAAAGTGCGAGCAATAGGATGCAACTACTGTACAGATTCCCGACTAGATATTTTCTCAAATAAGTGAAATGCTATTTGTCATACAAAACATTGTGATAAAATTCCTGCTTTATTTAAACTTTTCTAACAATTAGATAGTGTGTTGTACTGTCCCGTACATAAATAAGTGTAGCTGTAGTTGTGCATGTGTACCTGCAGCTATCGAAACGTAAACTCAATATTTTCAATTTGATTCGTTTTCAAATATTGTCAATCAAAGTGAAATGTAAAAAAATGTAGTAGTTGCGGTGCGGTGCGGCGCCGGCGGCACTGCACGACGTAATGCAATTGTTCGCGGCGACGGATTGCCAATCAAAGCACTGATTGAAACTTTATGCTCGACACTGAAACCTCAGCAATACTTTATTTTTATTTTTGGTGGTTATTTTCTGTCAGCTGTGAAAATTGAATTGCTCACAAATATTCTGAAGAACTTGTCAGCAATGAAATCCTGCATGTTTACAGGAATAGTGTCATCCAAACACTGTATTGTATTGCAATAATATTGCCCTGTATTTGGTCAAAACGCTTAAGCGTTAAAATTATTCCTTCGAAAGTGATTGTCTCAGTAGCAAAACGAAATCCGACATCGATTGAGAGGCAAAACATTTAGCGCCTTCGAGTGAGAGCGACGGTGCGGGGTGCGAGCGTCGCCGCAGATTGCCAATAATCTGTTTGATTACGTTACGAGGCGTGAGCCCCTCACGGGCCTCGCACGACCCTCACGGGTGCGACAGGGCCTCACGTAATGCGATAAACTTCATTATTTCATCAGAGTGAAGTAAACGCGTACAATCAACTGGCCACGCGTTGCCCTCGGCTGGTGCGCTTGTTTGATGCCGTCCGACTGTCATCTGCAGGACTTGTGTATATTGTAGGTAATGTCATCAATTGGTTCACTTTGTGTGAACTAAGTCTCTATCGGTATACGAGACGACCAGCAGGCTTAGCATGGCAATTTTATATCTAAGAATAGACAAAGCTCTTTCTGTCAATGTCAACATGTCTTCTGCCCGAACATGGCGCGATCTGTCAACTCGCATATAATCATTGTAGCCTTAAAACTGTAAAAAGAAATCTTACGTCAATCTATCACTTTTCTGTCAATCTCCGATAGACAAAACTTGTTTCTACGGTTGCCATGCTAAGCCTGCTGATGGCGTAGTAAGTTGAATTCCTGCATAAGTCAAACAATTGTGTGCATAAACATAGGTCTTTATACTAGATTTATTTCTATTACACAGTCATATAGTTTATATAACATAAGAGCTTATATATCTACAGGCTATATTACAGGTCGCGGGTGAAACCGCGGGCGGAAACTAGTAAGTAAGCATTCTGATATCAATACCGCAACAAAACATACATTTCGTGAAAGTGCAAGTCCATCACTTTTCCTTCATCATATAAGCGTATGTATGAGCACCCTCACCGTTTGCCCACATAAACTGCCAGCACAATCCTGTTAGTGTCCCCCGGCTATGTGCCAGGTGCTGACGCGGCGCGGGGCTGCGCCGGCAACAACCAGCGGTGCGTTGCGCTTCAGCGGACAAATAGCATTACTTCAGCGAGTGCTATAGGGGTGCTGGATCCAGCTAAATGTTCGATTCCTGCTTTGTACTTGCGTCCTATTATGTTAAGAATTTAAAGAGAAGTTAACAGGTTAATAAGTTACAATTAACTTACTGTTACTATCTAAAATGAAATTTAATAACCAATACGGTTTTCGAGTAGAACAAGCCTAGCCTTTATCCTTGGGTAAGCGCTCAGTTAGTGCGCTCATCTTGAAATATCCTCAGTTTTTATTTCCGTGAAGTAGGACGTGAATTATTATATAATTTTACAAATGGCAACCCCTTTGTCGCCAACTCTAGTCTTCAAAAAAAGCTAGACTTTAAATCTAAATCGTTTTCCACTTACAAAATGGCTCAATAAAGGCTGTTGGAAGGCGGCACGTCACGAGGTGCGATTAAAGAAGTGCCCTCTATCCTCTTCAGCGGGTCTTCGAGAGGGGAGCACGGGGTGGAGGAGGCGGGGGAGTGCACGGTTACGTGGAGGGTGCTCCGTGTGAGCACTCTTTAGAAAATCGCAAATCGCCTGAAGTCGGCCGGCGCGCCGCTCCATACGTATGTGATTGCTTTTCAATACGATAACTGGTTCAAGTTTAGAGGAATGACGTCACACTGTGCTTGGACTCCGCGATGGGATTATACTTAGTGGGATTGCGGAGGGGGAGATGACACAGCCAACAGTTAATCTTCACAAAAGTAATTCAACCCCTGAATGTCTCGTGAGTCGTGCCGTACGTGTCAGATATCTCTAGATACATAATGTATGTAATGTCGTTTACGTTTGAAACAACGTCCTATTTGTCTTCGGTCTGCGACTACTTGGATAGGTTCCCTGGTGTTTGATATTCTACGACAATCTGGAAATGTATTTCGATCACAATACATATTGAAGAGATTATCCTTTTAAATACTTGAACCTAATAGAATTAGTTAAGTATTTGCAAAGTGTAACATAACTTTTCATCATCACTTAACCAATGACAAGGTAACGTAGCAACGTTTACATTGACAGGAAGAAAATTTGTAAATCCTCTGCAAAATCAACAATTGTAACTGTGTAGTGTTGCGTCTGGGCCGGACAGCCGCGTGCGGTCCATTACGTGCCGGACACTGGCAGCTCTGCAAGTGTCGACACTTGTGTCGCGGGAAGAGGGGGCGAGGGGGGCTGTGGGTCGGTGGAGGGAAGACATCTTCAAATGCACCGCGAATTATTGGCTTTTATTTCGTGAACGTGTTGAAAGTCGTGTAACAAACGTGTTGTGTACATTGTGAGAACATCGCGTATGTATGTAACACGACTTCGCTGGCATTTGTAACCAAAATGATTTTCATGTCCAAACGCAAACTGTCGACTACTTTGTTATCTCTTACATGTAACCACAGACCTCGTTGTCATCAGAAAGATACACTTCATTTCTTTCAAAATGCCACCGCATGACTATTCAACAATGTTACATAAACATTTTCAACAATAATGTTCTAATATTACAAAGTACAAAAAACTGTGCAACACATGACCGTCAACATATGACACTAGTTGTCATACTGCGCCATTTGTATAGTGTGTCAGTTTGGATGCGCAGGCGACGGTGGCGATGGTCACACGACACCATGGGTCTGTGACGGACAGCGGGCGGAGCAGGGGCTGAGGCATAGCATTGTATTGTCACTATATTGAGTTTGGTAGCAAATAGTTTACTATTCTGAATTATTTACTGATGAGTCAGTTAGTACGTCAGTTTTTCAGCTACATTCAAAGCTACAGAAAGGAATGTCGACTGAGAATTTGTTCATAAATAATATTTTCAGTATCACTTGTTAAACAGAACAATATTTTTTTCTGAGCCAAGCAACAAAAGCATTGTAGTGTCGACGTAAGTGGTGAGCACAAGTACTCGTTGAGCAGCTCCAGCGACCTTCGGGAGCAGGTGATTAATGAGCGAGCTCGGCGTAATGATGGCGGCTCGGACACGCCACACCGCCTTTGTGGCGACAGCTCGAGCACCGCCACCGCGCGCCGAGGACACTGCGGCCGTCACCGCACACCCCAACAAAGGACATGAAAAGAAAATTTTCATTTTCTTATTGTACTATTGTGTGTTTGTCGTTATTCTGTGTTGGGGACTGGAGATGCGGCTCAAGTAGGCGGGCGCGGCGCGGGTCTAACCAACAAGGATATTTATTTATTGTATATTGCTGATGAGCCTCTTAATTACGGCTATATATATGTATAAAATCTGCTGTCAACATGCCCCTAGCTGTGAACAATAGTAGACGGGTTCAAAACAAACACACACAAAAATTATTACACAGATATCCATACAAATTAATATTATAAAAAGTTATGTTTTTGAGTTTAACTAACGTTGTAGAGGGTAATCTCTGAATCCACTGAACTGTATATAATATTACTACTATAAATTCACGTTATTTGATTCTGATTCCGGGAAATAGGTCCTTCAGGCTATGATTGAAACCGCAGGAAATAGCTAGTTACCAAGTTACCGCTGGATGTAGTTATTTGAATAGCTTATACTAGAGACCTTCAGTGATAATTATTCAGGACGATAGTCCTACGAACGAGTGAAAGTTTTACAATAAGACAATGCACTGGGTTTAATTACAACTACTCATAATTAACTGTGTTTCTTAATGCTGTCTCCTATAAAAGACCTGGATTGCCCAGCTAACGAATAAACACATACTTTGAGAATATAATTATTATGTAATTTAAAACCAAATTATGATATTTCCGCTTACTGATAATCAATATTTTATAAAGAAATATTATCTGTGTAACAAAGTCGACCGTAAATTACTAACTTTGTTGTGATGTGGTGGAGCACTGTGCCCGACGCTGCGTGCCCGGCGCCCGGCGGTGCCCGGCGGTGCCCGGCGGTGCGGGGCGGCGCCCGCGGCTGCGTCCACAAAGCGTATTGTCGTGAGATTGGAGAGGATCATGTCGTCTGATGTTGTCTCATTTATTTCCATATTATTTTGTTCGCGCCGCGGCTAAGGAGCGCCACATCAAACGCCCGCCATTTTCATTGAAATGAGAGGTTTCTTTAAAAATTGGACGCCGTTATTATGCCCTTGTATAATTTATGTGCTTTTTATATACTCTGCGGCGTTAAGGCGAGTACAGCCTTATTATTTACTGGAGGTATTTCGGCTTATGTACGTATTTTGATCTCCCGTCATTTCTAAAATTGATGAATGATACTTTCTTCGCTTCGGACCGCTGCAACAAGTTAACCACATAATAAACATACAAATGCAAACAAACGCCTACGTCAAACATGCCTGTAGTGGCGTGATGATGTCGTGCGTTGATGTCTTTTGTTCTCCGCTGGAAACTATCACAATAAGACAATGCACTAGGTTTAGTTACTCATAATTAACTGTGTTTATACTAAACAGGCTCCCGTTAAACGTTGCATCGTACGTTTGATGCCGACAAAGCCGTACTTTTGGACACGGTACGCATCGTCAAGATGTTTGTTTCTGTGGAGCCACCCTCCGGTGGCATGAACCAGGTTCCCGACACCGGTGGGACACTATTTTTATATTTTTAAATGTGTTTTTTTTATATAAAATATTTAAAAAAATTATTTTATGTTGAAGAAATGAATGAACAATAAGTTGGTATGATAAAATTGTTAGAGGTGTTAAACAGATCGTGTGTTATATAATAATTAATTATCTTACAGATTTATGATCTTAGATGAGGCTTTGTAAGTTGTGCTTCAAGACGGTGTTTTTAATTCCATATTGAATAAATACATAGCAAAGTTGTCCAATGTATCATCCACTTTATACAAATGTAAATAAGTCTCTCCAGAGGCCGTGAGGCGGGCGCGCACGGGTGGGGGGGCGAGGGGGGCTTCTGTTGTGCCATCAGTACAAATCACTTGAATAACTTGAGGAATATAAGTTAGCGCTAAGTTGCGCGGCCGAGACTCGAACGGCGGCACTTATGAATATAAACGACGTCGACACATATTGCGCTATTGTTATGTATCGACATATTCAGCGTTATGTATTTATTCATTTAGTACATATTGTTCATTTATTTATTCATATATATCATAATACAATACATCACGACGCTATGCCTGCGCTCGCACCTGCCGGTATAACAAACATGACATTTCTTTTGTTTGCTCTTCTCTCACCGAATGTTATCACTGATCGTGATGTGGAGGTGCGCACGGGCAGCTGCCCTGCTCCTGCGGCTCCCTCGGGCTATCGCAAACAAAGCAGAACTTGAATTACTTGCAGGGAAACAATCATTCCGCCGCTATTACTTTATGTCCTCCCCCCCCCCCCCGACCTGCGCGCGCTAAGTCATGTAAGTGCACAAACTATTCTCGCTAATGTCATTGTCGCTGGTGATGATGTCGCCTGCGGGGTGCCGGGGGCGGGGGGAGGGCGAGGGGGCGCCTCATTACCAGGAGGACATCGTTACGGGCCGGAACTGCGTCGTTAGCTATAGACAAAGCCGGCGCTATGTACCCAGCCATTTTTGTGACGCTCACGCCGGGAGCCGGGCGCCTTATGTACTAGTTTTTGCGCTTGATCACTTTTATATCCCACATGTAGACTCTGTGTCGGTAGTGTCGTATCGAGCAGGACGCGGGAGTAAATTTCAAGCAATCGAAATTCGCTTTGAGCTGTCCTTTCCCACCGACTGATGATTTCAGAGAAGAATCCAGTAAAATTGCTGACTTCTGTATTCCCATATACCTAATAAAGTTCTTTATATTAGCTTATAGCTGTCATTTATAGAATTAAACAGAAATAGCGACACACTGCACCCTAAACTGTCATCAGAAAGTCAGCCCGATGGTGGGCTAACATTTTATTTAAAAGGTGTGTTTTTTGTATTTCCTCGCAGGTCAATATTTAACTAAATAAATAATAAACAATCCATAAGTTTTTATTTAAAAGCAAGTTGCTGTACATGACAGTCAGAATCCGAAATACCAGTGACGACGGAAGCGCCCCCGCGCGGTGCGCCAGCTTGCGCGAAGTGCTGCTGCTGTAGCCTAATTATGCATTTTATGTTATTCTGCGATGGTTTTTGTATCTGTTTAAAATGTTTCTTTGTAATATTGTCAGGCTCCTGCGCTATGTTCGCATTGAGGCTCGACAGCTCGTTCGTTAGCGAATGCGTCGCGTAATGAGCGTTTTGTACCAAATGTAAAATATACCGAATGTAAAAATATATCAAATGCACTATCAAGTAATGCCGAGCCTCCGCACTAGCGCGCCTGCCGGGACCTGTTCGCTAGCGACACACACTCGACAATGTCTAATGCTGGCATGCAAGTAGAACACTGTGAGTCTTGCTTCAAAATCGGTGTGATACCAAGAGATGTAAAGATAGTTTATATTATGTTTAATGACTATGGTGAGATATCACATAAAAGGCAGTACAAAGATGTGTTATTAATTCCAAAAAAACAGACTGGAAATGTGAAAAGGAAGATCAAAATATCATAATTAGTCACAATAAATTTATTTCTACTGAAAAAATGTATCTACTACCCTCTAGAAAAAGAGAACGTTTTTTGCGCGTTCGCATAATATTCGCTATCGAAACCTCCCCGCCAGGCGTCAGCAAGCGTCATCAAGATAATGAGCACAGCAATCACCGTCTCACACATACAAACACATTCACTGAACACACACACATGCACCACTAGTTATGTGAACATAACCCTATGTACATATTATTAGAAAGCGTGGAGCCTTCGTGATGATTATGTGTTACCGCCAGCAGTGGCGGGGGACTCCACCCAAACATACGAAATGATTTTGTTATTTAATATTCTAGTTTTGTTTTGATGAGCTGACACAAGCGGCTGTTTTTATTATTAATGACAGCAAAGACATTCTATTGTACCTGAAACAGGATAGCGACGCAACACTTTGATAGCCTGACTCATACGTGAATAGGTTAACATCCCCTAAGGAAATGCACGTGGGTTCATGAACTGGACTAGAATTCTAGACAATTGTATAAAGCGTGACAATATACCAGCTTAATTAGCAACGAGCTCGGGATCCCGCGGTACCTAAAGCTTTTATCAAACTTCAGCAACACTCGACACTGATCACAACCTTATTGTTCAAAAATAAATCTATTCTGTGTTGTTTTTAAAAGTTATTGAAAATTCTGACGGTGTGTAAGTTCAGCTTATTGCAATTCGACGTACATACACGTATGTCTACAGTGACGCAAATCATAACTAAGAGAGAATATGCCGAAGTCACGTCTGTTTTACTAGAATGTTCCAATTAAATTATCCGCTGGTGCGCTCAGTAAGCACACAAACCGTTTGCCAGCCATATTGGACGATAAACCTCGCCAAATAATAGCCCTTGTGTACAATACATGTGTATGTGTGCGTGAGGCTGGTTGATACGAGTCATTAGGGTGAGTGCCACCTACACCAACTGAGCGCACTTACCCCATTGCGCTGTCAACAGAGCGCAGACATGACAAACAGACGCGATGACTTTTATGCCTATATTACAAGGACTTGTTTGTTAACTGCGTAATGGCCATTTATAGATTCTCTCTAGCAGACATACTCTTTTAAGTTGCTTACTAAACTTTTAACATTAAAATAACTCGTATAAACTGGCCGTATTTTAGAGTAAGAGAGTAAACATTTTCCTTTATTACACTAGTACGAGTATTACCAGCCTACTATCCAAGAAAGAAAGATAAACCAATTTCGGCCGGCGAAGGTTTGAAAGATAATTCACATTACATATTTTATTCTTTGTTTGAAACTACTAAACCGACTTGAAAAATTATTTCAGTGTCAGATAGCTCAGTTATCAAGAAAGGCTGTAGGTTACTATTTATTCGGGTACAAGAGGTAGTTCGCATGGGACGCGACTGAAACTGCTGGCGGGAGCACATTCATAATATGTTGTTACTAAAGTACATAATTATAATAATAATTAAATTATCAACATCACACAATTAAATTGCGTGCAGCGATAGCTGTCGTATCTGCAGCGAGCTAATCACTACTCTGTGTGCCGCAGTGGAGGTAGTCCTCGACCCGCATCTCCACTACCAATTACCGTGAAAGCCTTCTTACCATGTACCTCGAGATCAATGCGTCTGTCTGTCTACAATTGACGATATACTGGCACATTATTGAGATCTAGCCACACCAGCTGAGCTTTGTGAGCAGCTCTTCTTATTTATTTGTCACATGTATAATTTATCTATTTATATAGACAGTCTATTCATGTTCGTGTTTCAGCTATATCGCCTGCTGCACGATATCATGTAGTGAATTGTTCCTTTATATTTATTGCTCATAATCCATTAAGTGGGTCTTCTAATGCACTTGACAGACAGTGTAGTTAAGTTAGAAGTCATACCCATATTATGAACGCAAAAGTTTGTATATATGTAATGATGTACTTACTCTTTAAGCAAAAACAACGGTATTATTTTGATGAAACTTAACAGTATTATAGCAAAATGGGCTACCTCCTTCTTATCAATCAATCTTACTGCAACATTGATAAAAATGTTTCTCTCTCCTCATCAGTTAGTATTTTCACGTACTAAAGAAAAAAACTGTACTATATACAGACTTGATATGACAGAGGGGCATTAAATTACACTACGTATACTATACATACGTGTTTAGTATTAATTCGATACGGTATACAATAAAATATTATTATAAATGAGTTTCTTTTTTTTTCAAACAAACTAAATAGATTACTATCACAACCACCCTTTGTAATTAAATTTTACTGACCTTAGATACCTAGGTAGGTAATAAAGCGGCAACGTCGCACGACCTATGCGTTTAGACATAATCAGCTGTTAGAAAAGATATGTACATCGTGTTCAAATAGGGCAAAAACTTAAAAAATCATTTGCGACTAAACTACTGCTCTTATTTAATTGTTTTTGTACAGAGCTCAAAAATGGTACCTAATACCGGCAGTTAAAAGAAATCCTCTGTCGTATCAACTTTGTATAAGAAGAGCGCTCGCTACGAAATACTACGAAATTCGTCTACGAAAATCGTAGCATTTCGTAGCGTGATGCCTAAACAGACTACATTTCATGAAAGCATTACGGTTTTTACAATTTCAATTGCATTTTAAGCCGCTTATTTTACTTTCATTACCTTGTATTCTGTCAGGAAGGTTCTGCTTTATTGTAACAGACGATACTGGGAACAAGTTATAGTAAAATGTGAACGAGTCATGTATAGGAAAGTGTACGGGAGTGTTGCCGAGGGGAGGCACTGCGGCGCCTGTAACGAGCCAAACGTCTGAATTATTCATATCGGTGCGCCCGCGACTGTTTGTTAGCTTTACATATCGTCGCGCACTTTCTTATGGGACTCTGTTGTATATCATGTTCATCATGCTTACTAATATTTAAATTCTAGTTCGATTGTTTATCGGTTTGCATTTAATACTAAACCTAAACTAAACCGATTACATTAAATTAAACATGAAGATATGGTTACCCTGGAGGTGGAGATATGTACTATTTAACCAGGTGCTGGAAATAATTTAGTATTGAAAGCGAAGTTTAGTATTTAACTAGATGTTAAATAATAATTTTATCTTGTCTCCAAATCAAATCTTACCTATTTTGAGATATCACATTTAAAATAATAGCAATTGTTATAGTATCTAATAAAGCAAAGAAATAAATTTGAATACATGTTCATAATGTTATTTTGTTCCCATAAATACGTTATGTATTTTGCATAGAACTTGTCACTCGTGTAGATATTTTATTTATGTTTTTGGTGGGTCTCCATTATCGAGACCATATTAATCCTTGATACGAAGGAAATAAGCCCAAACGTACGAGACTTTGGGTCAACCGCAGAATTAGGTACGTTTATTCAAAGCTCGGTCAAAGGTCCGAGCTCGCGACTACTTTTTAAGGAAATCAGTAAAAGGCTGATTGACGCTTCGCGTGACCAGAGGGCTGGCTTGTTCTTCGGACAAAGATTAAGCATTGCCATTCAACGTGGCAATGCAGCCAGTCTTCTGGGCACGTTTCCGAATGACAGTGACGCGGAGGAATACTTCGATGCCTGATGTATATATTAGTTTGTTAATTTAGATACATATATATATTTTTTGTTTTAACTTAATTTTAGATAGTAGTTTAAGTATTATTGTAATATAAATATTATTAATAATGTGTATATAAATAAAAAGTTTATTCAAATAAGAAAGTAAGTTTAAAATTGATTGTTTTATGTGGTTAGGTCCGACATTCTCGACTTTATGTCGGTTTTAATAAGTCTTTTGTTTGGTTAGGAGATATAAGTATTTTATTTAGTTATTTAACATATAGTTTATTACATTTTTAAATATATCATATTAAAAAAAAACCTTTTCTAACTCAAATATTACGAGTATTTGTGTTGCTACTTGGACACTATTACAGGTATTATAATTAAGCCGCTGGTTTAGCTTTAGTTATTGTCGAGTCTGGGTTGTTACTTTACGCATTAGGTATCTTCTTTGTATGGTAATTAAATGAAGTGCACCCGCACCACATATAAGTATATAGTAAGTGAGATATTGCCACTTTCCCAAGATGCTCACCGTTAGTTGTCTGTTCGCGTTACACACAATATAATGTTATTTATAAATAACCTAATATTCCTGTCAGGCCGCGGCATAATATTCGGCACAAGATGGCGGCGAGAATCACCGCGTTACGCGAACAAGGAGCCCTAATTCTGTAGCTGACGGCAGGGCTGTCACAGATGGCTGACACGCGGTGTGCGTGCGGGCAGCCGTGTGTCATGTTCATTTAAAAACTGTTTTATTTATATGTCAAGTCATTTGCACTTCAGATGGAGCATAATATGATCATAATGAATAACAATTACCTTTGGAACGACTTATTTAAGGTACTTAAAAAGGTATGTTCTACTATAATTGCTCGAGTTCCTTGTAGTATTGTTTTGTTTTGTTTTATTTTTAAGTATTGTTTGTTCGCGATCTAAAATCTAAGCTGGAAAATTTAAAAAAAATGCCATTAAGAAAGCAACAGCCTTTGTGGAATTATCGCAATGTTTTATAAGAAATCATGTGACACGACACTAAATGTATAAGAGTCACCCCTGCCGCAGAAGTTAACAAGATCGGAAGCAATTTTCACTAGTGACAGCCCTAACGGATCGAAACAAATCCAAAATATTAAATCACTTTCCGTTATCTCTAAGACGTGATAATAAGGTTGATTTTGGTTTGTCGACAGGCAGCGAGGCTGGTGTGAAAGCTAAGATGATTGCATTTGAAGAGATTACGTCGATTACAGGCGAGAGGGCGCCAGTGTCGCGCCGCTATCTAATTACGCGGAGGCTCACTCGCTAACAGCTTGTCAATGGATACTTGACGCTGCGGCGAGCTTCTCGAACACGGAGGAAGGTAACAAGAAGGTATAATTTATTGCATTTATATCAAATACAATAGTTCAGCTCACTTCTTGCAGCAGCAGGCGTTATCTTCTACTTCTTCTCAAACGCTCTCTACTTCTTTAGTTCAGCCGCTAGAAACGGCAAATCTTTTTCCATCTTGCGCCAGACGATTACTTAATCATTTTTTATAATTAAATTAATTTTTAAGTACTTTTTCTTTTCTTCGATCGACGATAAGTCTAAAGTCGATCGATAAGTTTACAAGTGATTATATGCGAGTTGACAGATCCTTTATCCTTTATACCTACAATAGATCTAAAATCGTCATGCTAAGCCTGCTGGTGAGAGATCAGATGCATGGATGTATCAATCACCAACTTCCAGTCAGATTTCGGCCCTACCCAGGAATCGAATCAACCCCGTCCACAGCAGTCGCGCTATGCGACTACTAGACCAACGAGGCAGTACATAACGGTGTATTTACATAACTTTCTGGAAAAATTAACCGTTTATTTCAAGCTGTAAGGTACGTTTACGAAAAACAAGCAATGCATGAAGGCAGAAAAAGAAAAGATAGCTTGAATCAACCAATTTTGTTCATAATTAGATACTACTACTACTACTCTTAGCAGTCCCCACCCACGTGACAGTGACAGGGGCACATCTTGCCCCGCGAATGCCCTTCACATCATGTCACTGTTATCAGTGTCGTATATACCTCTCATCTCATCTCCCTAACCGGATTCAGCTGAGTACCCGTAACGACTGCCAAGGATGTTCAATGACATTGTCGTATATACTTGTAATAGCTAAAGACCACCTTTGAAAATTCAAACAAACTACAAACAAATTATATCCCAAAGTAAATAAGCTACTAATGTACCCTGTACAATATCCAGCCATCATCGGTGATGACATGACACACGGTCACGCAGTACATAGGGGCGGCGGCGACCCGTGCGGCTCCTCCCAGCCGGCGCCGGCGGGCCGCGTACCGACAGAAACTTAAACTATGCTATCACCAGACATGAGTTTCATTCCTCTACCTACGAGTACCAGTCCCACTGTTGAAAGGTTGAATGAAGTGTAACATATTACATTACTTCTTTAGCGGTTTTTTGCAATATTTTTACGATAAAAAGAGATCATTTGGGACTAAGAAAAACCAATCAGATAATTAGTGGGTACCAGATATAATCAAAAATATATTTTCTTATGATAAGTACATATTTGAAATAATGCTTGAAGGTTTAATCTAATAAGTTTATCGGTTAGTGGTATCTTCGGTCTGGCGCTAGTCAAATGTTCAATTGATATCGGTGACCGTGTAACGCACGCTGGCCAAGTTCCCCATCTGCTGTGTTCGATATTCTATGGCTTTCAGAAGTTATATGAATGAACTCATGACAGCTATAGAAATGAACTGGCACTACTTAGTAAACACGTATCTGTATATAATGACACGAACAAAATATTATTTGAATAAAGTAATAGGCACGCCCTCAGCGCACAGGGCCTGTCGCACTCGTCGCGCATGTCGCGGGCTCACAACGCTCGCACAACGCTTGTGTGGCACATAATGAAGTGCTATGAATGTGGTGCACATAATGAGTGCGTGGGTGTGTGCTCACTCGCTCACTCGCCGTAATGATATACCTTCAGTTATGTACTAGACTTCACTATGTGACCGTGCGCCACTTGTCTCGTGCTTTAGTTGTACACACGGAGTATAATGAATGGCGACGGGAAAATACACATGTTTTATTTTACTTGAACACAAAGTGAGGAGATTTGTTAGTGCCGCAGTGCGCCGGCGTGTAACTACGGCACTGCTACTGTACATAGTCAGACCAACTCTTAGCTGGTTCAACGGTTTGATTGTATATTTATATGCTATTATATACCTAAGCACCGCCAATTTTAATATAGAAAGACAATAACTAGGTGCATAATGTTCATAACATAAGAATTGCAAGAAGCTGCGGCCATGCTTTAACACGTTTGCAGGCAGCGCGTGACAGAGAACGGAGAAACAGAAGGTTACTCCAAAACAACTAAATTTATTTTAGTGTGAGGCAAAAATTTCCATATTATATTAAAATTGAAGACAGTATAGCAGGTCACAGGAAAATGTTTACCCAGATTACATTTGTCTCGGGAAGCAAGTGACGCCGCCGTACAGACAAGCTTGCATCTGGTATTTCTGAGATCTAGTAACTCTCCGTGAATACCATGGTCGTTTCCGTATGAAAGTTACCAGATAGAAAATGAAAAGTGAACTGCAATATCCTAAGCGCCCCTGGCGCTTCCAAAGTTAAACTGCCCTCAGAAAATGTTATGTAATAAAATAATCGAAAGAAAATAAAACACTAACAGCAAATTACACAAGGACTGAGAGACAATACTCCAATGACCTAGTGATACTTCAGTTTTTTGTTAAGTACCAGTGCCAACCGTAATATTTTAGTTCGCGTAATGGTTATCGTGATGTTATTTATTCCTTGCCGTAATAAAGCGCGATATCTTGCGACCTTTTTTTCCAAGATGCGCCATTCTCAACATTTGTAACAGATAGTCCAGCACTAAATATTAATAACACTAGATATCCTAGTCGCTAAGGAGATCGTTTTTTTTACCATTTGTCACTACCGTTACTATATTCGCCGCGAACGTGAACGTTAATCTCACCGTGTACAACGTTTTCACAAAAATGTTCAACTTCATGTGATCAACCTTGCAGACTAGGTTTTTATACAATTGCTTTCTAAACCAGATCTAGGGCAAGTGTGCATTGTAGTGAGGTAGTGAGGCGTATGACTAGCGACGACACTGCATCAGTAACACCGTCACCACAAATAAGTTAAAACCTAATAAACGATATTTATTTTGCAAATAGGTTGAAATCATCACTTTTATACGTCAAGACATTTTTTATAAACTAACTGACTACCTTGAGAAGAAACACCGAAACAAACTCAAGGGTCATATAGCCTCTTTTAGAGTCCAGATATAAAAATAAATTACATACTACAGTACCTATGCCTGAGCAATGTAGACTTGTGTCTGAAATGACCTTTTTAGGAAAGTGTCATACAAGTTTGAATGGACCTGTCAAATCAGCTGGATCATAGGAGCTCAACAATCCGACGAATATTTTATGGAAGGAACTCTATGTATTAATGGTCATGTATAGGCACGATACTAGGTGGGTATTACCAGGATCGATCGCAGAGCCCGATTCAGTTGAAAAAGGGCTAGGCAGTCGATGATGCGCTTTAATCATTTCATTTTAACTTATGATGAGATGATGAACGTGGTTCGGTTGGTACTGGGAACTATGACTTTATTTCCTGACTGTATGTGTTTGCTACTTTGGCTATATGACCGGCCTTCAAATGACTGAATGTATATGACTGAATAAATTATGTTTATAAACAAACCTTTTCTGTATACTATATGATTCTGAAAAATGACGCAATTGCATAACGCCATTTTATGGGCTTAATGGATACAACGTCAACGTCTAACCAAGGGGTATTGGGTTGCCCGGGTAACTGGGTTGAGGAGGTCAGACAGGCAGTCGCTCCTTGTGGCACACTGGTACTCAGCTGAATCCGGTTAGACTGGAAGCCGACCCCAACTTAGTTGGGAAAAGGCTCGGGAGATGATGAATGGATACAACGTCCGCACAAAGAATGTTCTAATGCGATTTCTTAGTGGACGGTGGCTGTTTGCGAATAGTCATTATATGTTATCTTCGAAACTACTTAACCCTTAACCAATTGACATAATGTTTGGGGCAAATCGTATGTCTGCGATGTTCTTGTTATCATAATAATATATTTTTTCAATAAAGTTCGATATTTTGATGATTAAAAAATAGTCAAAATGCAAGTCTAAGTACGTCTAATAATTTATTTTTACACATAAAAGCTACTACATATTAAGTCGTGGTGGCCTAGTGGTTAAAGAGTAAAACTCTCAAGTATGCGTGCGAGGGTTGCAGGTCAGGCAAGCCAATGAAACTTTTCTAAGTTTGTATGTACTTTCTAAGTATATCTTGGACACCGATGACTGTGTTTCGGATGGCTTTCGGATTAATTTGGTTCCGATTGGTCGTTAAACTGTAGGTACTTGCTGTTATTAAACATCCTTGGCAGTCGTTACGGGTAGTCGGAAGCCAGTAGGTAAGTCTGACACTGAGAAATGTTCAAAGAAATTAAAATTATAACTGTTCCGTGTCAGTACATTTATGAAAATTTATTGTATGTACATAAAAATCCATATTTGTTTAAAAAATATAGTGATATTCATAATATAAACACAAGAAATAAACACAGACTAGTAGCTCCAGCTACCAGGCTCCAGAAAATAAATGGCTCCTTTAAGTGCCAATGTGTACGCTTTTATAATAAAATTCCTAGCCATATTCAAGATTTGAGTCTAAATAAATTCAAATTATTTGTTAAGCAGACGTTGTTACACAAAGCTTATTATTCAGTTAAAGACTACTTAGTAGATAAAAAGGCTTGTGAGTAAGCTATGCCAAGAAAAAAAAAATACTAATGCTACTGTTTTTCCTAATTTTATGGTACATAATTACTGATAATATTGTAATAATTCTATTAGACATGAATTTCTTTTTTATTTATATTTATTTTTCTTACTGACATGTAAACCTACTGTTTAAAGTAGATGCATTTTATTTTATGAGTGTGTGAACAATGCGGGTTTTCATTTAGTTTTATTTATTTTTTGTTTTAGAATGTATTTATGTCTGACAGTTTGAGTATTATAAGTGGCCTACCCCTTTCTGCTGTTATGTTCGTCGGATTGTTGAGCTCATATGTTACTGTTCAGTTCGACGAAGACCATCAAATGCTTACCAGCTGATTGGACAGGTCTATACAAACTTGTACGACACTTTCCTCCGCCTTTTGCCGACCTTATCTCGTTTTTATAAAAAAATGTGTTGACGTGTGAGTGTTGAGTTCAAACTATTTGCAAAATAAATATCATTTATCATTCATTCACCCGTGCATCGGAGAGCACGTAAATGTCGGTCCTGCGCCTGATCTCTCTCCGGTCGTGTCGGATTGCCGTCCCTTCGGACTGTGAGAGTGCACCTGTATCTGCGCGAATGCTTGTGTCACCTTCTTCAAATAGTCAGTGTAATGTACCGCAGGACGTCACACTTCGTTGGCCTACGCGAAGGCTCCAGTCTTATGACCAGTCTGGGTTTCTTCCATGCGCAGCAGAAATCCTGACAGAAAAAGCATTCATATCAAAATCATCTCAAATGACTGAAATCGAGCTCCACGCTCGTGGCTACCTAAGTATATCTTGAAGCTATCACCTTCCAGAAGAATATTTACAAGTTGTGTTAAATATATTATTTCCACTTGCTGTTCCCCGTTACCTTTAGTTACAACAAGTTTGGTACAACGTAATTTTTCAAATATTCATGTTTAATCTCACTAATTGCAATAATACCGAAGCCTCGAAAACACAAAGTAATACGAGAGCTGCCTAAAATGATATTGAAATGAGAGCAGTGCGGTACATAGGTACTTGTGGCAGTACATAGCATAGCAAGATTAAAAGCAGCCCACTGTGCGGGGCCGCGGACTGCGCGATATTATAATCCAAAGAGCCCGCATTACCGGCGGGAGGCGCCACCCCCGCCGCCGTCCCGCTCGCACGCGTGCCCGCGGCGTCTGCCGGCCCGCTCGCACCACCTGCTAAAAGAAATCATTTATAGCAAGAAAGGTGTAGTATATCATTAACTTAAATAATTATGTAGGCGAACTCGCGGGGACTCGGTAGTCGCTAACACCTCGACGCACGTTCACGTTCCGTGCTGCGTGGTGACTGCACGCGGCTGTAACGAAAACGCGCGCGTTCTACTTGTTGCAGGGTTGCGGACTTGGCCGCGCGGATAGTTCCATGATTACAGTTTCGCATAATGGAGTGCGGAGTGGAGTGACTCCGCGGCTTTAATCATTGGGGAAATATTCCGCGGCTGCGACTTAAAGCGCGAATTATTATTTTCGTTGCGTCGGCGAAGAACTTCACTAGTACATAAGGAAACACGATAAGTACATGACAATTAAAATGTACGCCGCGCGACCGCTTGCAGCGTCAAATGTTATGCAAATGACCTCTTTCTTACCTTCAATTATTTTACAGCGAATCCAATTAAATATTGAAGTAGGCGTAGGTAATGTTTGTAAAGTCATAATCATAATCTTTATTGCAAATCCACAATGTAAAATAAGATGGTAATACAAATAACATGGTAGCAATCATGGACCCTGATGGGCACAGCGTATAGTAAATTGGAAGAGAGGAAGGTATTGTTTTATACAGAATTATGCTCTAGTATTTCACAAGTCTAGCTCTCGCTAGCAAGCCTCTAAAACACAAGTCAATGATATTTGTAATATATTGTAGTTATGTGGGTACACAAATAATAAATCAGTCTCGCTTAAACCGTCTTTCAATGTGCATTAATATTCCTCAATATTGACAGAAATAGCTGAAATAATAAAAAACGTTTGAAGCACAACACTGCCTCTTAGCATTTACCGCGCTACTAGCAAATTGTCATTGTCATTGACAGTGCATCATATTGTCACCCAGCCACGTGAGTTCTATTTTGGGACTAAAATAATCAACTACATCTACGAGGTCAATGTCAATTGCCTCCTCACACTTTGTAACTTTACAAAGCAGACCACGATGCAGGTAGGTACAGTCAGCAAATGCGAGGAAAGATATTTGTCGAACAATAATGTAGATGCAAAACAGATCACAAAACTAACATAATTGCTGTATGCGATTGACATCTACAGCACCGTCTCCGCCCACTGTACCATTGCAGCAGCCACTGTGTGGACAGGTCTGATGTTATGCCCTCGACAACAAAGGGTGGATCAGTATAAATTACCTACCTGACTTTAAGTTCTTTTTTTTTTTTAATTATTTACACTTTATTTACACAACAAAATTTAAATATTTACATAAAAAATATATACATGACTTTAAGCCGTTTTCGTCCTCAAATGTTAAAAACCTTCATCACTTTTTCAGTCCAAAATAATATCAACACTGGGCTTCCGCTCACACCAATCGTAGTTTGCGATCACATCGACAAGGGCATCACTTGTTATACAATTATATTTAGTAACTACAATAAAGTCAACAATGAGAGCTCTCAAACTCAACATAATTATACAAGAATGCGATTCAATGCATGCATTTGTAGTAACTGTCTGTAGTCACTGTATGCTTGCCTGGTAATGAGACATGGGTACCGGCAGCAGCTTCTCTATAGATCCTTTTGACATAATTACCTCCAACACCTCACAGACCTCCCAGCCCTCGCCCCTCCATTACCAAATAAAGAAAGTGTCGATCAAGCGACCCTTCGCCTACGTCTTGTGATTGCTATTGTTATTAGTAATAGGTAAAAACCTCACCGCAATTTAAATGCTTCATGAACCAATATCAAAATACATAACTATAAAATATGGCTACATTATCAGTCCTTACTGTCGTCCCACGTGTTGGCTGCGGCCTCATCTTACATGTAGGAGGAGCGAGCCTCACCTCGCCTCGTTTACTCAAGCCGGATTGGCGACTTCACGCTTGTAAGTCAGGTTTCTTCAAGATAATTTCATTCGCCTTTACGCAGTCATTTGTTTCCAACATTCAATTGTAATTGGAAAATTATTCTTCATCAATTTACCGCAAATTAAAAAAATTTAGACGTTTACGCGTCATACTATTAGCTATTCTGGTCGACAGCCTATAGAAGTGGGTACTTGTTTATCGTTTGAAGAGCGTTTTTCAACATCAGTTAGTAATGCACTGCTATTATTATAGACTTATATTAATTGCTCAATTATAATTGGATGAGTACTAAACTTGAGCTCGCACACACTGTTAGGGAACATGCAGTAGCGCTGTAATACCTATTTATTACATTTATGTTTGTTTCATACGTTAAGATTCATATTTGGTTTGCGCAAGTGTGGTCATGTATCAGAATTTTGTGTTAAGCTCAAGTGGCTTCCAAAACGACTTCCTCAGAATGCTCACATACTCTCCTTACTATCCAGTATTTTTTCACCTGACGACCCCTTCTTACCTTAAGAATCGCTTCGAGTTTGTCTATGACACGCATTCAAGATCTCTTAGGTCATCAGAAAACCTAAAACTAAAGATGCCAGTGCACTCCACGACATTTTATGATAAGTCGTTTGCTGTACAAGCCACGCGTCTGTGGAATGCTTTACCAGTGACAATTAGAGATGCGCAGTCGCTGGCAGTTTTTTTTTAAATGATGAAACATCACTACATGGCTAAGTGATGTGTCCATCATCGCTATTGTTATGTTTTATTTGTATGTACTTTCTAAGTATATCTTGGACACCAATGACTGTGTTTCGGATAACACGTTAAACTGTAGGTCCCGGCTGTCATTGAACATCCTTGGCAGTCGTTACGGGTAGTCAGAAGCCAGTAAGTCTGACGCCAGCCTAACCAAGGGGTATTGGGTTGCCCAGGTAAGTGGGTTGAGGAGGTCAGATAGGCAGTCGCTCCTTGTAAAACACTGGTACTCAGTCGAAAACGGTTAGACTGGAAGCCGACCCCAACATAGTTGGGAAAAGGCTCGGGAGATGATGATATAATAAAACAGTAAAAAATCCGTGTCTGTACATTTAATATATTGACAAAAATAATAGCTGAGGGGGGTTTAGAAAAAGCAATAGAACACGAATCCAAAAAAAAAATATGTCTGTTTGTCTGTTTGTCTGTTTGTTTGTACGCGCTAATCTTGGGAACCAGTGGACAGATTTGAATGATTCTTTTTTTGTTGTATATCTGTTAGGTCGGGGCAACATATAGGCTATAAATTATCTTGGAAGCTTGAACACCTGATGCAGAACCGCAACAGACCAGCTTAACTATAAGAGATAGAGAAATGCTGCCACGTGATGAGCATTCTCTTCTGCGAGATAAAATTTGAAGATCTGGAACAGCTATTTTGGACCTCCTAGAGCCCAGCTACACCATTACACATATAGAAATCGCGTCTTAGCAAAAGCTGTTCAGCCTGATGTGCACTCGCTGTTGACGTATAAAAATTGAAGATTTAGAACACCTTCTATGGAACCCTAAGAGCCCAGCTACACCATCATACATATAGGACTGACGTCTTAGGAAAAGTTGTTCGGTCTGATAGGCATTTCCGGTTGACTTATAAAAATCTAAGATCAAACACATTTGATGTGAAGAACTCCCTTTTTTGAAGTCGGATAAAAACAACATAAGCTGAAAGTACCTCAGCGCGGTGAAAGCTGTAACAGTTAAGGACTGCTTTTCGTATAGACGCCAGCACATCAAGTTACCCGAAACTGTAAATATTTTCCAATCAACTTTGAACCATATGCTTCAGCGATAAAGTTGAAATTCTATTTAGGAAATTTAACATTTGGAATTTGGATTAGAAATTTTGACAAATTTAGTAGCTTAATGTGCTGCATCATTGAAGATTCCGGCCAAAACTCCATTTTTTTTTTATTTTATCGCATTAATATTCCTTCGCATTTACGTTTTTTCAGTTTTTAATCTTCTTTTCCATTTATCTCCGTGACACGGCAGCCTACCAGGTTGTGCAATAGAGCAGACATTTAGATTTTTAAGGATCAAGTATCTTCACAACAAAACTATAACTATGCTTACAAAAAGTTAAACTGTTTCCATTGTCCAAAGAAGCTAAGATTCATAGGATCATAAGATCTCTAGAATCCAACGAAGAGCTAATCTAAGTGTGGAGAGGCTTGATGCTGTTCGAGAACATAAGGCTGCAACTCGCACCGTTGAAACCTTTTCGGATCGAGAATTACGCCTGC
Source organism: Heliothis peltigera (assembly GCA_958496145.1). Taxonomy (NCBI): domain Eukaryota; kingdom Metazoa; phylum Arthropoda; class Insecta; order Lepidoptera; family Noctuidae; genus Heliothis; species Heliothis peltigera. The sequence goes on from OY292333.1 coordinate 11,686,867, forward strand.
GTGTTCAGCATATTTACGCTTCCACATCCAGTTCTCTATATAGAGACCAAAGAAGCGCCACTGACCGCTGATTCGGAGAAACCGGAAAAATTACCGATACAGAATCATGCTTGACTTCTCAGCGTATTCGCACATCTACTAAAGCTTTTGAAACCAGTAATTAACCTAATGCACGACTAATTTCTGATCGAGATTATCATACATTGTCCAGAATGATGGCATCCAGGCCGATTGTCGGCTACGGCGGCCGTTCTCTTTTATGGAGATCTACCAGCTGCGCAGGACATTTATTATAGTGCTCAAGCATTCGCGCAGATACAGGTGCACTCTCTATTCCTTCACTCTAATAGTCCGATGGGACGGCAATCCGACATGACCGGAGAGTGATCAGGCGCAGGACCGAAATTTACGTGCTCTCCGATGCACGGGTGAATCAATCACCAACTTCCAGACTCCAGGCTGCTTTATGAAAGTTTCTCAAAACTCACAAAGCTATTTCGACCCGGGAATCGAACCCGAAACCCCGTGCACAGCAGTCGCGCCTTGCGACTACTAAATCAACGAGGCTGTTCAGAATAAGCACATAACGAAATATTTATAAGCAGTTAGAAAGTGGAAGAGACGTATAAAATTTAAGATCTGGAACAACTGTTATGGTATTCCAAGCGCCCAGCTACATTGTTAACTATTAGGATTGACGTTAACAAAATGTTCAATTTGAGGCATTACAAAAAGAAATCGCCTCACGCATCCTGTTGTTTTCCCGTCCCCGGCCTCATAGAATTCGATATCAGACGTTTCAAATCTGCGATTTTGACGACCCCGTAATCGCTGGCATAAGCGACTGGATCCGCGTACGAAGTCGCGAGCAGAAGCTAGTTTTTATATAATTTTGATGTACATACGTACCGCAAACTGCCCGTTTTCATTTCTTGTCCTGTTAAACCCCATCCAATGGTTGTCTGGAAGAAATTGCTTTTCAGCGATAAGACCGCCAAAATTACTTTTCAGCGATTACTGTTTTTGTTGTTTCTTATGTTTTGTATGTCTCTTCTAGACCACGGGACTACAGAGTCCCGGATTTTTAGAAGGCGAACGTGGGGCCGAAGCCAACACGCTGAAGCCCTTTTGAGACAACTTTAATATATGTAATGATTACACAAAACCGACGATTATCCCTGTATACACTATAGAAATGTACCTAAGGACAACCCCCGGTTTGTGCTAAACTATTGCTAAGTATGGAAGAAAAACTACTTGGGTTATTGTGATGGGATGCTAGTGGACTAGGGAAGGGAAAACTATGGGGACTATGACCCCTGCCGATGACAATGTAATAAATACATGTAAAAATGGCAGGAGGAGACTCGCCAGCTCACTTACCGGGCCCCCGGGAACTAGTCGCTTAGTCACAACAAGGGGGCAACGGGGACGTGAGCGGCTGAAGGGTGAGGTTGCCCCGGCCGGCTTTCTACCCAGATCACGCGCCTTAAAACCGGCATTCAGCCAGGGTCCAGCATCTCTGTGCCCACTCGCCACTTACCCGAGGCATTCACCCTCCGAGCATTGCTCTAGCGACTCCACTCTGGACGGCCAATGAAGGCAAGCCAGAGGCGGGAGACCTATCCCCCTTCAGGGTTCACTCCGGCAAGCCGGAGGTGAGGGATAGTATCCTCTCCCTGGAGCACTCGGTACCCGCGGGGTCGCTACTCCCCGACATCCGCCTCAATGTTTTGTTATTATTATGGTGTACAATAAAGAATAATCTATGTACCTACATTTTGGTTTATAATAATTCCACAAACAAATACAATTACGGGCTCTAAAAATCAGTTTCCCTACTTTAAGTATAAATTATTTTTAGCCTATTTCAAAAGAAAAAAGAGGAGGTGCTCAATTAATTAGTATCATGTAGGTATAATATCAAGTACAAAGATTTCTCTCAGGTTTCTGGTCCGATTATTGTGATTCTTTTTTTTTCATCGAAGCAGTATACCTGCCACTTAGTCCCATAAAAATCTTGTCCAATTTGGTTATGCGATTTTATGTAGATAATGTATGAATATTTTTTTGTTCGCTACTATATACTGCATCATTTAACAACCATCATTTACATGAGAACCAGCTGCTCTTACCGTTGACGCTCAGGCGGTACCTACAATGGTGGCTCAGCCACTGTTTAATCAGGAAGACGGCTGTGCCTACTATCAAGCGTTCTTACATAAAGTATGACGTGCAGGGGTCTGTCCACTTCTCGTTATTATCTATGTGTCTCCTTAAATTTGTTTAGAATCAACAACCAAATGTCATGTAAGTTACGTCTGTCGGGATGCCTAGAGAAGTTGTTGGTCCGTATCTCTGAAGCCGCTTGACCGTGCTCCTGACATCGATGTCTCAAAATGTATTGAATATAAATAAATGAGTGATTAACTATGGTGTTAGTGGCGATTCGTTCATATAGTAGCACAGAAAATATTGTCAATCATCGCCAGGTGAACTTTCTTGTGTCAACATATAGGTCTCTTTAATTAATTATTAAATATAAAGCGTTCATTCATAGCCTATCATTCGACACATAACTGGACGTAGTTATGCAGAAATGTTCCAACCCACAAAGTACCGTAGTAACTAAGTAAAGTAGTAGTATAGTTTTTTGACACTTGGCGTCACGTGACCGTCACGGCGATGTCATAAACGTTTCATTTTGGACTTATTTTAATGTAAAAACTGAAGATTCTTGTAATTAGTGCGATATGTCAGCTATAAAATTCAAAAACTAAAATTATTGAGGAAAAAGAAGAATCTAGAGCCGAGAAGACACAATATTTTAGAAAGAATAACTTCCAGAAGTGTTTAAATTGGTGAAGTCTGATAAAGCTAAAGTTAATTAGTTTGGACTACCAAATGAGTATTAACAATAGAAGATAAAGTAGGGTCAAGTTTTATGTAAGTAGTAAGTAGTCGTCATTAGAAGAAATCATTACCATCATAATCATCATTAGGATAGTTTATGAAAAGTAAAATAACGGAGAAGTACGAAATGTTAGAATGTCCGAATTTTGACTGTTGTGGCCAATGGTTAAGCATTGCTACAGACAAATTAAATGATTTACAATCCATGAGGTACATACCTGACTCCTGAGGATTGTCATCATTTTTATTACCACTTAAAGAATTCCGATGGAGTCTTTGATGATGTTAATAGGTTTTGTTGAATTTTGAGATACCAACAGGATGAGACTGTGACTATTGAAAATTGCTAGCACTTTTTTTATTAATAAAATATATTTTTTATGTTTTCTTTTTTTTATTATTTGTATTTCGTTCAGTGATCTAATTTTTACCGTTTCATTATAAATAATATAACTCTAAGGCTGAGGCTACATTAGGCCGCGACGCGACCTGCGACACATGAGCGATTAAAACAAGTAAATGAATGCGTGCAAAATCATGTATGTGGCTACACCGTACATCAAATATTACTAGCGATCTTTGATTTCTTTATGCGATAGGAACAACATTGTTGAAATCACGGCATCGGCTACATCAACATATGAGCGAAATTGAAGCGAATTTATTAGAAAATTTCTCACTTGGATGACTAGTTCAATAGTGCTGCTAAATATGCGTGTGGCTACATTATGCGTATGGTAAACCGCGATGGATGTGTACTGTAGCCATGTCATCGCCGAATATACGCCGGAATTTCGCTTGTAATGTAGCCATACCATGTTTTTCTCGTTTTGCTCTTCCAGTCGCATCGCAAATCCCTCCCTACTGTAGCCTCAGCCTAAGGAATAGATGTAAAAAATGAAATTAAACATTTTTGCAAAATTAGTTCGAAGCTTTGTTCATACAAATATTAATTATTTTAAAATGTTCCAATACCAATTATTTCAATAATATTTAAATAAAAATAATTAGCCTGAAAATAAAACCTTTAGTATAGTCCTCTACAGGTCAGAATAAAAATATGTACCACTAAAATATAAAAATACGTTTTTTTTTTTTCAAATTCATCTTAGTGTGGAGTGGAACGTTATTGCATAAATTATGAATTATACAGAGTGATTTTGAATTCGCGCGTGATATTTCTACCACGTGTTTTACTCATGATTGATTACCCTTTGAGCTCATAAAATAGTGTATTAAAATTGTCAAGAAAAAACCTTTTAAATCGTCATAGAATATGTCAATTATGTTAATAAATCATGAAAACAATACATCTACAAAAATACGAAACCCAAAAAAAAATATCTTCAAAATTAAATAAATCACAAATACCAAGACTCACGCGACGCGGTTTCTACCGAGTAGCCTTATCTGGGGTCGATAAACGGGAACAATAGGCGCGCGGTAGGCAACTACGGTCAGCTGTGAGCTGTATCGGCAAGTGGCGCTGCCGCCACTCGCCAGTCTCCCGAGCACCATTGCGCGGACGCGACGTGCGCACGATCTCGTAAGTGAACTCTGGACTGCAGTGATTTACGTATCTCCAGCAATTCTGGTGGAATGCAGTGTACACAAAAATCCCGAATTTTTATTTTAATGCAAATTTTACGAAATCAATACTTGTAAAAGGTATGTTTCACCTCCACAAGTTGTTAAGATAGGTAAACATAAACACGACACCTGCAGCAACATTACAATTAAAATGTCCCACTTACTACCACCTTGATTAACTAACCGATTTTTTAATCGTCAGTTTACGATTTTTGATCTAAAACCGCTCTTATCGGTAGTTTCCTACGAATACCTAAACTGCCACAAGTCATAAAAACAGGTCCAAACAATAAATTTACAACACAATAATTAGTCGAACGTACGTCGAATTTAGTTACGAAAGTAATTTTTAAAATGTTGAAGAATAATAATTATTACGTAAATCAACAATGAAATTAGGTACAAATTCTTATCTTGCTAATTCGCAAAAGGTCACACCATCGATACCTACGCACGTGCGCAGACGACGCGCGACGCTCGGCGCCTCGTTAGAGCCAGCCCGAAACTTTGTTCAATTTGCTTAAGTAAAACCAAACAGTTCATAATACACCGGGTCGAAGTATTTAAACAAAATGCTTTCACGCAAATAAAACATTTCTATTCGTAATCATCTCTTATTACCAACTAAAAGGTACAGATGCCAGCACATCAGGCTACCCAAAACTGTAAAATTTTCCCAATCAACTTTAGATTTTCAACCTTATTGCTGAAGCATAAAGTTGAAAATCCACTAAAGTTTGTGCGCTCCGCACGCCCTCCCATCGTGGCCCCTCAGTGTCCTGCGCGCTGTGCCGGCGTGCGGGCATGTAGTGAATGAGTGTTTGTAGGTAACTACAACGTAGTTTTGGCGCGAGCCGGAGAGTCGCGACCCGGTGGCGCGGCGGCATCGGCCTTTCATGTAATTTTACTTGCCTACAAGTGTTGGGTGCCGCGCGCCGAGTAACTTATTTTATGTTAATCACAAATTTGGGTAGGGTATTATTAGCACTTCTAACCAACCAGTTAAATCAGTTTAACAATTTATGAACGTACTAACGATTAAGTAAGCGACTACTCGATATTGTTATTTGAGAAGATTTGTGAACAATTAAATTACAAAATTGTTTTTAGTGAACACGAGAATCCTTTGTCATTACATCGGTGTCTAGCGACTCGCGCTCTTTGCAAATCCGATTATGCGCCTTATTCGTAAGAGTTTAGGGAACAATTTAGTATGCAAGTATTTTTACTTTGAAAGTATTTATTTGTAAACGCGATTGTGCTCTTTATTAATAGGACATCAGAGTTCAATTTCCTTTGCGACTATTTTTTTATTCAATATGGCTTTTGGATGGATTAGTAGTAGAAACTTTAATCGTCTGAAGTAGGTATTTATTTAAACACGGTTGTGCTCCTTGTTTGTACAAAATTACGGGTAAATTTTCTATGCAGAGATAATACTTGAAAGTATCTATCCGACCTCTGGTTTTTTAGGACGCGGTTTCTTAAAGGAGACGTAGTTGGAAGCCCTGGTGGGTACCTACTTGATTTTGCGAATGTTGAGTGATATCGAAATGAAGAGATTTCCATTTTGAAATCGGTATAATATTAAATTTCGATTTATTAGTTAGTGACGCGCTCGCGCTTTTCTGTGTGCGTGCGTAAGGCGATTGACCTCTCGATAGCACGTAAGAGTGCGATGTAGCGCTCCGTCATGTCTTGAACTTTTATTTATTTTTGTTAATTTTGGGACCTCTCTTGTGAGTAACTATTGAACAGTTGACTACATCTATAAATTATTATTACCTCGATTAGATTCTGGGGAAAAAATATTGCCAATGAATTCAATTTCATCCTGTATAAATTATGTTACCTTTCCAACCGACTTCCAAAAAAACGAAGGAAATTTTGTGTCACCATTCCTTTTATTAATTTATACCTTTTATTGTTAATATTTTCAGCCAAAATATTAACAACATAAGAAAATTTCATGTAAATCGGCCCATCGACTCCTAAATGGAACTCGAAAAGGAGTTCATTAGGCGTAAAAATGTTTTGCAGCCGTCGGAGGCGAGCGGGCGCAGGCGGCGCTGCGGGCGCAGGCGGCGCTGCGGGCGCAGGCAGCGCTGCGGGCGCAAGCAGCGCTGCGGGTGCAGGCAGCGCTGCGTACGCGAATTATGCAATTTCATTTCAATTTGCGACCGCAAACTTCCCGGAGAGCGCGGCGCGTGGTTCGGCGCGCGGGGTGCGCGGGGGGGTCGCGGGAGGTGGCTATTAAGGCGGCTGCACACACGACGCGTCGCACTTTTTTCGCCACCCTCCGCGAGGCTCCGTGCAATATTATACCCTAACACCACTACTTAAAATCGAAACGGTTGCGAGGGCGTGCTGATTAAATTATTTCTCCATTATTTGATTCGCCACCTCTTCCAACATGGCGGAAAAAAAATCACCGTGACGTGGGGAGCCCACAATAACGTGCTCTCACCCATCAGACGGGGAAAACATTAATTAGCGAAAGTCAATTGTGGCTAAGTAGGTATTTATTGCCTTCTTGTTATGACCTTCGATTAATGACCAACTTTTATTCATACACCCTTGTGGCAACCCAATTCTCGAAAATAGACGTATCACATTGTGCCGAGATCGGTCTATCATCAGTGGTCGGACTGTTGTAGCTAACGGGCCTTTAGTTGAGACAGATTATGACTAACGTTCTGCAGCCATATTGGACATCACCACGCCACAAGATCAGAATTTCGTGTGAACTGTCAAAGGTAAACAAAATTTAAATATCTTGGTTAAGCTCACGAGGTTGTCGACACTCGGCCTGTGGAGTTCGCACTTACTGTGACGATTGTCTTTTCAACCTACGGCTTACTAGCCAGGAGCCTCGATTTACACCTAAAGAGACTCTCAGGCTCTCGTCAGACGGTTGGATCAAGCGCTTGATGCAGAAAGCTGTACTTCTAGACAGGGCACGCATCTGTGGAGCCCTTACCGCCGGTAGTTGGACCATGATCCTGATACCGCTGGACTACTATTTTTTTGTTGTAAATGATTTCTTTTATTAAATAATGAAACATGTAAATACTTCAAACAAAGTAGAGTATACTCACCTATTACGCAGGCTTACAGCTTGTGAAGTTTGAATAACGATGCAAACTTAGGTAATTGAATTTAATTCACCTGCCTGTAAAATATTACTATCTATTAATTACTGAGTTAATGGTTACTTATTAAGCTTATTTACTGAAACTTGGCACTGAATTTGTAAAAAGTGTCGCAAAAGTTCTACATCAATATTCTTAAAATTGATAAAATAATTTTAATTTTGACATGGCTCCATTCGTCGGTGACTCGAGGCAGTTATTTGGTTTGCCACCGACTTCTACAGCATAACAAAAGTTTTATTTCCTGTCTTTTAAGTGTTTGTGTCGGTTTCTATTTTTTTGTAAAAAGTTTTTGCTATTTTCTGCTTGTCAATTTCTTAGACGAAAATTGATTACTTTCACACTTCGTACCTATCTTCATCATTGAGCCTACACAAATAAAGTTCTCAGCGATACGAATATACCTAATAAGTCCAAACACACAGTTGCCTCATAACTGCTATTAACCGATAAGGAGTTCTCTAAACTGTACTATACATCTTCATTCTTAAGCTTGCAATGATAATCAAAACCAATCTCGGTCTTTAGATCTTGTTAATACAAATAAATGTAGCCCAAAGCCGTTTTAACCGTTATGGAGTTCCCTCAAGTGTAATTCACCTTCATCATCGTTCTGCCAGTGTCAGTCATAACCCATCTCGGTGTAAAGACGTCGTCAACAGGAGTAAAATACACCGTTGAAGAGTTCCCTCGATTCTCTGTCGTCTCCATCATCAGATCAGCTCTGAACCTCCATTGTATTGTAATGTATCAAACATACACATCAATACCAAATGAGAGTTGCCCCCAATTTCTGAAGGTTTCCATCATTAGATCCTGACCTGACGACAATGGGACTAAACGGCAACCCTTTTATATGAAGAAATAATCTTCCAAATCAGGTCAGGCGTCTTCGACAAATCGAGTAAAAAAGACAAAAAAAGATACCTACAGCTGAATTGAGAACCTCACCCTTTTTTGGAAGTCGGTTGAAAAGGGTGTCTTGTGAGATGTTTGTTTCCATCATGACTTCTGAGAATTTGAACTCATTGGAATTTGAAAAGTGTAACAAGTGTAGCCCCCGCATGGTTACAAGTAGATGGTCTATAGTAATAATCCTAGAGCAACGCAAATAAATTACAAAGTAAAACGCTTTGTCAATTTGGAAGCCTATCAGAACATTCTATATGACAATACCCAGGATGTGCTAGGATTATTATTTCAAGCCTAAATTAGCAAAGAAATGTGAGAACCTTTATAAGATTAACTCATACTTTATATATTTTTTTTCATGAGTTGATCCTTGTTTGCACAGATCAGTACATCCCGACACAAATATAGAAATTAAGGCAAACTTTTAAAAAAATTGCGCCATAGTCTGTCAAACGTACAGGCGTCAGCGTCAACCTAACAAGTGAAACCAGTTCTCAAATAGATTGCGAGGCATTGCTAAAGGTCAGCTTAAAAAATATATATTTAACGAGACCTTTACAGTCGAATAGGGTAGAGGACAGTCGCAGCTCCAGTCGGGCGCCGCCGTCGGCAGGCGTGCACGAGTACTGCAGAACACCGGAACTGAATTCACAAACGTTCCGTACCTAACTGGATTTAATATTGTACATCATCTGAGCCCACGGGTCACCAACTCAATTAAAGCACGGTCAACTTCGCTTTCCTATTTCATGTTTCTTAAAGTGAAACGCACAATGGTAAGTAACACAATACAGCGTGAGATATCAAAACATTGGGCTAGGTAGTACCTATACGCGGGTAACAATTCCACTAAACGTGTATTGTCCCAATAAAAGAAAGTGACAGGCGACCATCAGCAGAACACCAGGCTCAATGCGGAGCCGCGGAAGAGCCGCGGTGGGGGGAGGGCAGTTCGGACAGCGGCACAATAGCGGCGGATGCGAACACGAAAACGAACCATTATAAGTGCGATAAAGGAACTTAAACATCTTTAAAAGCATTGAGTCGAGGTGTCGCGTCCCACCGCGCCCCTAATGACGTAAATCGAGCCCGCACTCTTTTGTTTTGTTTCCGATAACCGCCGCAATCCGCTGCTTATTGGGTTACCGCCTTTAATCATTGACGCGCCGAGCTCTGTAACCGAGCCGTGCCCCTAACGACGCGCAATCAATACGCACCCCCGCGCCCGCGCCGCTCTCACCATTGTGTAATCAATACTCCTTTGATTCCATCAAATAAAAAATATTAGTAATTGAATCGTATTCTGGTGGCACAAACTGGATGGCTTGCGCCACCGACGGCTCGAGAGGATCAATTACAGTTGAACACTGCCTGGTTCCGCGGAACACAGCGGAAAACAAATTAGACACCTACTTACTTTATTTTTGCAGTATTCATTGAAAATTAAACAAATATTAAATAACAGTTATTTCTCAATTTTTAGTAATAAATAGAACGGCCAAAGCCAATTACACTATTAAATATATTTAAAATTTAAACTACTAACTTAACATAGTCACGCAATCTTCTCACAAAAAATAAAACATTCTAACATTGTCATCTCCCATTCATCTGCAAACACATCAAGACTTGTGTTTGAGTTCAGGAGAGCGTTAATGGCGGCTTCTTTACGTGGAATAGGCGATTTGGAATGTGCGGTATAGGTACGGAAACTTGGGACAGTCAGTCATCGGTGATGTCTTCTGCCACAACAGTCATTGAACAGGTTAGACACGTCTTACTTCTAGGGAGTTGAAATTTAAGCAGCCAAATAGAAATTAAGTTGGTTAGTTATAAAGAAGGATAAAATCCGCACAAGTGCTTGTGAACGTACCTAGGGAATGCTTTTTGGACTTTCTCTAAAGCTAATATATGTATTATACTACTATATTATGCACGCGCAAGACTCCAGCTTACTACGGACCAATGCCTCAAAATCAAAAACAAGCTTGATAACGATAAAATGCCACAAATGATATCAACTATTTTACCGAAGTTCCTATGTTAGAATAATATCAGCGAACGAATATGTACAAAAGCGTTTTAGATAAGAGCCCCCGCAGACCACAGACTTTTTATCGGCCTATAGTTTGGTCGGGCTCTTAGTCAGTACGCAGATGTAAGCAAGTGCGCACACTATGACTATTTGGTATCGGCCGATAAATAAGTTTGATGGGCTTCCCGATTCAATTCAAACTATACTGTCGGCAAACTATCGGCCGACCGTATAATCAGTATCGGCTCCCTACCACACGCGCACACATGACGATTATTTAGTCGGCCGACTAAGCCGATAGTTCAGTTCGCTCCGAGCTTTGACAGCGAACGGTCGAACGCGCGTGTTTTGTAAAATGGCGTTGCCCAATTCTCAGTCGCTTACTTCGGAATCTTCGATTTAGTAAATTTGATCGAGGAAGTCGAAAAACGCCCTGTCCTAAAGATAGGATGCACCCAATACTCTCGGGCTCTCTTTTTAATTTTCCTTCTCCGGTGTATGAGAGCAATAAGAACAATTCTATACAATGTTTTATTAATTCTCATTGTGCGGTGCGACCACTCTTTTCACCAGTTGGTTAGAAACTAACAAATAGAGAATAGTCGGCAGACTGTTGGATAGTTTGCGCTCTCATCACCGACTGAACTGTTTAGTTGGCTCGGTGTGCGTACTAGCAGGCCAACCCGACTAAACTATCGGCCGATAAAAAGTCTGTGATCTGCGGGGGCTCTAAATACAATAATTTAATAATTGAAATGTGTACGCAGTAAGCACATTATTTTCGTTATTAGCCGAGTTCAAAAAAGGAAGAGGTTGTCAATTCGGGCATTACTTTTTATTTTATTTAAGTATACCGATTACGTACTCCGAGGTCTCTAATATTAGTGTCGATTCTTTTTTAACCAACTTCCTTGTTCGATGCAGTAGCTATACTTGCCGTTTGGTCCCATTAGAATTTCATCCAATTTGGTTTAGTAATTTTGATTATTTGAATACTTTTTTGATTACTGCTATGTGGAAGATGTCTTTACTACGGATTTTAATAAAAATACTAGTGCGTGTAAAGAAGAAAAAGGTATGTAAGAGCATTTTAGATCTTGGCACTAAAAAGCTAAACATAAAGAACTTTTTTAAAAAAGGGAACCGACTTCTAAAACACTATGTAAGCAAAAAAAAATCTTCGACCTTCTTTTCTTCGGTTCGGTTTTCTTTTTTTGCAAAAAATGTTTTTATCATTAAGGAATTGAGCACGTAGATACGTGTAAATTGGTATTCGTTAGATAGATAATATTAAGTCCATGGTATTCGCGCTATATTGGGACTTGATGACGTCGTCATATGGGTCGTCAGACGTAAGAACTTATTATATTATATTTGTTTAAAGTGTTTTATAAGTGTGTTAACGTATTGTCGTAATAAACAAATATCAAATAACTAAATACTAAATCCATACTTTTTAGAGTCTATACCTGCAGTGGAATTCATAACCGACGACGGCGTAAGTCCTCGTCAATTTATTATATAAAATAAGCCCCCAACACACGATAGCTGCAAACAAAGCATTAAGAAATTTCGTAGAATTAAAACTAAATATTTTACCCTAACACCTATGTTGTCCACAAAGTAACGCCTGATTGGGTGATTCCATAATTTAACCGTTATGAAGTTCACTAAACTGTAGGTATATTGCCTTCATTGCCAAGCCTGAAGTCATAAGCAAAGAGTATACAATATACTTGGTCATAACATATTTCAGTGTCAATACATGTGAAACGAAGCCGAACGCGTGGAGGTTGTTACATACCGATGCAAATATCTAAATCTCTATTATCCCCATTCACTTCACTGTTTTGTAATAATACGACATTGGCTAACCCTTTTTGGAGTACCAGCGACCCCAAAGATCAAGTACCTACCTATTGACCCTCGTTGGTTGTTAATGAGTCCATGTCCAATAGTTATTAAGAAAATGCCTCGGTGCTGTGTACCAAATTGTATAGAAACTGGAGGCCACCAGGTACCTCGAGATGAGAAACTTAAAAAAATATGGCTTAATGCCATAAGGCGAGTACAATTTGATCCTAAAAGCGGGGCGAGGGTGTGTCAAGGAAAGTGACTATGTAAAGATTGGTAAATACTCAGGTATGTAGTCAGGTGTGTAGTGATTTCTTTAAGTCAAGACTAGGTCATGAACAAGAATTTCCTCTTACTTTGTAAACACTTCCTTGCATCGCTTACCAAACAATTAATGATAATGCGATGCAATAAAGTTGATGTGACATCTGTCAAAGGTTCATACGGTGGTGGCGCCATCTGTGATCTGCTTTGCGGTGCACGCCCCATTGATTCATATAGATTTTCAGCAGTATTTTCACAGTAATATTAATATACCCACTGTGAAGTATTTATTTGGTGTTTCGTACCGATTATCATGCATTTGGTTTTCGATGCGATGGGTACCAGCGTGTTGAGACCAACTATTGTTCTAAAACAGAATTAAAAAGTAGGTTTGTTTGTGAGTTTATAGTATATGTTTTTATGACTTTATAGTATATGTTTTTGTGAGTTGACAGCACGGAACAGTTCCGTGATTGATAGTCATATGAAACATGTTTATTTACTAAAAATAAAAGCCAAAAATACCGAATAAAGTTTTATTGATCATTAGTTTACTATAATATAATTCAAAATAATCTCTGAACAAAACATTTTTTTTAAATACTCAAACGTTACTATATTTACAAACTTAATAAAACTATATACAAAGAAAATAAAAAAGAGACAAATTAAAATTAAAATAATGCGTAAAAAAATTCATCCGCATCGCTGTCAGCGGGGATCGTGCCCAAAAGGCTGGCCGCATTGCCACGTTGGATGACAATGCTGATTCGTTGGCCAAGGTATTGGCCAGCCCTTTGGTCACGTGTGGACTCCACTAAGCGCATGCTTATGTCTTTGAACAGTTTGTGGGCACTTGGGCCCCATGGTCCCAGTGTTTCAACCCCAAACGGTTCAAACATGTAATTGCCGATTAGGTTTACATATTTGCGCCGTTTGAGGTTTTCCGCGGTAGCAGCAGCCGCACCGGCACAGCTCGCCGTACTGGGAAGGCGGGAAGGTGCAAGGGGATCAACGCATGTTGCGCCCCACACCAAAACGTCCCAAACCTTGCCATTTTCCATGGCATTATGGACATCCTATCTTGTCTCTTGCCATCGTCACGTGCCAGGCCCTTCGGTTCTAAAACAGCTGGCACTCCGGCGGTGACAAGAGCACGACGGATGATGTCGTTAACATCGGAAGGGTAGCTTGAAGCCACCCTCGGTCGTCCAAAGCCAAATTAAACAAAGATGTAATGGTGTTATGGATGATTTTGTCAACTTTTTCTAAAAGTTGTGGCTGTTTCCATAAAGGAGAAGACCGAAGATTATACATAAATTTTGGGCCGAAACAACAGTATCTTACTAAAATAAATGCCGAATGTAGATTAATTTTGAAAAGTCTATCTGAAACATCATTAAAATTTGAAATTTTTGTGTCTATAAATGATGTAAAACTATCTTCCAAAATAGGTGAACCTAAGAGGTGCAGTGAAGTCTTGTCCAGAATTTTAACGTGGGGTACTATGGCATTAAATTTTGATATGACTGTCTGTCTGTCAGTGATGTCAGGTATGAAAATCTCGCACTTTGATGAATTAAGGTCCAGCCCAATAGAGTGAAATTGTTCTTTAAGGAATATGAGATCTTGTAAAACCGAGTCTATATCACCTCCTAGAGTTCCATCATCCAAATACCATGCATTGAATTTAGAATTTAGTTTTTCTATTATGGGATGCATAGCCAAACTGAAAATGACTGGCCCAAGAGGGTGACCCTGTTGACATCCAACTGCAGATTCCAAAACATGGTCTTTTTAAATAGTAATTTAGAAGGGTGTCTATAACACTGCCAAAGAAAACTTTAAATTTCGGGTAATTCCTTTTTTTACCTCAGCCAACAAAGTGTACCTATTAACAGAATTAAAAGCGTTTTTATGTCAACCTTAAGGATGACCTCACCTTGGTTAGAGTCTAAAAATGTGGACAGGGCATGTATAGCAGCCTCACAGCCCCCTTTGGAACCGAAACCAAGTTGCAAGGGCTGAAATTTGTTAGCAAGCACATTATGGTAGTGCTTGCAACAAGCTTTGGCTGCCATACGCCTGTATGTACAACCTACGGCAATGGGACGAATGCCGCCGTCTTTTTTGCGTAGTGCACACAAGTTCGCACCGTAAGGCACGGTGACGACGGCATTATTCACATTGCCGGAGAGCATTAAATTTAAAAGAGCCGTAAGTTCCTTCAAAAGCGACTCACCAGCTTCCCCAGCGCCTGAGCCTACAAGATCTTTCGAGGGTTGAGGGCTCAGCCATCGAGGCCGCCTGCAGAGCCGCTTCTGAAGGAAGCCACGACTCCAGCTATTTACATTTTATTTAATTTAACTGTTTGCAGTTTTTATTCCAGAAGAATTTTAAGGGAAAACTATATGAAAAGATATTATGGCAATACAACGAATAACAAGCATATCGCTAGAATTACACCCATTTTTTCATCGAAAGCTGTCATTACATACACAGAAATATATTTCTTCAATCAATGCACTATAACTATTAAATTAGCATACTAACGAGTGAAAATAATATAATTCCTTTCTTTCCGTGCATTTTTTGCAGCCTAATATACCTCACCCTTCTTTTATATAGCGCTGAGAATGCACTAAAACTACTATTTTAATAGCCGAAATTATTCTAAAAACTGATCCGAGTCGATCTATCGGTGACTGACAGGCATTTGTTTGGCTAATTGGCTAACTTTTAAAAGTTTGCCAAGCAAACACCGGCACGCTGAATGCGACAGATGTTATGTTTTGTCTCAATTTTCTTACTTATTTCGTATATATGCTTCTCACTTCCACACTTCCCTGCAGCCTCATGGCTAGGTACATGTATAATCAAGGTATTCGAAGATTTTGCCAACTTCAAGGTAGGAAATTACACTGTGATCGGTATTAAGAGAAAAAACAATATATTAGTATAAATGTCACAAGGATTAGAACATAAAACGAAGGGGGGAGATAAGTGAAAGATTAAACCTATATGAGCGGGTTCTTAATTAAATATAAAATAATATTAAACTTAATAAAACTCTTCATTGGCTTAAACACAAACCGTGAAGTGACAGAACAAAGATTTTCTTGTGTTTAAGCCAATAAGGAGTAAAAAAATACATTCTATTCTATTTTTATTTATGGCAACGACATCGATCCAGCGACCATGGACTTAATATTACCTAGATAGGTAATATTAAGTCCATGCCAGCGACATATACTCTTTGATTCTGTCTGCCAATGACGGGTGAAATGAGAAGCACGTAGTGTTTGAAAAAAAAAAGATAACATAACATCCTCGGGTATGTCAATGTCAACTGTCAGTCAGTCGCAAGGAAGTCACTGTCAGTTTGAGTTTTGACATGATTTTGTTTGACTTATAATCTAACATCATAACCTCCTTAAACCTGAGAAACATCGTGATTCCTGTATAAAAAATAAAAGAATAATGTTGAAATCTTTAATTTGTAAATTAAATCCAGCTAATTCATGCCGTGCGTTCCACACCACAGCTTGCATGAATGAAGTGCGTCTGCTAAGTCGCCTGCGAGTGGTCGATAACTCTGAAATTGGCAAGCGAGCCATGGCTGAAGGGAAACCTCCTAAAATAATCTGCGTCTATAACAAGAAACGTACGTAGACGAATATTTCAGAATCTTTATTTGCCTATACTCTATGTGCGGGCAGACAAGACTACGTAGTCTGATTAAGAGTGACTTGTTTCCATCACTAACTTTGGTAACACATAATATTGAATTTGTAAGACAATGCCGAAATATTCATTTGTAATGCTACAAATGCTATTTTATAGAAATCACAACCTGCTTAATAGAATAATGTTACAAATGATTGTTTCTCAAAATAGAGGTTAGGAGTAACTGCAACATTACGATATTTTTTCAGGTGTGGGATACATTGGCGACAGAGTATTGGTAGCAATCAAGGGCCAAAAGAAGAAAGGCATTTTAGTAGGAATGAAACAAACACAAAATGTGAAAGTGCCCAAGTTTGACAGTAACAATGTTGTACTAATAGATGACAATGGAACTCCGCTGGGCAATCGTATTCATGTGCCTATTCCCACCATACTAAGGACCATACTCAAAGAAAAGACACACTCTAAGGGAGCAGACTACACTAAGTTGTTAGCAATAGCCACAAGATTTGTATAGTTACTGTAATGTGCATATGTAGCTCACTTTTAGTTCATAAAATACTTAGTTATATGTAACTTCTGCATATTTTTGGGAGATGAATACTTGCATATTCCTATGGATTCACCTGCTTCCTGAAGGAAAGGAACTTCCCACTATTTCCATTCCTGTTTTAAAATAGTTTAGCCTATTTAACATGAACATGAAAATTCATAATCATTTCAATAATTCATTTTGGTGGAGAATGCATAACAAACCCGGTTAGTGCCTTTATAAAGGATAAAGAAAACAATAAATATCTTTGAAATTTGAAAATTTAATAAAACTTATGTTCAGTTTCATTAAGAGTAGACTTAATTAAGACACGCTACCTACCGATGGAGATGAGCAGACGACATTTACAATTTACTCATAGTGCTCCTGGTAATGTGACAGCAGTACGTATGACGCTCTCGCGTCACCATCCTAACGTTTCTCGTGTCAATCACATTAGATACATATAATCTATAGGTTAAGTCACATTGGACACGAAGAGACAAGATGTCACGACGTCGCGAGCGGCCGTGGCCAGTGAACCGCTGCGATTTCTGCAAGGCTTTACAACAACTTTGTATTTGTCTGTGTGAATTAGATGCACACCTAATACATATATAAATGTCGCACCCAACCGACCAACAGTTGAAATGCCCGGTCAATAAAACAACTAGCCCCTTAGATTGAACAACGCCGTTCAATGACACGACTTGATTAAATGTTCAACACTAGAACTACGTGTCGCTTATTAGCCAACTGGTTTCAGTCAAAAATACAAGTAGGCAACCGCCTACATGTTCGGGGCTTAGGGCATCGAGGCCGTTTTAAGTTATGTTTTTTAAATAACATAGCGCCGAATTCCTTTGGTAACTTCGGCATCAATAAACTGACCTCTTAGGGTGCATCCACATCTGGCGGATGTGCAGCTAGCGAGCCGTTTGCTCGCTGCGCGCAGTCGCGGTAATGTAAACTCGTGCGGCGCGCACAGTCCCGCGCGCTCGTCGCGTGTCGCACGAACAAAAATGGCCACGCGCAGCTCGCAAACGGCTCGCGAGCTCCACATTCGCGGCATATTCGCCAGATGTGGACGCACCCTTAGGAATATAATATCTTGAAACAATAAACAAAATGCAATTAATGTCGCATTAAGCGGGCGCTGATCTTCGTTATTTATACTGCGGCTTTTCCGGTGTAATGTTGAATAATTTGTGCGCCTTAACCCTCAAAGTATAAAACTAGACAAGTGCTTGAGTGGCGTTGTTCAGTCAAATGTCTTGTTTGATTGAATGGCTGCTTGAACCAGTTGGCTGCGACATAAACACTACGAAGGCAGGAGCCGGGCCGCGTCTGGTCGCCGCTCGCTAACGAGTAGGTAATCATATCGTCTGTATAATAATGCACAACAGCGGTGACTAGATATTAAGATTCACGTGCGTTCACTGCTACTAAGGTATCATGAGGTGCCGCCGACGACTCGGTAACATGAAAACCGATCAATTATCTAATTAAACAACACACGACTATAAGAACTATACTAAATAATTAAAATTTTCATGATAGATATCTATTTATATTTGGACTGAAGTAACAGTCTAACGGATTAACGAACAAACATTCCTTGGTACATACAATATATTACAAAAACCGGTACAATATAACACAATAAAGTTAATCGAATACATAAATATTTGTACATTCACTGTCACTGGGACCGAGCTAGGATGCTACTGGGAACACTGGCGCACAGGAGGAACACTTCGCACACGGTCACTTGAGGGCGGCGAGGACCTGCGGAGGAGGGATGGTCAGTTGGGAGCGGCGGGAGGAGGGTGGGGGTAGGGGAGGAGGGGGTCTAATGCGGAGGTTCATTGCCCTCGACTTATTACACATATACTTCTAAACAGCTAATATCGTAAAACTTTACTTGTATAAAATTCGGATAAGGCGATAAGATCAGTGTATATAGTAGAAGTATAAGACGATTATTATGTGAAAGTTGCATCCACTGCCACTGCTGCTAACTGTTCGCTCGAAACCTGTCGCCTCAGAAAGTCTGGTACCAAACAAATTGTAAACAATGGGAAAGACAAGCTGTGCGCACACGCAGTTATTTTATGCATTGAACGAAATGCATTCATTATTCCAAGACATCTTTAACAGTACATTAACTTTGTTAACATCAGTTATCAGTGGATGACAATCCTTAATAGGATGGCTTGGACACTAAAAACAGAGCAGATTAAACCTAAGCGTTCCAATATCCTGTGCCGGGCGGCTGAAGCGCGGCGTGACGTCACGCGCCGCGCACGCTCGCCACTTGCTATGCCATTTAGCTTACGGCACTGGTTCAAGTACAGCCGACTGTGAATCCTCTACCCGACAACCGCGTGACGGACTCGTGAACTGAGCCCAATAAAATACTAAATAACAAAATAAACTAAAATTACTGCAACAAAACACTATAATAAAAAATCTACGTCCGATTAGACTACGATAAAGATCGTCTGAGGATGTATAACTATATTATGTATGTATATCTTAAAGTTAAATAGAATTTTTAAAATGTATTACGATAGATCTAGCGTGAGTGAGTCGCGCCGCTAGTTCCCACCCGCGGGTTCGCTCGCATCCGACACGGCGCGGGTGCATTATCGGGGCTATAATTAACTTGAGCCAACTCGTTACCATTTCGACCGCGTCCTACAATAATTACGCGATAAATATCTATTAATAGCAAACACTAGCCACACCCCATTGCAAACAAATCTAGTGGTCTCTGTTCACACTTGAGTCATTCACACAGTCACGTCTTCACAGGCCAGCTGTGTAGGAGACGGGACTAGTCCTGACCGGCGGGGGGCTGAAAAGCTTGCAATCAAAAATAAATTTGGTCAATGCACCCGTCACTGTGTCTGTGGCAGCACAGTTGCAAATCGCATCAGTTCCGAATGTTCGTCGCTACGTCTGCGTGTGTCTTACGTACGTGAGTGTACGTAGCGACGTGTGTGGGGGAGGCAGGCGGCGCGACCTACTCGCAATTTGAATAGTGTTCTAGCTAGAGCGGAGAGGGGACAGGCGAGCGGCGGTCACGTCACGCCGCTTACACGTCAACCACCATCTTCTTGTGTATGTCAGTGTTGCCCACCACGTTACAGAACTCCTCGAACGATATCTTGCCGTCCTCGTCCTTGTCTGCGAAGAGGATGGTCTTGTCCACGATCTGCTGCAGCTGCGTGTCCTTGAGATTGTTGCCCACCATCATCTTCAGTACCTGCGGTCACACGCGTTTTATTCAGTTTTCATCACACCACTCAAACTCAAAACCGTTTATTAAAACTTAGCTGCAAAACAGCAATTTTTGAACATCAAAAATTACAAAAGACGGCGCCCGAAACGCCCACCTTTCACCACTCAACAGACACCAACATAGACATAACAGGCTCGGGGCAGAAACTCTCGCCCCTGACAAGGCACACTAGCCGCTAGGATAAAGGCCAGAACATCAGGTGACGTGCCGCAAAATCACGCCGCGGGATTCTGCATTTATTTGTCATTTACAGGATAAGATTAAAACACTTTTGACGCGGCATCCAATTTCCGTCACAATATTCACCCAACTTAATGCATAATGCGAGTAGTAGAGTAAATTGTGTTAGAGCACATTACCTGGAACAATTCGCCGTTGGAAATGAACCCGTCATTGTCCATGTCGTAGATGCGGAAGGCGAACCTCAGCTTGGAAAGCTTGTCGCCCTTGACACTGAACTGCGACACGCCCTGGATGAACTCCTTGAAGTCCACCTGCAACACGCGCATGTGTCAGCAGCGCAGTAGAACATTAGTTTCACCAAATCAATGTAGTCAAAACTTCAACATCGTAAGAAGTATAACCCAAAATGCATCGCGTGCGCACTACTCTCATCTACGTGCCGTGCCAATCATACATCATTACAGAATCCTGAGTGGATGAAAATAGAGCCGAACTCGGAAGTACACATATCTCGATGTGGATTTGACCCCAGTCGATTATTATTGCTTTGAAAAAATATTGGTAGCGACTTAGGCTGGAATCGCTCGCACGGTCATATCATATCACTATAACAATAGTATACAGCTATTTCTCTGCATTAACATAATACGTAAGTACCTACCGCGCCGCTAACTACATAATGATGCTAATATTGAATGTGTCTTAGGTACGTATACATGCGGACACACAAACACTGCGCGGTTCAGAATGTTTTCCGTACTAATTATCCTCTTTTGTTAATGGTGCCGAACCGCAAAGTTCGCTTAGCGACGATACATCAAAAACTCACAGGATCCACATTCAAGTGTTTCTGAATACTAATTAAGTGAAAGTTGTTTGGGGCAACCGAGCGCGAGCGGTAAATCAATAACCGCTATTTTAAACTACATAAATATGGTCAAAAAAACTCCTTGGGCAAATTCTACTTAACCGCGATACCTGCTTAACCCCGATGCCGAAAATTACATGAAAGGAATGCGAGCTATATGGTTGGGTAGGAATGTTAGGGTATTTAGTGTGGAGGCATCTCACCTCTCCGTTGCCGTCGGCGTCGAAGATGTCGATGACGCGCTGCACGAGCGGATTCTGCTGCAGCTCGGGCAGCGACATGAACTCGTCGATGGATAGCGCGCCCGAGTTGTCCAGGTCGAGCTTGCGGAACCGCTTGCCCAGGCGCCGGATCTCGTCCGCGTCGACTGCGACACACAACACCTTCAGCGGAACCACCGCCAGGCCCTAGCGGCAGGCCCGCCGGCTTGCTTCAGCCGCTATGTGCTAGCTCAGGCTATGGCGCTAGAGCCCGGCTCCATCTAACGGTCGGCGTCCTACCCCGACTACATTCATACAGTTACTATGCACTATCATTCGCAAAACACCCAGGTTTAAACTATTCCTTAGGCAGTCAACGTTTCAATCCATACCTGTTACGATTATGGGTTGCGGCTGCGGAAACAAATGCTCTCGCCTACCAAAACTGCTTGGACAGATGAAAGCATAAGTTCATCATCCATCACACCCCTACACGTGTAATTCTATATCGGTAACTAAAAATAGGTATATTATGCTAAAATCGATCAGTCACCGAGTCGGGGCCATATTGACCTCGCCCTGCATAGGTACTCTAGGGAAATAAAACGTGTAGCGGTTAAAGCATGCACCGCAACACGATTTTGAAACAGATGCATACAACAATAAATCTTATGTTCTACACATACCATTCAATAATTAGCAATATCTGAGTATTGTAAATATCATAGCACGAACACCTACACATTTACTACACACGATGTTTAGACTTCTAACAAGTAGTAATACTTAACTGGTCAAGTGCCTACTCGAAATATATATATAAGTATATATATGTAATATTGAAATTAATCCGCGTGTTTATACTGAACGAATTAAAGGTGCCAACGAGAATATTGCAGGTAATTAGGGTTGCGGTTTGCAAACACACTAGTGCGGGGAAGTCGAATAGCCTCTATCGACGTCCGTCTGCACATTCTCGGCACGATATCGTCACCTAATACCGAATATGTCACGACGTGACCAACTGCTGCCCTGTTGCATATACATTACTGGCACACAGACTGTCACAGATGTACATTCACCGAGCGACTAAGGAAATATTACACGCGTAGTGTTCGCTTCAGTTGAACACTGCACATCACACACACACGTGAATGAACAAACACACCTAACAGCAAGTGGGCGCTCACTCGTGACTTGTCTAAACTGTGGTGTTGCCTATGGCTGCAAAATTCTATTACTGAATGCTATGTACGCGTTCTTTAAACAGTATCTTATACATACAAGTTAAATAAATAATGTCTACCTATTGTAAATGAACCATTTTTTACTAAAGTATGTGTTCCCTAGTCAAGCATCAAATGCGTCAGTCACAGTTGTGTAAAAAACACAAGCTGAGGCAGCACACAGCATAAAGAACCCTGCCCGGATTGCGTCGGCGTCATCGACCTAATTTCCAAAATTCTATCAAATAGGATCGCTGTGTACCGTGATTTACTTATCGATTTTACTATAGTAAAATGTTTACACAACTACAAACTTGCACCAGAAGACAAATGATGCTCTAAGTGCCTTCTCTGTGAGCAGAATCCTCGCGTGTGTTAGTGACACAACGGCCGCACCACCTCACTCCGACGAGCGAGACTTGTCTCCCAGAGCACACAACATTGACTAGCACAAGCCACCAAAACTGCCAGCATATTCTATGTCAAGAATCTATGACAATGCATAGAGAGAGTTAAACTGAGCGTTAAATCGAAAACAGTAGCAATCTGCGACCAAGCTATTGACAAAAGGTCGCTGAACACGTAGCGAAGCGAAGCGAGGAGGATGCCTGGCTGCTGAGCAGCGGGCGCGGCGGGCCGCACAGCGCCGGCTGCCAGCTCTCGCCGTCATCATTCTCATGGCGCGAAGCTCACACTTAACCGATTACTGTGCGACCTGCCATACTAAATAGGCCACATTCATTTGTCTCATCCACAAGTCACTGAACCAATTAATTTTGTTGCAACACCATTGTGTTTATTTATATATCAGATATTTTGAAATGAACATAGCTAACACATTTGTTTGACATTGAATGCACAAATAATTGTGACTTGTGGAAGTGGTTATGTACAAGTAGCTGACCTCTCTCCTGCTTACACAGATTCCTTGCTCTCCAGTAATACATAGTAGCATTCTAACATCCAGAGCTCAAAAATTCTAACTAGAGGCTGGCTGTGACGCAGATGCACTAACAAAACATAACTATGGATCTCATGTAGAAACTCATCCAGAACAATTTTTAACAATTGCTATACATTATTATTATAGTAATAGAACATTATGCAAAATAAACAGCACAACATTTCATTTGAATATTTTATTTACTCATAGGAAGCTGAAAAAGATATGAACAAATATAAATACAATATTAATAAATTACAGTGTAGAGCAAAGTAAAAAATAATGAAAAGGAAATTGTTTTTATTTAAAATATTTTATTTTGCCTGAATCTTAAGTTATTTATAATTAGATTATAGTTTAATATAAAAAGCCAAATGAATGGAATGCAAAAGCCTTGAACATTTCAGTTGAGAGTGAATGTTTAGGCGGGAGGACCATGGTCTTGTGTCAGTAGCTCCAATCAACTTCCGATTAATAAAATACAAAAATTGTTCTGGACGCTAAAGTGTGTGCGTGCGGTACTCTAACATGTAGATGAACATCGGAGGCGAGTGACACTACGACACTCACAGTTCTCCACCTTAAAATCAATGCAGTTTACACGCGCTGAAAACAAACCTCTTGTTATGCTTTATTTGCACACCCTACATGTAATACAGTAGGGACACTAGTGGTCCCGTCGGCAGTCGGGTGGGCACATGTGTTAGCCACACACACATATTAGTACATAGAAAGCATCTCATCCACAACTATGATTCATGTGGAACAGATCATTATATGTAAGTTCTTGTATATATTTTATCACTTTATATTTCAAGACAACATTGTTATTGTTAAATAATATTTCAGCTACTTATAAATATCTCTAAAACACTTGAGGCAAGAACTAAGCAGTTATTAATATAGGTGTTAAATTAAAATATAAAGTTTAGATCTGCAGAGAAGAAATATGACAATAATATAGCTGGTGCAATACTCACAGTTTGAACATAGTTCCATGGGAATAGAATTCTCGTTACCCTGCAAAATAAAACAAACGCAGGATTACTTACTTGCCTAGCTACGCCTTCTAACGAGCTCCTACAAACATTGGAATCACAAGATTTATCAAATATAAATTAATTTACAAGTGTTCCAAATATTAATCTCCTGTCCAGTGAGCTCGAGCACCGGAGGTTCTCATTCTAGCCTCGATTAATATAAGACCACCATCCCAAAAAAAGTCTACCTATCATCTCCTCAGCGTTACGCACTTAACAAAAACTCATTTACTAACCATTTTGTGTTTATTTAAATAAACACTATATTTTTTATCAGCACAACAAACCGACGACTACCTATCGAAATCTTTTCACAAATTCTAATCAGTTGCAAATGAAATCTCACTGCACCTTCACACCATCGATCTAAATAAACGCACAGATTAAAAAAAATAACTAATCTGCAGACAGACAGTACAAAAAATACGCACACTGTGATAAAATAGTGTCCATGCTATAAGAAAAAAAATATACCTAAATAGAAAAAAAAAAGAATTTTTGCATTAGTCCTTTCCAGGTTCTAGTTTTATTAAGAAATTCTTTGAATAAAGTCTGCATCTTCAATCAGTCTCGAATTACCATTCATGGAATGGAAGAAAACCATTAAAGAAAACACAAGCACTTATTATGTAAGTGCTGCAGCCGATTTCTGTTTATAAACCTACGAACAGTTGGCTTGAAGAATAAATTTACTGTCCGGTCTTTTACCATAATTTATTATTGACCCCAAATATGGGGTACGCGCAGTATGTCTTCTTCCATATATGCCTATGTTGCTGTGTGGCACACAGCTACTATATTTAAACTTCTTCGTTCATTTCTACTCTATCCGTTCTTGTTTCACCACACGCGTTTGTTGTTCAGAACTAGGAATCCGGCTGGAACCGACCATAAAACCTTAAGCGGGCCACACACGCTCAGCTCTACTGGAGAAGACCTCTCCGGTAGAGCTGAGTGTGTGTTCGTGCTGACCTAGGCAGGCGTACCTGCACAGGCAAACCGTAGCGTGTATGGAACTGACACTGACCTGTACAGTTTTTTGTCAGGTCTCAGGTCTATCGGCTTTAGAGTAATAAAATTACCTATTCTAATGTTATCACGTATCGTATGCGTAGGCCCTCCAGAACAATTCCTTAATCTGAGGTAGGCCCTAAGCGCAGGTCAAAGATAGTAGAGTACTTATATATACATACTGTCGTTGGTCGTAACAGCTTACAGCTGTCTGAATGTCAATGTCAAAGACCCCGCTCCCCGCTTTCTTGCCACCCCCTCTCTTTCAGAAGTTTTAACCATGGCGGCCGGGGTAGGTTATTATTAATCGTGAAAAATCTAGATAATCGAAACCTTATTACACCAATTTCCTTCAGAGAAACACAATTCTACATCATTATTAATATGCGCAATCTTCTTTTCCGTAGGTACTTTACACCTATCCAGAAAACTTCCGTGCTTACAAGGCGTTGATCGCCGCACAGTACTCCGGAGCCGATTTGAAAGTGGCTCCCAACTTTGTGTTTGGTGAAACTAACAAGTCTGCAGAATTTTTGAAAAAATTCCCAGCGGGAAAAGTGAGTGCTATTTTTATTTTGTTTGTATAGGCGAATATTGCCGGTGAACTCTGCGTTCGCATTTTGTGAGGGTGACGTGTTAATTTCGTGATTTGCTGTAGGTGCCAGCGTACGAAAGCGCTGACGGAAAAGTTCTGCTTACTGAGAGCAATGCCATCGCCTATTTTGGTAAGTTCTCACGGTAAAAATACCTTCTTATTTAACAGCTGCTTAATCTAACCTACAAAAAGTTCAGCTTTCAGGTAACAGTATATAATGTATGAGTAAATTATGCAAACGTGGTGTGGGCAAGCTGATAGAGCGGGCTGTTTATGCTCTCATTCCTACAACAGAATCCTTAAAAATAAACAATTTAACTTTAAGTAGTTACTGCAGTCTATTTATTCAGTAAACCTGAGAATTCAGGATCTATTATGACTGTAAAGAGACAAAACCTATCAAGGTACTGCCTTTGCCAAAATGACTCATAAATCAATTGATAAATTAATGTCCTTGTGGAGAGCAAAACTAATAAATATTTGTAAATTTTTGTTAAGCAATTATTTAGAATGTAGAAAACATTGTGTCACATATAAAAATAATTGTCTACCAAAAATTTGATGTGGTTAAATATACTGAATTTTCGTTGTACACATGTATGTAGACAGCTATCCCAAATCATAGAAACTAATTTGAAGCATAAATGATTGTAATAATGAGACTTGCTAGTACTTGGATTATGTATGAAGTAATTTACAGTATCAAACGCTGCACTGCGCGGTGCAGACGCGGCCACGCAGGCACGCATCTGGCAGTGGGCCAGTTGGGCTGACAGTGAGCTGCTGCCTGCCTCCTGCGCCTGGGTATTCCCTTACCTAGGCATCATGCCCTTCAACAAACAGGTGCACCAAATATTTACTGCCATATGTATCTTCTAAGACTAAAAATTAATTGATGAAATTATATGCTTTTAGGATTTGAAATAGATTCATAAAGATATTGTTAACATATTTTTGAGTATGCAATAACTGAGACTTGGAATAACTCTAGTAGTGATCATGTTGTCTGATGGATATGGTGTGATGTTGCAGAATGTGGAGCGTGCCAAGCAGGACCTGTTGGCTGCGCTGCGCCTGCTGGACGCGCACCTGCTCTCGCGCACCTTCCTTGTCACTGAGCGCGTGACGCTGGCCGACATCGTTGTCTACTGCACACTGCTGCACGCCTTCCAGGTAATGTGTACGCAATACCTGTTGCCCAGCTTAACACTGTTTTATTGTTAGGTAACTTTTCAGAGCAACTTTTTACAATTGTTGTGAAGATGTTTGCGAGACTCTATTATGTATATATAGGTTTGCGTCTATTTTGTATAATAGTTTTTTTTTATTTATTATAAAAATAGGATGCCAATAGATAGAGACATCTTACTGTCCCTGTTACACACACATTAAGAAATGGTGGTGAAGTCACAACATTGTTTCCCTTTTGTATTTTCTTAGCTTCAAATAATTTCCATGAGCTCTTAGGAACTACTGGCCTGATTTAAAAAAAATCTAATGTTATGAGCCACATTTGTATATACCTGTAGATTTAAGTAAAAAATATTGTTTATAATAAAAAATTGTATGCCCTATTATGGCAGAGTATGGCTAGAACTGGATACCAAACGAATTATACAAGTCTTCTTTCTTTGCCGAGGAAGGGTACTTTATATCCGGTTGCGCACAATAGTTGTGCTGACATCCGGGTGAAGTCGCGGCTCGAGCGAGGCGTAAGTTGACAAGGCAAGCTTGTGTCGGCAGCACGTGCTGGAGCCGGCGCTGCGCGGGTCGCTGCCGCACGTGTCGCGCTGGTTCAGCACGCTGGGCGCGCAGCCGCCCGTGGCGCGCGCGCTGCCGCCCGTCGCGCTGTGCGCCGCGCCGCCGCACTACGACGCGCGCAAGTTCGCCGACCTCAACAAGAAGGTACCGCACACGCACTCACACCCGATTCTCACGCCACACACCGAAGCACGCTAGCGAAACTTGAAGAGATTGACACTCCGATACTAATATTACACTGAAGCTGCTCGCCACTTCGTAAAATACAGAAGCCCTTAATATGCAAGTCTGGACCAATTACTTCTGAAAGATTTGTTTATTTTAGGACTCTGGTGACAAGAAGAAGGACAAGAAGAGCGAGAAAAAGGAGCAGCCGAAGAAGAAAGAGAAGGAGGAATCGGCGGCCGAGCCCCTCGACGAGCTCGACGAGAAGCCCAAGGAGTCCAAGGACCCGTTCGACGCCATGCCCAAGGGGTAAGCCATCATCAAATGCCACACGCACCATACCTCACATTCCACACACCCTATACACCTCCCATGCCCCACACAACCCACACCTCACATGCTACACAACCCATATTCATATTCTTTATTGCATTCCATAATGTACATAAGGTGGAAGATTATAAAATTATTGTCACAATTATGGACCCTGATGGGCACAACAAGTTAGAAGAGAGTAAGGCGTTTAATGTAAGATAGTAGGTACATAATATGTATTATTAGAAATTAGTTTATACATATAAATTAGTTTGTACATAGTATAATTATACAATATTTATTTTTAGTTATTTGGATATTATTATACAATAAGTAAGTATTTACTACTATAATTTTATTTTCAAATTATATTCTATTCTATGTATATAATTTAATTAGAGCTATGTTAGGTACTCACATGCCACACACCCCATACACCCTGCATGGCCCGGACACCACACACCCCACATCTCACATGCCTTACACCTCGCATGCCTCACACTGCCCACACCTCACATGCCACCTCACACACCCCACATCTCACATGACTTACACCTCGCATGCCTCACACTGCCCACACCTCACATGCCAGCTCACACACCCCACATCTCACATGACTTACACCTCGCATGCCTCACACTGCCCACACCTCACATGCCACCTCACACACCCCACATCTCACATGACTTACACCTCGCATGCCTCACACTGCCCACACCTCACATGCCACCTCACACACCCCACATCTCACATGACTTACACCTCGCATGCCTCACACTGCCCACACCTCACATGCCACCTCACACACCCCACATCTCACATGACTTACACCTCGCATGCCTCACACTGCCCACACCTCACATGCCAGCTCACACACCCCACATCTCACATGACTTACACCTCGCATGCCTCACACTGCCCACACCTCACATGCCACCTCACACACCCCACATCTCACATGACTTACACCTCGCATGCCTCACACTGCCCACACCTCACATGCCAGCTCACACACCCCACATCTCACATGACTTACACCTCGCATGCCTCACACTGCCCACACCTCACATGCCACCTCACACACCCCACATCTCACATGACTTACACCTCGCATGCCTCACACTGCCCACACCTCACATGCCACCTCACACACCCCACATCTCACATGACTTACACCTCGCATGCCTCACACTGCCCACACCCCACATGCCAGCTCACACACCCCACATCTCACATGCCTTACACCTCGCATGCACACCATACCTCACATTCCACACACCCCATACCTCGCATTCCATACACCCCGCATGCCTCATACACACCCCACAAGCTGCGCAATGTGGCCGCACAGCACACCGCTTCTTAATACTGGAAAGATGCAGTGATGAACAGTTTAGCTATTATTACAGAATAGTAATTATTGTGCAAATATCCTTATTATTACATTTTACTATTAACTTCTCCCCTCGACATAAATGAACACTGAAAACCAGTAGTTACCGACTTCCAAAAACGAGGTTCTCAATTCGGTCGGTAAGTTTTTTTATCGATTGCGAATTACGAATTTAAGAATCACACTAATGTGATTCTTAAATTCACATAAAATCATATAGGTAAAATTAATACCTCCTTTTTTTTACTTTTCCGAAAACCGCATCGAAATTCGTTCCGCCGACCGCGAGCAAATCGCGGACATACATCCATACATACATATGTATACATACTTACAGGTCAAACTGAGAACGCTTAAAAATAGAAACTTGTACAAAAAAATAAAACCTGCTTCCAAAAACACTAAAAACCAAATAACTTTAAGTTTATCGCTCTAGAAGCTGGTGGCGAAATAAACACAGCTGCAATCTCTAGACACCAACTTCTAGAACAATGTACTTAAAAGTTATTTTTTTCCTTCTGGTGGTTTTTTTTTTTATATTAAAGCCTTCTTGAAAAGAAACAGCTTAATAATATTAGTGTAAGTACTAACTAGTAACAGTTGAATAACAAGAGAAGCTGGTTTGTATACCCGCACTCACCTTGTGCACATTACAGAACATTCAACATGGATGACTTCAAGCGTTGCTACTCCAATGAAGATGAAGCCAAGTCAATCCCGTACTTCTGGGAGAAGTTTGACCCAGAAAACTACTCCATCTGGTATGCAGAGTACAAATACCCTGAGGAACTGGCCAAAGTATTCATGAGCTGCAACCTCATCACCGGTAAGACTACTGCCACTTTATACTGCCACCAAGTAAGCTGTTCATGACAGTGCTGATAACAAAGCTTGGCGTTCAAAAATCAGAGAGCACTATCCACACTTCTGTTACTTTCCCCGTGGCAAATATGTCACATGAGCTTTCTTTATATTGGGCGAATGAATATCCCGAATGTGGTCGTTTTTTTTCTTGGGTATAAAATTGTATATTTTAAACACTGTCTGTGTCTACAGTTTTAAAGACTATAGGCTCTGTACATTTATCTGATTAAGTTGGTTTGTAACTGTGTGTGTGTTCAGGCATGTTCCAGCGGCTGGACAAGATGCGCAAGCAGGCATTCGCGTCGGTGTGCCTGTTCGGGTCGGACAATGACTCCAGCATCTCGGGTGTGTGGGTGTGGCGCGGACACGAGCTGGCCTTCCCGCTGTCGGCTGACTGGCAGATCGACTACGAGTCGTACGACTGGCGCAAGCTGGACCCCGCCAGCGAGGAGACCAAGAAGCTCGTGCACGACTACTTCTCGTGGAGCGGCACGGACAAGCAGGGCCGCAAATTCAACCAGGGCAAGATCTTCAAGTGAACTGCGACCGGACCCTATTTATATTGTATAAAGTACTTGCATTTATTTTGTATCACGCCGCAGTATCTGCTCCGCTCGGCCATGATAGTGTAAGTCTGTGCGGCCACTTGAAATAAATTGTTTTTTATTTATGCTACTGTGTTATTACTTTTTCTGCACAACCTGCAGCTAGACAAGAGATAGATGCATCTGATTTCTAGCTTTAAATTAAGCGCACGATACCACTTGCATTTTTAATTACAAACCAATGTTTTTGCGAACGCTACGCTCGCATAAACAGTCACAAGGTGCATTTAATATATTTTTTAATAAGCCCCCAAAACTTTTGACCGCAGCTGTACGGACAACATGTTGACACTTTATAACTTTCTTCTGAAACTCTTTACTACTATAAAATCAAACACTCGTATTACTGCAAGACATTTAATCTTATTTCCAAAATACACCTATATCGTGCCATGTAACGAAACCATAGCCTGCATTTAATTGCGGCAACGCCATCTAGTTACAAAAACATAAACTTGTGCCGAGAATTCTGAACATACCGCCCACTAAAAAGGAATTATTTCCTTTTTTATTACCGCCCACTATGATCGAAAGTACCTAAAAAGAGCAGTGGACTGTATATAATATTATTATCAAACGATCAATGAACAGTAATAATGTTATGACGATATATAGTTAACTATTGCTTATTTAAATGCAGACTATGGCTTCGAAAACATACTACAATGCATTTTGTAAAAAACATAAAAAACTACATGCCTTTTCGAATAAACATAACACTATAAAACATAAAATCACTTAACTAACTACATAACAGGAAGTAAACATAACTTTGAAGCTGGACGTGTTATCAAGGTGTCTTTACACCTAAGTGTGACGACGCGTGCGATATCATCCTTTCCAGGATGCACTTGCTCAACTCGACCGTGTAACCATTTGGCTGGAGGTAAATTATCCTGTTTAATGAACACCACATCGCCTTGCTTTAATTTAGGAATTCTAGATTTCCATTTATACCTCTGAAAGAAATGTGTGAGATACTCCCTGTTCCATCCACGCTTTGTATGATTTTTACCTAATGGTAATGATAATTGTCTGGAATGTAAACAAGCATCTACTTGGGCATGCATTGTTACTATGGAATTATGTTGACTATGAGATATGCCATTTCTAGCAACATATCCTGACACAATCCACCCCAAATGTGTGTTTTGTGCTACTGGGGAACCTTTAGGGCTCCTGATTAAACCTTTCTTCAATATCTGACAGTAAACATCAGCTCCTAACAAAACGTCAATTTTGTTAGGGGAATTAAAATTGGGATCAGCCAACTGAATATGATGTATTTCAGGCCAATCGTGCATTTCAAATTCGACGTCAGGCATAACAGAAGTCAATGAACTTAATAAATGCGCCGATACTTTGATGGCATAAGAAGGTTCGAACATTGACTGTAAGTTCATACTTACTGCATAGTTAGAGACAACATGAACGCCGCTCTGATTACCTCCTATACCTGCTATCTTAGTTTTAGTTGCAATCTTCCTTAAACGAAGTAACTGCGCTGCTTCTTCCGTTATAAATGACGCCTGCGATCCTTGATCAAGCAAGGCTCTTAATATTTGAGAGGACCCATCTTTTGATTCGGCTCTTATAAGAGCTGTGGCTAACAGGACTTGTCCTGGAGCAATACCTTTTAAAAGATGAGTTGCGATATTAGTGGTCTGCTGAGGTGCTGGTTCGCTAGAATCAGCATCCGTGTTTGTAATTCTATAGTTCTTAAGATGTAATAAAGTGTGATGTTTGCGCTGGCATAAACGGCATTTGGTGAGCGATCTACAAATTTGGGTTGTGTGATTTTCTCCTAAACAATTAAAACACAAACCTAAAGACTGGGCAATATTACGGCGCTGTTCCACTTCCTCCTTACAGAACTTCTTGCAATGAAATAACTTATGGTCTTCGGCACAATGTGGGCATGACAACTTTCTAATGTTTACTGCTTCTTTGGGAAGAGATGTTGTGCTATTGTACATGACTATGGGCTTACCTTTAGGTTGGATACGCTCAAAAGCCCGGAATCGAGTCTCTAAAAACTCTTTGAATTGTAGCCAAGACGGGAGATCATCGGATGATTGATTAACCTGCAGTTCCCACTGCTTCCGAGATTCAACGTCCAGCTTCAAACTTATAATATAAACTACAATAACATCCCATGTTTTAACATTAATGCCGAGATTTGACAATTGATGTAAGCATTCAGTTGTCACATCCAGGAGTTCTTTTAAGGCGCTAGATGACTCTATATTTATAACTTTTTGGTTGAACAGACGCTGCAAAATACAATTTGAAATATACTTCTTATTATTGTAACGGTTTTCGATCATGTCCCAGCATATTTTATAGTTTTCATGAGTAACAGGAACATGTCTAATGAGTTGCTCGGCTTCACCAGACAATTGAGTTTTCAGATAATGTAACCGCTGAACGTCGTCTAACATGGAGTTATTATGAATGAGTGATATAAATAAATCTCTAAACGATGACCATTCAGTGTATTTCCCACTGAAGACGGGAATTGCAATTTTAGGTAATTTCGCCGTAGAATTTCTGGAATGATCTGATGGACGTTCACCACTGGAGTTACCTTCTGTGTGTTTTAATGTGGATTTGGCTTTCTTGAGCTCAACCATACAAGATAAATAAATTTCTGACGTTGCTTCAAAAACATCACCCTGAAAGTAAGTCGTGATCTTGCCGCTTCCATATTCACCAATAATGTACTCATATTTTGCTGAGAAGGTGGTAAACAATTTTTCCAAAATTTCAATCCTTGTTTCTATATAATGTTGATTAATTTTTTCTTTCGGAGATTTTTTGAAATTGACGTGACATTTTTCAATTTGAGTTTTAATATCTTCTAAAATTCTTAAATCTTTGTCCATGTTTTGAATCCAAAGAGTATTTTCAAAAAGTCTGGTTGTTGTATAATTTTCTAAGTCCCGTTATCAAAATAATTTTCTAACTGTTTTGGACTTAGTAAATCGTATTGAACTCGGGCATAGGTTCCCCGTATCGGCCACTTTTGGCTGAATTTTCTAAGTCCTATTCTTCGGACTTTTTTTCCTAGTAAATTGCTCACCAACTTAATTATCCGGCTCGAAGGACCTTGTTGACACTTTATAACTTTCTTCTGAAACTCTTTACTACTATAAAATCAAACACTCGTATTACTGCAAGACATTTAATCTTATTTCCAAAATACACCTATATCGTGCCATGTAACGAAACCATAGCCTGCATTTAATTGCGGCAACGCCATCTAGTTACAAAAACATAAACTTGTGCCGAGAATTCTGAACACAACAGCTTAGGTATAATAGGTCCGATAAAGAAGGTCATCGATATGTATGAATCCGACGCTTTTAGTAGTCATTTAAATTTGGTCGGATAACAGCCGTTGTTTACTTAATTTGTTTTTTTGTTTATATTTACTTAATGCGAAACATTCCAAGCGCAATATTTTCACCATATATTTTTGACTAATGGCACATGATTTTGGTTTACACCTACACATCTGAGATTGAGCCAGTTCCTTGTATTTCAAAGAGTATACAATATACTACGTAAGATTGTATTTTGCCGTCAAAGTTATGACAGCATCGTTTTAACTTTTAGCAAGATTATTCAAAAACGCATGCATGAACAGTTTTGATGACACTTTCTCTGGTTATTATTAGCACCAAGAAGAATCGAATACAGTTTTCAGTGAACTTATGCCTTGCCTCATTTAGGCGCTGCGATGTATTTTCGCGTTTTGAGAAAACCGCGATAACTTGAAAACTATAAATATTTTCTTAAATCTAATTGGGGCACTAAGGGGCACACATTAAGATCTATTCGTGTATGTTTATTCTACAGGGGCACATACAATGGTTTTAGAGATATACGATTCATCAAAACGTTACTCCAGCAGGAAACGCAATATCTCGAAAACCTGAAGGGGCACAGATTTTATTTTTGGGGGCACATTTTGGCACACATATAAGCTCTCTTGGCCATGCAAAATTTTTCTCTCTCCGATCACTCGTCTAGAATTTTCCTGCTAGAAAAACGTTACCCTAACGTTTTCATATAACTCTAGGAGATACTTTCTTGCTGGGGTAACGTACACCCTGCCCCATAGCAAGAAGCATTCGTTGAAATCAACAGTAAGGCGATTCGCACACTGCCCATGCAGCATGATGTGTCGCGTAGGTGCGTTGACACGCAATATGCGTGTTTTGTTTGTCAATGCTTAGCCGTTGAGCGAAATAAAAGCCAGCCTTTGGGTCACGGGAAGTGTCAGCGAGTCTCTTCGAGATGTCCTTGAAAAGGAGGTGTGCACTCGGACCCCAAAAAGCAGCAAATAAAAGTTTTTTATTTTCTGCTTTTTAGTTTCTTAGTCAAAAATTGAAGATATCTTCTTTCACCCTTCTTATTCGTACTTATCATCAGCATCGAGCTTCCAGTGGCATTCACAAACCATGATAGTACATAGGTTATGGCTAAAACTTATTACACCAATAAAGGCTTCATCAACACGAATAAGCCCAAATACTATGTAGCTGCTATCAACCATTAAGGAGTTCCCTAAACTGTACTGCAACTGCATCACGTACCTTTTACGTGGCAGTCGTTACCCATCACGGTGTAAAGATCTTATCAACACGAATAAAGTTAGCCCAAACACGAGGTATTTAAGATATACCGTTGAGGAGTTCCCTCGATCCTCTGTCGTCTCCATCATCAGTTTTGCCCTAAACCTCCGTAATATTGTAGTCTCATCTATACTAGTATTATAAAGCTGCAGAGTTTGTTTGTTTGAACGCGCTAATCTCCGAAACTACTGGTTCGATTTGAAAAATTCTTTCAGTGTTAGATAGCCCATTTATCGAGGAAGGCTATAGGCTATACCATCACGCTAAGACACACGGGACCGCAGCAGTAACCAAAGATGCGGGTGAAACCGATGGGGACAACTAGTCAGATACACACAATATCAAGTTTTTACACCATGCTTGCCTACAATTTCAAGAGACCCCTCGATTTCTCAGGGTCTCCACCACCAGGTAATGATCTGATGACAATGGGACCAAATGATAAGCATACCCTTTCAAAATAAAAAAAGATTTTTTGAATTCGGTCCAGGCAAGAATTTCTTATTTCTTTAAGCATTTATCTGAGCGTCTGGGGCTGTGCTTGTAAATTGCTCGAATAGCTCGCTTTTAATAACAATGGGTAAAAAATGGGCCGCGCCGTTTCTTTAGCTGGAACATGCAACCTCATACCTTTATAACATATACATACATCTATTATGTTATTTACATTATATTATATTACTAGCGGTCGCCCGCGGCTCCACCCGCGTGGATGTCGGTTTTCGCGACAAAAAGCAGTCTATGCGATGTTCTGATATATAACCTATAGAGGACCCCCGCGGCTACGCCTATGTGGATGTCGATTACCGCAACCAAAGCCTAACTTTTGTCGGGATGAGAAGCTCGCACTCGTACCTACCGGCCGACCCGCGTCGAGCGCGGCAACGACACGGGGCGATGGCTGATTATCGTATTTTATGTATAAGTTTGGTATTTCTACACCGATTTCTATTATTCTTTTTTTATAGAATATTTAATAATGTTATCTTTTGTTAATTAGTGATGAGCGAGAATATTATAAACATAAGAGCAAACAAATAATCAGAAAGCTCCGAACTGGTAAAATATCGTAGTTATACGTGTTATTGTGAGTCAACCATTAAAGATAGACATATGCCGTTGTGGAATATTTTTTAGATAATTTTATGTAGAATATTTCCGTCATACATGATTTCTATGTAGCTTTAACGATTAAGTCTGCACACGCGACGAAAGCTTAAAAATGGTTTAACTTCTCCCGTTTTTCCAACATTTTCCTTCACTGCTCTGCTCCTATTGATTGTAGCGTGATGAAAAGTATACTATAACCTGCCCAGGAGTATGAAGAATAATTGTACCAAGTTTCATTAAAATCCGTCCAGTAGTTTTTGTTCCTATTAATAACATACAGACAGACATATAGACAGACAGACAAAACATTAACTGATTGCATTTTAGGTATCAGTATCGATCACTTACCTGATAGTTATTTTGAAAATATATTCAATGTACAGAATTGACCTCTCTACAGATTTATTATAAGTATAGATAGATTCACTACTTGGCTACTTCACCATTATGCTAAACTCGGTCGGTCGCGCTAGGGTGCGGGGCCCGGATAGCTGTCGAGTCCACCATGAAGTATCTGGGATTGGTGCTCGACAGCCGATGGGAATTCGGACCCCAATTCAGGCGGCTGGCGCCCAAGCTGATGGGTGCAGCGGGCGCGCTTTCAACGTTGCGTCCCAACTTGGGGGCCCGACCGCTGCCTGTAGGCGGTTGTACGTGGGAATCGTGCGATCCATGGCCCTGTGTGGGCGCTGGACTTGACGGCCAGTACTCTCGCCATTCTACGCAAACCGCAGAGGTCGAGGGCCGTCAGAGTCGTCCGCGGGTATGGCACGATCTCCTACGAGGCTGCTTGCGTCCTGGCCGGATTTCCGCCCTGGGACCTAGCTGGCGAAAGTACTCGCGTCATCATATCGATGGCGCGAGAAAAAGCGAGCACGGGGCTCGAGTCCGGTGCAGCGACAGATCGCGGTCTTGGTGGCGGAATGGCGGCAGAGGCCTCTGCGCCCTACCGCTGGCCTTGCTACCGTCAAGGCGATCCGGTCAGTACTCGACGACTGGCTCGGGAGAAGGCACGGCTCCCTGTCGTTCAGCGTGACACAGGTGCTGTAGGGGCACGGTTGCGTCGGCAAGTACCTGTGCCGCATAGACAGGGAGCCGGGCGCTCGGTGCCACCACTGCGTCCATTGCGGGGAGGACACGGCGCAACACACGCTCGCCTGGTGTGTGGCTTGGGAGGAGCAGCGCCGTATGTCCTCACAAACGAAGTTGGAGTCGACCTGTCGCTGCCGGCCGTGGTTCGGAAGATGGTCGGTAGGGCAGAGTCGTGGGCCTAGTGGTGTCCTTCTGCGCGGACGTGATGTCGCAGAAGGAATCTGCGGAACGGATATCACGACTCCCTTCCCCGGCCGCAGAAGGCGCACCGGGCGCAGGCGAAGGGCGGACTACGCTCTTTTCCGCCCCCCATAAACAGGTCCAGGGGCGAGGGAATGGGGAAGTCCCGCCCCCATTTTCGATGGACCCGAGGTGGAGGCGTGCGCGGGTAGCTCAACACCTCACTACCCCGTGCAGGAGGCGAGGCCAGCACTAGTGCGGGGCTGCGGGAAAATCTGGATTCCCGCGGCCCCGGCACGTCCCGCTTCTCCCTAGGCGGAGGATAGTCTATGAGGATTCCCCCCCCCCACTTTCACTTTGTCACATTTGTTATGTCATCATCATTATCCTCCTGCCTTTATCCCAAGTTTTATTTGGGGTCGGTGCAGCATGTTTTGGTCTTCCACGCTCTTCTATCTGCCTACATCTCACAAGTTACATTCTTTCTAACCATATGAACTTTCACGCAATCCATCCATCGTTTCTTTGGTCGTCCCCTGCCTCTGTATCCCTCCACATTCATGTTCAAGACCTTCCTCCCAACATGATCCTCATTCCTTCGCATTACATGCCCATAACATGCCAGCCAGTTCCCAAATAGCTTTTCGGTTACCGGTGCCACTTTTAAATTCCTCTTATATAGGTACTCATTTCTTATTCTATCCTTTCGCGTAACACCACACAAGCCTCTTAACATTCTCATCCCTGCTGCATGCAGTTGTCTATCATTCATCTCTTTTGTGGGCCAGCACTCTGAACCATACAGGACAGCAGATCTGACCATAGTCTTATAGATCTTCCCCTTAAGTTTAAGCGGAATACGTGGGTCGCAAGTTGTTACCGTTACCTGCCGCACATTACATCTTTGATCATAACATTTGTTATGTATGGTTATAAAAAAAAAAAAAAACTATAACGTGTGCAGTGGCAGGGAGCAGGGAATACTTTATAAGACGCTTTTATTAGCTTCACCTGTATTGTGCGTTTGTTTGTTTTTTGTAAATAACTATCCTAGCTGCTAAAATGTAGTCCAACTACATTTTCGAATGCTAGAATCTTCGTCATTTATGAACCGATTTTGGTAATTCTTTTTTATATGGAAGATGAGATGTTGAAAACCCTGAGATATCTAGGGCATCTCTAAAAAATTTTAGGCGTGCATGCAGCCCTAATGATAAGGGGATAATAGCGAAATAAAAGACAGACTGGAAAGCAAAATTCATATTTTTACGTCTCAGACTTTTGCCTAACTGATAGTATTTTTTAACATTATTACATACATGTCTTACATATTATTGCGTTAATGAAACCGACTAACATCACTAAAGTGGCAGACGCAGCGGCGCGGGCACCAGGCGCTCGTGCGCGCTCTCTTGCAGCTTCCTATCACACGTCTTATTGCAAGTTTAGTATTACAGATCTACCAAAAAGCTCAGAGGCAAAACATTGTTAAAACGGCACTAATTAAGTGAGCTTTGGGAAATGGGTTGGTTATGTTTTGCATCGAACAATGACTATACCGTGCAAATATAAGCACGTACCTAGTGTTGAGTCGCCTGGCTCCACTCAATAACACATGCAAGCTTATTGGTCCATTGTGTGTACACTTAAGTAGTTCTCAATCGCAACTTATGGTAACGAACTCTTAAGAATCCTACATTCTAATTTGATCTCGCCAGCTGCAGTTACATTATACGTAGTCTATGCTAGGTAAACAAAATAGGCTCACCCGTTTTTAAAATTGATTCGAATTTTGTCATGTTATTAACATGCATAACGGCTACTACACACATACATATGTATGAGCGGCAATACCGCCGAGTTTTTGCCGAGCGGCTATACTGGGGCCTGATGCTGCTAATTTAATATTGTGTCAATTGAAACTTAATTGGATCTTAATAGCAATGTTTACCTTATGCGGTATTCTATTACTAATTTAAGACCAGTGGTCTACGTTTGAACTACCACTGGTACGCAAAACGTTTATTAAAAACAATATAATATATCATTCATCACTTAGCTTTTAGTAGAATTAGAATAGCAACACCGATAACCATTGAACTAAGACTCACATAACAATTCAATTACGACTTTATTGAGATTGAAAACAAAATTTTTCGGAATGCCCCATTTGTCTCAATCGACATGGAGTCGTGATTGAGTATCAGTTGAATATCCATTGCGTGTTCTTTAAACTAAATTAGCAGCATTAGGCCCCTGCTTTGTGTGGCACCGCCACCGGCACTGTGTGTAGGAGCCATAATAATACATATAACAAGTATACTATGTTTACCGTGGCCTGAATCAAATACTATTATATAATTCACAATAACTTCAATTTAACTCTCTAAAGGAAATTTACTAATAGACGCTTATAAATACCGGCCTTATGTTTGTTGTATTGAATATGTTTGACGTGTAAAATATTGATTTCAATCAGTTGGAAAAATAAAATTAATATCATTTAAAATATGAAATACCTATTTGATTGGATTCAGTAAAAGCAAAACCAATTTCATGAATATTTTGATATGAACATTCTTAAAAGCAC
This sequence comes from Heliothis peltigera, assembly GCA_958496145.1. Taxonomy (NCBI): domain Eukaryota; kingdom Metazoa; phylum Arthropoda; class Insecta; order Lepidoptera; family Noctuidae; genus Heliothis; species Heliothis peltigera. Next base: position 11,727,894 of record OY292333.1, read on the forward strand.
TTATTTGATTATGATGAGTGATACTCCTTCGTGCACATAGTTAGAGTTTTCAAGGACTTGATGTGTCATTAGTAGGTAGCCATTAACAACTTGACATATTTTCGCATAATGAGCTTTTTGGTGTTTGACCAAACCAGGTTGACACAAACCTAAAATTATTGTAAGCAGATATTACGTGATGTCCAGGTGAGGCTGAGTTCTATGAAGCGTAAGCTTACGGCACTTGCTTTAGATAAATTACTATCGATGTAATATGTAAGGTAACGATATTTTACAGGACGCGATTTGGCTCGGTAGGCATGCTTGCGGGTGCCAGCAGCACACCCACCTACGAAACGATACAGGTTGCACACCTGCCAACAGCTCCATGTGCCATACGTACCAGCTGTGACTTCTTACAATTAAACACGAAATTGGGTACGTGACTAGGTCAAAAATAAAATCCTATATGATATTCATTTGGTAAAGCATCTTAAAATAATGTCACTTTCATTTATCGTTTTGAAGGTAAAGCTATTTGGTTTTTTTAATTGATAATTTAAGTAAATTAAGTATATGGCTTGATGTGAAAACATTGTGACGTCATAATTAAAACTTTCATACAAATTGCATAGAAAGTAAACGTTTTTGACAATTCAATAAAAGTAATGAATTTGATTAGTTGTCAAGTACCCTATCGGTTACTGTGAAGGCAATGCCGGGTCTACGAACAGGTATTTTACTAACATTGTAAATAGTAATCACTATAATTTTAACCAAGTTTTTAGTAGGCACTTAAATCATTAAGGTTGTTGACCATAAAAATGATATCTATCTAGGTAGATACTGTGTTAATTAAAAATACAAGTTTGAGTCCAGACAATTTCTTATGAGTACTCATTAGTATAATTTAACGCTAACAGATCTCAGCTAAAGCCTTTGGGTTTGTCACAACTCTCGTTAAATTACAATGCCGCTCTGAAGTGGGCTGTTATGCCAGCTGGGAAACAGTTAAACGTAAGAAAATAAATCAATTGTGCATGCACATGACTGTAGATGGCTGATGTCAGAGCGGTGCATTCATTTGACGAGAACTGTAGACCCATAAGTCCGCGTGGACCGCGCGCGTCTCAGTCGGCTCGCTCGCGGTCGCGGGTGACGCACTCGGTCGAGTCAAACGTGGCACGAGTCAACATTAAAGATTATGACTTCCGTGCCGTTAAATCACTATGTACACTTGTTACACTTTGAACAATTCAATAAACATCAAAAATGCGAAGATCAACGGTAGCTAATAGGAGAGATATAAACGACGCTATAAATATACATATATATCTAATGAACCGGGTAAATTTACATCTCAAAAATGATAACATCTTCCAGTCGATAGAGAATATAATTTATAAAACGTTAAAGTCGTGAGGTGCGTCCGGGAGCGCCGGGGCGGCGGGTCAGTGCGACCGCGACTCCTGAAACACAAAGCGACGTCAGTCAGCGGCTGCGGGCGGCGCGCATGCGCGGCTTGCGCGGCTTACCCCGTCCGCGCGCAGGTCCAGGTCGGCGGTGAACGGCGCCACCTGCACGCGCAGCTGCACGCGCGCCTCGTCCTCGCCCTCCGGCGACGAGCTGCAACACGGAGCGGCATCAGTCTCCGCCAGTCCACTGCGCAGCGCGGCGGGGGGCGCGCGGTACCTGACGCGCTGCGGCAGCGGCTCGTCCTGCAGCAGCGGCAGCTGATCATCGTCGCGCGCATGCGCGTGGCACTCGCAACGGCACTGCTCCGGCTCCACGTAGCTGAACACCACTGCGCCCCCCGCGCCGCCCGCTCCCGCGCTTCCCGCGCCGCTCGCCGACGCTGGCAACGTCTGAATGCGTTTTGGCTGTTTTCGTCTCTCTGGCACGTCCTCGAAGTCGATCCATTCGGTTTTAGGGCGTGAATCGAAACCTGATTTGTATAAAATTTCGAATTAATTTCAATCTGCGCAAGTAAATGGATAATCTAATCTAACGAAGTAGAAGAAATCTGCCAGGGTCGAGTTTCCGTCATAGTGGTTATAAACGACTAGGCACAATTTGTTGTGTAAATTAAAGAATACACTTACTGTCGCTTCCGCTGCGGGTGCGCGGGCGGTCGGGTCGGCGGGCGGGCGGCGCAGCCGTGCTGGGGCGGCGCGGCAGGTGGATGCGCAGCTTGTCGGGCGGCGCGGCGGGGCCGGCGGGCGCGGGGCGGGGCGCGCGGGGCGCGGGCGCGGCGGGAGGGGCGCGGGGCGCGGCGGGCGGCGCGGAGGCGCGCGGCCGCGACACGCCCGACACCAGCACGCCGGCGCGCTCGCGCACGGGCACCATGGGCAGCGCCACCGAGCGCTCCTGCGGCAGCGTGGTGGGCACGTAGGGCAGCTCCTCCTCGAACGACTGCTGCACCACGAGCCCGCGCTTCTCCACCTCGTCGCCGGCCGGCGGCGGCGCGGACTCCGAGCTGGGCTCCGACTCGGATGAGTCTCGCACGGGCTCTTGCGGTGACCCGGGGCTGGTCGAGGTGCCAGGGGGCCGTTCGGTCGGGCTTGCCATAGTACCACCGGGTCGTACGCCCGGGTTTGCCGCGGTACCAGTGGGTCGCACGCCCGGGCTGGCAGCGGTGACACCGCACCGTTCGCCCGGGTCGGCCGCGCTGCTGGCGGGCGGGTCGCCCGGGCTGACTGCCGTGGCACCTGGCCGTTCTCCCGGGCTGGCCGCGATGGCTCCCAGCGCCACGTCTCGACTCGACGTCTTCATCTCGTCACCGTCAACGAAGCTCGGGAAGGAACCTGATATTTCACTAGTTACGCTAGGAGTCTTGGTAATGCTGAATTGAGTGCTGAACACCTGTTCGCGACTGCCGACGTGAGTTGTAAATACGAGTCTTTCTTTACGCCGTCGCCTGCCATCATCAATAGCCGATGCAGACTCGACCTGCTCCGTGTCTGCAGATGATATGGCAACGATATCTTCTTTTTCTCGGTAAGTCACAGCGGCCTGAACAGTCGACGCTTCGACGCCTGGAACGGTTTTTGATTCCACCGCTATTGGTGGGTTTTCATCAGAAGAGCCTTCAATAGTAGGACTTGACAAACGATCATCGGGCATGCGCTCAGTAGGTGAGCGAAGTGGTATTATAATGCTCCCGTCAGGAAGTACGGTTCGATGCACAGGTTTTTGAGAGGGAGTGGATGGTGCAATATCGCGGTCAGATATTGGTCGGGACTGCGGAGCCGAAGCCGGCCGTAGCTGAGCGGGTTCTCGATGTGTCGTCACCTCTACCGTAGTCTTGGTGCCGTCTGGTGCCCGATGCGTGCCACTAGAACCTGGTCGCTCGTCAGGTGGCGTTCGCAATGGGATGTGAATGATTCCATCTTTAGTATCTTCATAGTACTTTAGTTTATCGCCGCGTCGAGTGCGATCTACAGGCTGCGGTGTGATAGCTGTGATCTGCCGTTGTGGCTGAACAACGGGAGATCCTTCACGTGAACTGGGTGAAGGAGAGGCAGCGCTTTTGCGAGGAGTTCGGAACAATGATAATACTGATCCTCTAATCTTTCCGGCAGAGGTTGGGGTTGCCGACCGATCGCGGCTTTTGCTCCGTGATCGACCTTCTGTGAGGCTTCTTTTACGTCGCAGTGCATCTGATGGCGAGTCAGGTGACGCGATGGTCTCGCGAGATTTGAACAGTGAGCAAAAGGAAGATTTTCTCGAGACGGGCACCCCAGCAGGGGAGGGCGTGCGGCTGTCACGCGGCACACGGCGTCCGATGGGTGAGGGCGGCGCAGGCAGCTCGGTGGGCCTCGTAGGCCGCAGCTCCAAACTGGCTGGCTTGCGCGCCGCTTCCGCAATCGTCGAAGCGTCAGCTTCCGCCGCGCTGGCCCGTTTGCTTTCGTCCTCTTCTTCCTCGTAGTCATCGTCGGGCTTAAGCTTTATTCTAATAATATCTTTTGACCGATTAACGCTCTTATAAACTTCTGGTTCTGACGGTTCTCGACGCACACGAGGCCGTGCCCGTCTTTCTTGAGCTCTTGCACGATTTTGTGTTTCCTTTTGTAGTTTGTCATCGTCGGGAGCAGAAGTTCGTACCGGAGGGGTAATTGGTTGTGTAGTGGCATCCGATGCCGGAACAGGAGCCGGTGCCGCATTAGGAGCTTGAGCTTTAGCAGGCGATACAAGTGTGACCGGAGTCGGTAACACCCTAGGTAGTGGAGACTCTTTAATGTCTATAGGCGGCACAGCGCTGGCCACAGGCGCGGGCAACGGTGAGGGAGGTGGAGCGCGGGCAGCGGTGCGCTCTACGGTGGCTTCGGTGCGCACCTCGCGCCGGTCGCGCGCGTCCACTGGCGCCGCGCCCTCTGGCAACACCGCGCTCAGTTTTGCGATTTCTAGAAGGCGCTCCTCTACCGCTGCCGCACAGATCTCTGGATCGGTCTCGATGGGCTTCGGCCCACAAAAAGAGGTCTCTAGTAACATTCTGTGCGGCGAGGGGGATCTTGATATGCCCGACACCACTGAAAGACGTCCGACCGATTGACGGCTTTGATGGCTGAAAGCCGAGAGTGCGGAGTGCGCAGAGCACTGTGATCCGACGCTAGACAGTCGGCTCGTGCGGCCGGACACCGCCAGCAGTGCCGCCTCCGAGCCTTGGCTGTCCTTGCGCGAGTGGCGGCGCGAGGCCGGCTGCGGCGGTGCGGTGGGCCGGGGCTCGCCGGGCGCTCCCTCTAAGAAGGCCAGCTCCTCGGTGGACGAGCGCAGCTCCAGCGCGCCGTCCTCGCGGAAGCCCAGTTCCAGGCGAGCGCGCGAGTCCTCGCCCGCGCCCGCGAACAGCGCTAGCTCGGGTGAGCTGTCGCGCGAGTCGTGGTGGCTGGAGCTGGAGGCGCGCGAGATGTCGATACGCGGCGCGGCTGTCGCGTGCAGCCCGCCAGCCGCCTGCAGCCCCGCGGTCGTGCCGGGCGTCGAGTGTGAGCGCGCGCGCTGCTCTGGCAGCGCCAACCCCGCACTCGAACTGCGACACGGGTCTTCGCGTATCTCCGGCAGCCGAAGCGATTGCTTGGTCTCCGGACTCGACTGCAACGAGGATCAAAGTTTTTTAAAGGATAATATTATCAATACTAATGAAGAATAGTCGGTGTAATGTCAAGTAAGGCACGTTGATGCCGTTCGGTATCACAGCAAAAAGCAATAAGCAAGAAGAAGAAGAAGAACGTGAGAGATACATACTGGCGGTCTCACCTCGTCAGAAACGTCGTGGTCGAAGGACGCGATGGGCGCGGGCCCGCGGCGCAGCTGGCGCACGGGCGCGCCGCTGGCCGCCATCGGCCGCGGCCGGCGCTCCGCCGCGCGCGTTACTGCCGCATGCTCCCAGCGCCTGCCCGCACTCGCACTCGCGCACTCGCACCTCGGCCCTTCCGAGCCTCACATTAATAATGTACAGACATGTGGCATTCTGTTGTCTGTTGCTGACTGCACCACGATACAATTTGTAGAAGTTTTAATGATAAGGTTACTAAGAAATTATTTTAGATGGGTAGGATCGTTATTTTCATCTTCTTTGCCACATGTGCCTCCTAAGTGAAAGTATTATTTTGAATAATTTTATATATAAATATTATAACAAGTTGGATTGCGCTCGTGGATAACTGTGGGTTCATTTCATATCAGATATTTAGGAATGTTCACATGACACATAGCGCGCACTCGGCGGGCGGTGCGGGACGTCCGGCCGGTCGATAGGGCCGCGGCTCGGCTGCTGTCGGCGGCTGGCGGAAGACGCGCGCCGCGCATGCGCGCCGTCCGCGCACGCGCGCTTGCTGCCCCAGTTCACGATCTGTTGCACTTGGGCCGTTCCGCGTTATGTAAGACGAACTTGTGGCGCGCGGCAACCTTCTAGCGTTAGATCAATGGTGCGCTGCTCGACCCTCAAACACAAACTTTATTGCATCCCACATCAAAACACGTAAACAGATGGGACAGAGATACTTATGTATGTAGCGACGATATATGTATGTAGACCTTGTCGAACGAAGCATGCTTTAGATTATACCGAAATGAGGATGAAGCTTTTTTAATGAAATAGTCAATACTCTTTATTAGCATTCCATATGTTATAAAGGTGGTACATTTTAAACAATATGGACCCGCTTGGCCAGCTTACAGAAGTGTGAGAGCTATAAATACTTTGATAAATAGTAATATACACATGCAGTCAAAAAAGTATCGGGAATGGATGATTTGTTTTTGGTTCCAAATTCAAATTTTAGATTTTTTTATTGTTGCTAGATTGGTTGCTAGATTAGACAACTGTTTTCCATTTTGGCGCGGAGTTTAGCTAAGTTGCATCTGTTATGTGTTATGTAGGTGTATGTGTATGTATACAGTGCGGTTTTTAGTTTTATCACATCTAGTGCTTATTGCGAATTACATAATGAACAAAAACATCAAACAAAGAGTTTGTCCTTGTATCGACAATGAAATTTCATGTTCGGAGTCACTGAAAGTGTTACAGAGGGCTTAAGGTGAATCGACTTTATCAAAAACACGTGCATTCAGAAGCAGTCTACATGTGAGGGCTGGTTTGTCTCGCTTTGGTAGGCCATCAACCTCTGCAATTGAACTTAACATAGCAAAGGTGAAGGAAATACTTAGTGATTGAAAATCCTCATTCAAGTTTGAGTGAGATACCGAACTTTCTGTAACTCACTCACACTCATATTATTTGAGCGTTATGCAGCATTTGAGAGAACAAATTCGAGGAAAAAGGCCAGATTTGTTGAAAGAAAATTCTTTGACTTTGCACTACGAAAATGCGCCTTCGCACAAGACCATCATTGAGGACGAGTTTTTGACCAAACACTTAACAAATACCATCGAGCAACCACCGTATTCGCCAGATATGAGTCCACCCAACCTGTTTATTTATCCTAAACTCAAATTACCACTCGTGTTTATATCGCCACTGACTTCTCCACATACTTAAAAGTTATTTTTTTGCTTTTTAGTTTTTTTTAGAAGTCGGTTTTTTTTTCGAAAAAGTTTTTCGTTTTATTTATTTATTTCATACACTATAGAAGTCTTACAGCTATATAAAAACTTAAAAAAGAGAGAAGTCATAGATTACAGAAAACTAATTACATACAAGTCAACTAATTATGAGGTATCATTATCTATCTTCTTCTATCTATACTTATAATAAATCCGTAGAGAGGTCAATTCTGTACATTGAATATATTTTCAAAATAACTATCAAGTGGTGATACTGATGCCAAAAATGCAATCAGTAATTTTTTTGTCTGTCTGTATGTTATTTATAGGAACAAAAACTACTGGACGGATTTCAATGAAACTTGGTACAATTATTCTACATACTCCTGCAGGTTCTGGGCAGGTTATAGTATACTTTTCATCACGCTACAATCAATAGGAGCAGAGCAGTGAAGGAAAATGTTGGGAAAACGGGAGGAGTAACACCATTTTTTAAGCTTTCGTCGCCTGTGCAGCCTTAATGGTTAAAGCTACATAGAAATCATGTATGACGGAAATGTTTTATATAAAACCAGCGGTTTCACCCGCTTTCTGAGGGAAGTACTTTCCATACCCGGATAAAAAGTAGCCTATATGTTATTCTGATGTATAAGCTATATTGTGGTAAAGTTTCATTCAAATCCATTCAGTAGTTTTTACGTGAAAGAGTAACAAACATCCATACATCCATACATCTATACATCCATACATCCATACTTACAAACTTTCGCCTTTATAATAGTATTAGGATTATCTAAAAAATATTCAACAACAGCTAAATAGACATATCTATCTTTAATGGGTGCCTCACAATAACACGTATAACTCCCGATAGTTTAGCAGTTCCTAATTATCATCCCTAATTAACAAAAGATAACATTATAACATCCTACTACTATTATAAAGGCGAAAGTTTGTATGTATGGATGTATATGGATGTTTGTTACTCTTTCACTTAAAAACTACTGAATGGATTTGAATGAAACTTTACCACAATATAGCTTATTCATCAGAATAACATATAGGCTACTTTTTATCTTATTATACAAACTTATACATGAAATACTATAATCAGCCATCGTCCCGTGTCGTTGCCGCGCTCGACGCGGGTCGGCCGGTAGGTATAATAAGGCGGGACGTCCGAGCACGAACTTCTCATCCCGACAAAAGTTAGGCTTTGGTAGCGGTAATCGACATCCACGTACGTAGGCGTAACCGCGGGGGTCCTCTATAGGTTATATATCAGAACAACACATAGACTACTTTTAGTCGCGAAAACCGACATCAACGCGGGCGGAGCCGCGGGCGACCGCTAGTGAGGTATATTATAGACAACGGCAGTTATTACGCTTCAATTACAGTAAAAAAATTGTAGAAAAAAACGGAAAGGTAATAAACTAAAGTTCTCGGTTACTTAAAAAACTTGAGGCTTAAGGATCTTCTGGCTGATGCAACACTTGATGAGAAAGGATCCAAATCATATTGAACTGCGTACCTACTCGCACGCACAATGAGATACATGAGGTACATACATATAAGGGTGCATTAAAACGTAGCAATTTGTTATGCAATATTTTGAACAGAAACAGACAATCAGCAATATTACGCCGGTCTCTAATGGCAATAAATGGAATTCCTTACAGAGTAATCGACTGAGTGGTAAGTTACCTTTTGATGAAAGCAGAGAAATCTAATGAATCGTTTTTGTATATTTTCTATGCGTTCAATGAACTTTTTGTAACGCGGCTTCCATATCTGAGATGCATTGCATAGGTTGACTTCTTACATTGTGCAGTATACAACTCTAAAACAGTCAACAATAGTCTTGACCTTTTTAAAACAGAGATTCGCATTATGAATCCAAGCATTTTATATACTTTTTTCATAATGGCATCAATATGTGCTTCAAAACACGCTTACTGTCATGGTGGACGTCCAGGTCCCGGATAGTATCACATCTTGGCAAAATTTGGTCAGCTATTACTGAGCACTTTGATGGATTTAAGTTTAGTTTATTAGACCGACAATACTATTCAAGATGGTATAGATCAGCTTGAAGTGCTATCCCATCTTCAAGCGATGATATTTTTGCAAAGATCTTCAGCGAAACAATAATTTGGATGATTTCAGGCACAGGTCGATGTCGTTTACATCGATAACAAATAATAAAGGACCAAGCAAAGAGCCTCGAGGCACTCCGCTGGGCACAGCCGCACAGGTACCCACTGGACATGATATATGTAATTATTGCATGAGCACTACCACCTGTAAGCTGTTGTCAGTATAAGATGAAAACCACCTCAGGGGGTCACCACGAATTCCCACATCGTTAACCTTCTTAACATGGGTTTTGTGGACAATTCGATCTGAATATAGTAATATTCGGTGTAAACGACATCGACCTACATACCTTCGTCCATAGCAACGGTAATAAAGTCATTAAAATAAACAGAGTTTTGAATTTGTAGATCGTTCCCTCAAAAAAACACGCTGGAAAGTGCTAAATGGGCAGAATGCTGGAAAGGGCAGGATACAACTGATTGTAAATAATTCGATTAAAAAATAGAATATTTTAGCAATAATGCACAATTTTGATATAGGTCTATAATTAGTAACTTCAGATTTGGTCCCCTTTTTATAAACAGTTGTAATAAATGCGGATTTCACCTAAATAAAGAGTTAGAAAACAGAATTGAGAAAGGTAAGGCAATAGAATATATTATCAAGGCCAGCACCTTTTGACGGGTCCAAATTATTTGTGACAGTGTCTGTAAAAACTTCTATATGATAAATATCAGACAAGGTGGTAACAGCTGCCGAGGAGGGAACCAGGCCTATTGGGAAGATTTGTGAGTAATAACTCATCAGAGGCTAGCCCGGGAATTAAGAATGAGGTATGTAAGTTGGAATGTTGGAACCATGACTGGAAGGGCCAGAGAGTTAGCAGAAGTGTATAAAAGAAGGCGAATTACTATAATATTAGTAATAACTCATCGTTATATTTTAATGTATTGGAAATAGCGTTCGTTTTGTATTGTTTTACTAGTTTCTGCCCGCAACTTCGTCTGCGGATCCTATCGCTTATGCCAGCGACTATGGGGTCGTCAAAATCGAAGATTGAAATGTCTGATATCGAATGTTGTAGCTGGGCTCTTGGAGTTCAACAACAGCTGTCCAGATCTTCAAATTTATTCTCGCAGCAGAAAATGCTCGTCACGTGGAACAGTTTTCGCTATGGCAGCATTTCTGTATTTCTTATAGTTTAGCTGGTCTGTTGCTGTTCTGCATCAGATGTTCAAATTTCCAAAATAATTTATAGCCTATATGTTGCCCAGACCTAACACAAATACAACAAAAAAAGAATCATTCAAATCTGTCCAGTAGTTCCGAAGATTAGCGCGTACAAACACGGTATGATGATGATGACTAGCGGTCGCCCGCGGCTCCGCCCGCGTGAGTGTCGGTTTTCGCGACAAAAAGTAGTTTATGTGTTGTTCTAATATATAACCTATAGAGGACCCCCACGGCTACGCCTGTATGGATCTCGATTCCCGCTACCAAAGCCTAACTTTTGTCGGTATGAGAAGCTCGCGCTCGGACTTCCCGTCTTATTTATACCTACCGGCCGACCCGCGTCGAGCGCGGCAACGACACGGGACGATGGCTGATTATAGTATTTCATGTATAAGTTTGGTATTTCTATACCGATTTCTATGATTCTCTTTTTGTAGAATATGTAATAATGTTATCTTTTGTTAATGTTATCTTATCTTAATTAGGGATGCGCGAGAATATTATAATTATAAACATAAGAGTAAACCAATCAATAATATATAATCAGAAAGCTCCGAACTGCTAAACTATCGGGAGTTATACGTATTATTGTAAGTCAACCATTAAAGATAGACATATGTTGTTGTGGAGTATTTTTTAGATAATTTTATGTAGAATATTTCCGTCATACATGATTTCTATGTACCTTTAACCATTAAGGCTTCACACGCGACGAAATCTTAAAAAATAGTGTACCTAACTTCTCCCGTTTTCCAAACATTTTCCTTCACTGCTCTGCTCCTATTGATTGTAGCATGATGAAAAGTATGCTATAACCTGTCCAGGAGTATGAAGAATAATTGTACCAAGTTTCATTAAAATCCGTCCAGTAGTTTTTGTTTCTATAAATAACATACAGACAGACAAAAATTTTACTGATTGCATTTTTGGCATCGGTATCGATCACTTATCACCCCCTGATAGTTATTTTGAAAATATTCAATGTGCAGAATTGACCTCTCTACAGATTTATTATAAGTATAGATTATAAAATTCCAAAAATCTTTTGAACATATTCAATAGATTTTTTCGTTTAGGTAAGAAAGAACACGAACGAGTCTTAACTCTGTTAATTTAATTTATCGGGATGATTACCACAAGTTTTGAACCCCTTAAGGTATTTATATTTTTCTGTAATGGTTCTAATGAGTGATGCACTGTAGCAAATAGGGTAAGATTCATCACGTACAAGACAAGCTTTTGTGGTATATGCATATTCTGAAATTATTTTATAGTTCCACTATATATATTTCCACTAGATATTGAACATGAAACTATTTCTGATTGACATCTACTCGATGTGAACCAAGCATGCATGTTATGTAAAACACAATGCAAAAAATACTTAAAAAACAAAAACTAATGAAAAATATAAAACAAAAAAAGAAAAAAAAACGAATAATAAAATGAGACATTTTTCAAATCGGTTTGCAAACGATGAAGTTAAAAAGTTTTTATTTCACTTTTTTTAGTTGTGATCTTGCGATACACTTATAACCCGACCCAATTAACCCGTACACTGCTACGATACATTGTTTTATTATGAAGTTCCCGTGACTCCCTTCCACCTTCCGATTCCATCATCAGATCTGTTCGATAGTACGTTATAGCCGACTGCCCCGTTGGTCTAGTGGTCGCAAGGCGTGACTGCTGTGCACGGGGTCTCGGGTTCGAATCCCGGGTCGGGCCGAAATCGCTTTGTGGGTTTTGAGAAACTTTCACAAAGCAGCCTGGAGTCTGGAAGTTGGTGATTGATTCACCCGTGCATCGGAGAGCACGTAAATGTCGGTCCTGCGCCTGATCTCTCTCCGGTCGTGTCGGATTGCCGTCCCATCGGATTATGAGAGTGAGGGAATAGAGAGTGCACCTGTGTCTGCGCGAATGCTTGTGCACTATAATATGTCCTGCGCAGCTGGCTGATCTCCATAAATGAGAACGGCCGCCGTAGCCGACAATCGGCCTGGATGCCATCATAGCCAAAGTGCATCTTATGACAATTTTAACAAGCCCAAACAAGGCTAAGATACATTGATTAATTACGGAGTTCCGGTGCCTAGCTTCCAGCTCCATTATCATCATCAGGTTACTTCGATGATATTATTTTCAACATAACTGTTAAGAACTATTTATTTTTTATTTGTATTGCTATAGTCGCCCTTCATTGTGATATCTATTTGAGTATGAAGTACCGTTGGCCATTTCTGGTCTTCTTCATCAGCTCCACTTCATCGAATGTTACGTTTTGACTGTAAATGCTTAAGTTCTCGAGGAAAATACCAAAATCATCATATGGTTGCCTTTAATATTTGAGGAGTTCCCTTGATTTCGCCAAGATTCCATCATCAGATCCCAACCTGGTGACTATGGGACCATTTGGGATGTATACCCTTTCCAACAAAAAAATAATTTTTCAAATCGGTTGGATCGACGAAGTTATGCGCGAACAAACATACAAAAAAAAATAGAAACATCCGAATTGAGAACCTCCTCCTTTTTTAGAAGTCGGTTAAAAATATATTGTGTTGTACGCGTCGCGACAAATATGGCCATTACCGTCCAAATCTTGAAATCCGACACAGAATTTTGCCCCGTGGAGTCGATTTTTAGCGTGGCTAAGACTTTTTCGAAAGTCTTCCTCGAGAAAATTAATTCCATAGCCATGTGATCTCGACCTTTGTGTTTTGATCTTTGTAATTAAACAAAAAGACTTATAGATATTAGAGGTTTAGTAATTTGAGATCACATGGCTATGGACTTAAGTTTTTCGAGGAAGATGCATTCGTGGTTAAGACTTTCGAAATAGTGAATATTCGAGATTTAGTTATTCGAGATCGCATGACTACGGCGTTATGTTTTTCGAGATGGCGAGCATTCGTTGTTAAGTTTTTCGAGGTAACGTGCATTCGTTGTCAAGTTTTTCGAGGTAGCGTGCATTCGTTGTTAAGACTTTCGAACTCATAAACTTGCGGGGACATGACATTCGGTGTTACACTTTTCGAAGTCACGTATCACACTCGTGTACACCGACGAATGTGTTGCGGCCCGGGGGAGGGATGTGAATGAGATACACCCGTTTTGCTCATTTAAATTTTATTCACAACAGAACATAAGGTCCGCGATGTAGGTCGGCAGGTACTAAGTACTCGAACAGGGCTAGAATACCTTCTATTATATCCATTTATATCGTATAATATAATAATATATGTTATATTTGTGTACAACGCAACTAGCAGTTATTCATACTGAACTTTTTACATTGCTCTAGTGTCTATGTGCGGGCAAGGGGTAAGTACCAACGAGTACAATAGGTTACAGGATACTCTTACAAACATTATCACCTAAGTTTAATTTGCAAGTAGTGAAGTAGACAGCACGAGTATACGTAATCTTTAACAGCGCAACAACTAATTACCTACTGTGTTTACATGCTCAAAGTAAATAGGTACCGGCACTTACTACCGCAATCATATATTACAATCATATAGGTATATTTTATACATTAATTACTTGTTTTTTTCTTTATTGTAGCATTATTTAAATAGTATGACATCGAGCAACACGAAGCCAAGCAGTCGGTCGCGCGCTGGCGCATCCCACTGACAGGCACCTGTACAACGGTGGGCAACGTCCGCTATCGATTACGACTCTTTACTTCTATCGTAGTATATACAGTTTAGATATGAATCTGTACCTTATAGCATCTAACAATAAATGGAATCCACGATGATGTTGCTAAATACCAGAAAGTTTTTTAAATACATTTTTATGCAATGATAGAAATAGCAAAGCGCATTGCCGGGGCACCGAGATCGTATCCGATCTCGGCTCTATGATCTCGTCGTACCGTACGGTACAGGTACGGTGTGGCCGCAGCGACACCCTAGTCGGAGTCCGAGTCGGAGGAGGGCGGCTGCGGCAGCGCGGGCGCGGCGGGCGCGGGCGCGGGCTCGGCGTGCCGCCCCGCCGTGGCCAGCGCGTACGCCGGCGCCGCCTGCCCCGACGTGCGCTCGATGCCCACGCTGCAACACGAGGGGCGGTCACGCGGGGACAAGGGGGCACACACACATCGGCACACCAGGCATGACTCACATGTACTCGTGGCGCGCGAGGTATCGCACGTATTTCTCGGGCGGGTCTGCGTCGTGCTGCTGCAGCGACACGGAGCGCACCGTCATATGCGACACCTGCGTGGCCGGCATGGTGAACTCGACGTGTGCGTGGCTGGCCAGCTCGGCCGGCACCTGGTCGTACGACGTCAGCGCCATGCGGCAGACCAGGTTGTGCGTTGTGTACGCACCTGCACAAACCCTGCCTTAACGCACGCGCACACACTACTGGCGTCGTCTCACCTCACCTACTTATGTGTGTACGTCAACATAATGACAAATTGAGTTTCAGTTTGGAAGTTGTCCCACTATAATTATCATTCTGTTTGTATAATATCGAAAATTTACAAATTGAAGGGATATTCATTCACTTGAGTGTTAAGGGGGTTACTACGTAAGTATTTTACAATCTGTGCTAGTAATACAGTGTTTATCTCAAGCTCCGCGTTCCCAACCGTCAATATCGGATACTGACCCTGTCCCTCCTTGGGCAGGCGCGGCATCCGCCACACGATGGCGCGGTGCTGATGCTCGTACTTGGCCTGTCCGGAAGTCACCTCGATCAGCGACTCCTGCAGCGTGTCCACCGCGCCCAGGAACCGCTCGATGCCTTTGATCTTACCCGTGCGTCTGCAACCGCCACACAAATGTGCTTAATAATTCTTATTATCGAGTGAGCTGCAGGTTTTGAATCAAAGTTGCGGCAGCAAACGTATCCAATCGCATTTGCTGCCGCAACAAACACAAAGCGACAAAATGACACAAAAAATGAAGCCAAAGTGAAATAAAAAAAAAACACAACTAGCCCTACTGTCAGAGTTTTCTCAAATCCGGCTAACTGCCTCAGAGGTGGAATTGTAACAAAGACTGATAGCACTCGAGGTTGTCGGCTTTGTGTGGCCTCTCAAACCCAGGGGTGAAACACCACACATACACACACATCTATTATCCAGCAATCGAATTTGCAACCACGCCATCCGCGACCACCGGGGCGGTTCGGTATCAGTGCAGACATTGATAGGATAGTGTTAGGTATCGATGACATGGGTCGGACGGGGTTTCTTTTACCTAATATTATTTAGTAATATTTTACGGGCCGTATTTATTTTCAGCAGGCGAATACTGCCATTTGTGTTACCTGTGCGCAGATTTGACTGATCCGTAGCGGAAGTGCTTCTCTACGCGGAACAGGTATATCCAGCAGTCAGGGATGGGGAAACGTATGGCCACGTCCTCGCACGGCACCTGCCCCAGCTTGCGCGAAGCGAAGCCCGGAACCAGCGCGTCCGCGCGCAGCTCCACCTGCGAACAGTGCCGCCCCTGTCAGTGCGAGAACACTCGGCACGCACGTAGTGCACGTGCACGTGCACGCAGCACGCCAGGCACCCACCTTGTTACCAGTGACGCACCACACGGCCTTCAGCTGCAGCGGCAACTCGCGGTTCTTGGGCGGGCGCACGCGGAACCTCATCAGCTCGATGTAGCACGCGTCCGGCGGCTTGAACCTGCACACAGCACGGCACGCTGTACACCTCTCAAACTCGCAACTACACTCACTATCAACTCGTTTCATAAATATAATCAAGCGTGACACTGGTACAGATTTGAAGTAGTGATAGGTAGTGGAGTTGTTACATAATGTATAGGGTGGCAGTACTTAATGATCTGGGTGTTGGCAAACTCTTGTGGTTGCACGCAGGCGTGGAACTCTGCATCTTCGACGCGGATCCACTCCTCCGTGACGACGGGGATTATGTCGTGGCGGCCCACCACCTCCTTGCCCTGGCGCCGCAGGTCGTTCACGCCTAGCTCTACGTCCGGCATGCCTGCACACACACTACTGTAGTATCCCGCCAGGGGGCAGGGCTCAGGCGACGGCAACTCCACCTACCGCTAAGGAAGCCGAGAAAGAACAGGCGCACCCGCGCGATCTGCTTCAGCACTGAGCCCTCCGCGTCCTGCTCCACGTACAGCTCGTCCACCGCCGTGATCTGCACCTGCGCACACCACCCACAGTCACTGGCTGCAGTGCCGGTAGCACGAGCTGCCCGGGCCGGTCGCTTACCTCCTCCATCTTGTAGGTGAGCGCGCGGTCGCGGTGCGCGGCCAGTCGGAACAGCGCCTCCTCCACACAGCAGCTGAACTGCTTCACGTCTTCGTACGACAGGGAGCCCAGCTTGAACAGCTGCGACACCTGCGCAGCGACGACACTTAAAATAAAAATTATGTTTATGCTATATTAATATAAATGATGTTGAATTTGAAAAGTCTAATCCTACGAAGAAGAAAGGGCTAGATATTACATGGTGTTTTTTAATATAGTCCTAATAATTCCATATTGATTATTTTTTTAATAATTTTAGGTTCAGCCAGCGTTTCATTGCAGACGCTGGCTTCAGGCAAACAAAACTGTAAATTTCGTCATCATATTAGAAATATCTAAATTTACTACAATATTCTGTATGTATTATACCTGAAATCTTCCTCTTGAATCCCTCTACCTATAAAAAACCGGTTTCCAAATCCGTTCCGTAGTTTTAGAGATACATATAAAAAGTATACATATTACAGGGATATACAGACAGTGGTATCGACTGTTTGACCTGCGGTGCGTGTTCCACGGGCAGTCCGAGCTTGCGCAGGTCGCTTCCGAACTCCTTGACGCCCTGGTAGTCTCCCTGGATGGCGTACGCCGCGAACTGTGACAACTTGTTGGTGATGCGCTCCGCCTTCGTCACCTGCCCCGGCCTGCGACCATAGCGTTAACTTCACCATTACATCTTTTGGACTTTTTAAATTACGAACTCATTTGAGAGCTCAAGACCTAGTTACGTCCGACTAAGTTTGTCAAATCTTTATGAGGCATTAACTGCATTAGCTTGTAAGTAATAGAAAGCTCTACCTACTTTGTTTTCATTTGAACAGACCTTCCAATGTTGAGGAGCTATATTTTAACACATGGATCAGGTCTAGGATCAGATGACGGAAATCTTGAGAAATCAAGAGCAACTTTCGAAAATGGTAGGCAAGTATTAAGTAAAAAGTTGACACTTAGATGTATGTCTGATGACATTTAAAAGCAGTTAAGGTGTAGGGCTGACCTGATAATGGAGACGGCAAAGAATTTAGGGAATGTCTCAACGATATCTACAAACTACCTCGTGTTTGCACTTGTTATTTTTTTTATTTCGACGCCGACTTCTAGAGGGATTACTAAGAAGTTTCTTTTTTGCTTTTCAGTGTTCTTGGGAGTCGGTTTTTTGTTTTTTTTTTTATGAATTAATCTTATGAAGAAAGTTAATATTTAAATTAAAGAAATCAAAGCAGAGAGTACTCGGGATCGTTGACATCGCGGGTTGTAAGTTAACTTGGCCGCGCACGTGACGGTGTGCACGGCTTTGCATAGACCTATATATGTATACTACATAAAGATATATATGTGAAAGAGGAGCGGGTACCTGACTCCGGGGCGCTCCTTGTAGAAGACGTACTGCAGCTTGACGGTGAAGATCTTGCCGAACTGGTCGAACTGCTGCGCGCCGATGTCGGACACGGAGTAGCACGCCTGCAGCGGCAGCTCTTGGAAGGGCTCCTTGTCGGTCGGCGCGTTGTACAGCTGCACCACCGGGTTGTCACCCACCAGCGCCACGCGCACGAAGATCTTCTTCCAGAACCTGCACCACCAAACAGCTAACCGACGCGGCACAGTGTGCGCACAGTCCATTTTAACAATAACTCGGTACCTCCCCTTTTGGGGTAGCTTCGTTGTTTTTGTTTACTCGGTTTTTACTGAAGGCGACTTCGAAATATCCTCGACTATTTCTAGAATATTTTAGTTTTCAGAAATGCAATTTAGGTACATAAGATGGCAGCGCTGTAACTTCAGGTCTAAATAATACATAATTATTCAAATTGTATTATTCGATCACTTTTTAAGTTATTTGTTCTTAAACACAAAAGGTATATTTTTCCTAACTTTTATTTAGATTCTAGTACAGAAAAACGAATTAAATTGTGGAAGTACATGCCAGTAAATTATGTTAATGAGCATTTGCGCCTCTTTTCTGATCTCAACCTTACTCTGGAATTAAAAGCACTTCCTAATAGGTTAAGTTAGGTAAATGTATCATACCCTCTCGGTTCGATTGGAACCTGTTCTATCTGACAGCTGTTTGGAGCTGACGCATACGCAGCGTCGTCTGGTTGCAGACAAAGCTTTGAAAGCCCTCATTGTGTTAGCCCGCACTTACCGTGCAGCGGCCATAGACCATGCACGTTTTCATTTGTTATTTATGTAACTAAAATATCGCAGAATAGTGTACTGGCCTTTGTCCGGTAATTTTCTTTTTGTTGGGCTGTCGCAGGTGCATCTCCCAGCCGGGGCCGGAGTACTTGGTGCGTGGGAAGTCCTCGAGCGGCTGCGAGACGTCATCGTCAAACAGGGGCGTGGGCGGGCTTTCGGCGCTATCATCGCGCGGCGGCGGCGAGGTGCGCGCGCCGCTCGTGTCGAAGGGGTTGGCGCGCGGCGAGTCGGGCAGCGCCTGCGGCCTCGGCGGCGGTGCCAGCGCCGGCACGGCCGCCTGCTCGCTGCCGACTTCACTCTCTTTTGGCCTGCGCAGTAACATCACCACCACCTCAGCCATTGCCGCGTTTGCAAACGCAATAAAATGATTACGCAAATTTTCAATTAGTTTTTATTTTGTTGTTGGCCAACTAAATATTAAATTGGAACAAGAAACACATATAATAACAATCTACATATGTATGTATATATCTAGAAGATCTCGTTTTAAAGTTTGAGTATGACTGAATGAACATTTCATCACTGCTCGTCTAGGGGTTTCGAACGTGTCAATTCGATTTTAGAGATGCTGAGGACATAACGCTAGAATAGTTATCTATAGTGAACCTTCAAACTGCAGACCAAACGACAGTCTGACTGAGTAGGTACCAGTGTCTTATATGGAGCGACCGACTAGCTAACCTATTCAATACTTTTCCCTGCGATAGCCCTTGGTAGAACTGGCCCTGTCAGACTTTCTAGCTTCTGACTAGCTGTTTATATCTACAACCATCCTCTCCGTCTTACTTACTTTTGGTTTTTGTATTGTTAAGTTACTAATAACGATTTTTTGTTGCGGCAATAATATACCGGAGAGAAGGCATTGATGACTGCGACTTGTAATGGAAAAGTTGCATTTCTTTCCCATTACAAAGTAAATGCTGGCCGGCCTAGTCTTACTAGACTGGTAGGCCTTACTTAACGTTACCTAGGCCAGAGCAGCTTTTGCACAGTTCTCAACTTCAGATAGAAACAGAATTAGAAGTCAGAATATGGTTATCTACCAGTGGGTGGCCTTACCTGATAAAGACGGAAAAGGTGTCATCCGCGGAGTCCCGGGAGCCCTGGTGGTCGAGGCGCGGCGTGGCGGCGGGCGGCGGCGGCGCGCCCATGCTCAGGAACGGGTCGAAGGCCTCCGCCTCGAAGCCGCCTGGCACCGCGTCCGTCGCGCCGTCCTCGCCCCACGCTCCTGTGCGCCAAGTTTTGTCAATGCCCAATGCACTACACACGCGTGTGACGCCAATCTTTAAACCATGTATCCCAAAATCCCTTAGAATAGCTCCACCATTTCATAATTTCAGTGATTTAAATTTTCATAATTATTAAGTAATGTTTCTTCATGGAAACGGGAGATTTAAAAAACCCTTTTGTTGTCACTCTATTGCTCTGTCTAGGGCCTACATTAATACTTATTCTATGAGTTCTTCCTGGTATGTATAGTTATCAAACACAAAGCACATCCAAAACCCAAGGATGTGTCAAAAGCATGACAATAAAAAGTAGGTAGGAGAATGCGAGGTTTCGAAACCTAAGGGCAAGGTCATGGTATAAAGATTCTAACTCGCACTCTTATGATGTGACGTCATAGTTCTTATTTTCATACAAATTGCACGGAGAGTAACCATTTTTAACTGTTTGAATGTTTTTAGACTTTCGCGACTTATGTACGCATATTATACACAACACACGGGTCTTAATCGCGATGAAAAATTATAATACTTCACGGAGAGGCTGTCATCAGTCCACCCGTGACCACGGTCGGTGTAATGTAATAGAGACGTCTGTCGGGAGAAATAGAGGTAGCGTACATGCCTTTATATTTTTTTATCGCGAAAAGACCCGTGTGTTGTGTATAACATTTTTGACAGGTCAATAAAAGTTATGAATTTGACTTGTTGTCCACTACCCTATCCAGTAGTAAGTATAACTATATCAAATATGAACTTTTATCCTTTCAGAGTTATTTTTTTCCAAGTTACCAGTTTACTGTCGCTAATAACCTTAATTATTTGTTTGTCGCGATTTGTGATCATCACAGATATATATCTGTGGTGACTATTAAGTTTGACCCCGTAGGTACGCGCTATTAAGATGATTTTGACGTTGTGTAACTTACCTGAGTTTAAGTTATTGGCACCAGTGGCATCGAATTTAGCAGAGAATGCGTCAAACGCATCCTGGCTACTGGGGAAAGCATCTTGTGGCATTGTTTCTGAGTCGGACGTAGTGCCCCAGCCAGCATTCGTTGAAGGCGAAGGCCCCCTCGCTTCAAAGGCGTCTTCTGGTGCTACGTCGAATGGTCGCGAAGAGTGTAAAGTTTCATCCAAAGTTTCAACGGGAGGAGATGTGAAAAGATCAGCGTGCGCTTCTCCCTGAGCACTCATTGATGGAGTTTCAGCATTACTGAAAACATCATTGTCTCCTGACATAACAATGTCCTCTGACTTAGTTCCAAATATATCAACAACAGGATCTGAAAAGGGGAGAGTTCCATCCACTGATTCAATAGCAGTCTCGAACGGATTGCGTTCGACTTCCACACTGGACTGCTGACTTGGAAATTCCTCTTTTATAGCATCAGCGAAAGGAGAAGTTGTAAAATTTACAGGGTTAACAACTGTCTGTGGTTCTGAACAATCCATAGGTGCCACCGTGTCTGGAATTGGGTTAATTGTTGAAGACCGCTCGGTCAGCGTGCATGTGGAACCTGGTTCCTCCACTTCAAACCCGGTTTGGCCGGGTATTGTCACAGCGGAATTTGGTATTTCACCCAATAATGATTGTGGCGTACCTTGACTGGCATCAATAGAAATATCATCTATTATATCATCACTCAAAAAATCAATTTGTTTTTCCTCTTTTTTCGGAGCCGAGTATAAACTCATAATAGCTTCTTTCGTGGGCTTAACAGGAGCGGGTACAGGTGCATCGAACAGATTGATGTCATCCACGTGCTGGTCAGCTGGAGGCGCGGCGGGTGGCGCTGGTGGGGCGGCAGGAGGGCGCGGCGGCTGGGGCCGCGGCGGTGGCGGTCGCCCGGCCGGTGGTGGCCGCGCGGGCGGTGGCCGCGTTGGTTTATTTCGATTGATATCAAAACTATCAGTGGGTGGTTCTTCAGCCGGCTCAGGTTCTGGAGTTGGGCTGGGCGAATGAATGTCACGCACTGACACAGGGCTTGGCGTGCGTGTTGGTGGAATACGGTCCAAGAGGTGTGAACTGGTAAATTCCATCTGACCAGTGACGCTTAAAATTAAATTCTGAGTTTCAGGTGGCAACGGCCGGGCAGGCAGTTGAGGTCTTTGGATTTCTTCCTCGCTTAGAAATGTGTCATCGATCGTAGTAGAAACTAATTCAAGTTCCGTAGGCTTGGCTAGGCGTTCGTGATCCAATGAGTTGCTTGAGAATATATCCATCGCGGTAGTAGTGTTCTCAGAAAATCCTTCGTATTGTTTCGCCCCAATACCAGTTGGTTCTGCACTTCCAAAAATGTCAACGGGTACCGTATCTCCAGCGGGCGGTTCATAACCACCACCAAAATCCGAGAAAGGATTGCTAGTGGCAAAAGGATTGTCGCCAGAAAAGGAGTCCGGTTCCGCATCTGTCGTCATAAACGGATTAAGTACATCTGTAGTCACTGGAGCGCTGGGTTCATTCATACTTAAAAAAGGATTATACGCCATTATTGATGCTGGTTAATATTTATTAACCTAAAAATTCAGATTCCAACAACTTTAATTCTGTTTTTCCGGGATTTAAATCGCTCGCGAATGATGTATCAAATGGATCGAAGTCTTTGTCAGGCACCGATCTGTTTGAGTTTGATGGTTCTGGAGTCAGAGCTTTCACTTGGAATATGTCGTCTGAGGGATCCAGTAAATCGCGCTCATTAGTTTCTTCACTATTGGTATCCTCACAAGAAAACTCTTTAGCAAGAAGTTTTAGTTCAGTTTTACAAGGTACAATGTTGCTCGCAAATGAGGTATCAAACGGGTCAGGAACTGTAGAAGATATTTGTGGTTCCGATGGAGTTAATACTTTGGCTTCAATTTCAGTTGGTGCACTGTGCAACAAATCACTTGCCTTCACGTGTGCTTTGATGTTACTTGTTTGCGAGTATTCAGAATGCCTCCTCTTATTTTGATAGTTAGCTTTCGGAGCTAAGTCCTCATCAGATCGCGTGCGTGTTAAGATATCTGACACAGTGTCAACTGCTTCTGCTTCCTCACTGGTGTCCTCAGTGATTGAAAGTTCCCGGGTATAGTAGGGAGTGACTGGTTTAGCTAACTTAACTTTCGCATTCAAGTCAAGAGATTCTTCTACGTTTACGTTAAATACAACACTTTTGCTAACAGTAAGATTTTCAGGGCGTGATGCTCTGCGTTCTGTTTTCTTCGGCTCGTCCGCTCTGGGATCAAAATCAGGATCACTTGGGATTCTGTATATTGGAGTAGAGCTTGAACTTATTAATTCTTGTTCCAAAAGTTTTAATTCTACTTTGCCAGGTGCTACAATCCTATCAACAATTGTTGTGTCGAACGGATCAATGTCACAGTTATTCACATCCACTGGATCTAAAGGAGAATCTCCTAACTGTGTCAAGTCAGTAGCACTTCCACTCAGTAAATCACGCACCGCTTGAGTTTCTTCTTTATCAATAATGTCGTCAGACGTAATTGATTCCCGAATACCGGAGGGATCAGTCAAATGAATACGAACAGAAGATTTCCTTCTATTGTTTAATCTTACACAAACTTCTTCAGAACGAGGATCAAAATCGTCGTCGTCTTCGAGAACAGCTACCTCTTTATTAACCTGTAGTTGAGTCACGGGTATCACAGCATCTGCAAAACTAGTATCAAATGGATCGTCTTGATCTAAATAGGGATCTAGGACATCAATCTGATCTTCGACGATGCTTTCTGCAAATACGAATTCATTTTTATCAGCTTCAAAGGCTGACCACGATTCTTTCAAAACAGGTTCTGCTCTAATTTCTGTATCTGCTAGTTTTAGGACTTCTGAACTAACTTCTAGTGATTTTGCAGCAAGTAGGGTGAATTCATCAATTTCTTCACCTACTGACCCTCGATGAGACAATGTAGCCGAATCTTTTGTAGGCGGCGTTTCTTGCTCGCTTTGATTATTTTGCTGAAGTAACGCTGTATGAAGAGATACACTTAAATCTATGGGTGTTGTTATAGGAATATCTGCATCAATGTCCAATATACTTTTCTCAACGGGCTCACTTGAAACAATCGTATCGACTGGTCTTCCCTCGTAATTTTCACTGCTTTCTAGTAAAAGATCGCCTGGAATCACTCTTTTAGGACGCTTACTGGTAACTGTCACATTATCGATTCTACCAGTAAGGACACCGACCGCTATCCCAATGTCTAATGCCTTTTTTCCTTTGGATGTTTTGACTTCTTGCCCTTTTATTAAGGCATCGACATGAGACGTGTCAAATATATCATCATCTTGAAATTCATCAGGCGAGTCAGGTACGTAGGCGAGCTTCACTTCTCCTCGCTCAACAGCATCCACATAGGAGGTGTCGAAAATATCGTCTTGGTCCTCTTCGTCGGACTCGTCGTCAGTAACGCCGTACTCGCTCTTATCACCGTCTTCAGCCTCTGCCTGAGCTTGTAAGAGCTGTGGAAAGTCTGCTTCAGTAACTTCGACTACTGGCCTTTGTGGAGTTTCTTTTTTTTCGGGTTCAACCTGCTTTGGAGGTATGCGTTGAAAAAAAGAGGTCGATTTGATACGATCTAGATCACCCTGGGTTTTTTTCAGCACAGTATCTACACCAGTAGTTAAATCCTTAAATTTAGACCACTCTTCATTTTCTTTGGCAGTGCCTTCTCCGTTTTCAGCGCTTTGCTGTTGATGATGCTCTCTTCTATACTTTTCTAGTTCCTCTTCCGTAAAAAGTTCTTCTTCGCCTTTACGTTTAGATTTTTTTCCCTTTTTCTTCTTTTTAAGACCTTTGGGTAGTTTTAGCATTATACGATTTTTTTATTGTGATTTCGTGTTGCTGAAACAAATAAAACAACATTACAACCCAACGTTATCTTTGAATAATAAATAAAAACAGTAAATTGTTACAATGTAACAATTTCATGTCCGACTTAACTAGGTATGAGGAACTAATCTATCGACCGAATTTAAAGTCATCCGTGTCAAGTTAGCTTTCATCTTGTTTTAGTGAATAGCTTCATCAGTAAGTAAATTAAAAGTCCTAAGCCGTAATACTAGCTCCTTATTTCTCCAGTTAGGTATATGTGAACTGTGAAGTGGTGATATTTTGAAGGAGTAGACTACTTTTATTGATCGACGAACTTCTATGAATGAAAATGTCCATTGTAGGGTGTGTAAGGGGACTGTACGGATTTTTTTTTTATTGACGATATGAATAGAGCAGCTACAGCTTGTAGGCGTGATGCACTAATGGCATTGTCATGCCTTTTGTAGTTTAACAGCATAAGTAATACATGAATACCGATCTTAATTGGTTATGCAAAATTGTCCTTATGCGAACAAAGATAATCAAATACGGAAATAAGTTAACAGTGAGGGAGGTGTAAATTACGATGTAGGAGGGTGCAGGTGAGCGGTGAGGCGAATGCATGGCAATGGGGGCTCCTCGGAGAGCCGCGCGCTGCGAGCGGGCGAGGCCGGGCCGGCGCTGGCCGCGGCCAGCCGAGACACGTACCGGCTCTGCGCAGCCACTTACAGCTAAGGCATACGCTACGGCACTACGCAAGGGGCCTCTGTACCTTCATCGCAACACTCGGACAGCGCGGCGGGCTCGGTTCGCGGCGGCGAGCGGGGCTGCGCTCGGGGGCGCTGTGGCTGGCGGCCGACTGGACCGAGGCAGCGCCCGCATCGACCCGCGCCGGCCTCGCGCAGCCGCGCAGCGCCGCGCGCACCCCGCCGCCCGCCCCGCGCCCCGCTCTGCCCACGCCGAGTTCAAGAGTCGCCACTCAGCTTCCCTAGCCGTGCTTTACGTAATCATTCAAGACAGCTGTCCCTGTCTACAACAAAAATCCCTTGTTACGTTTCTTTATTAAAATAATTAGGTACAACGCATAAGGCTTGTTTTGTAAATGCATGGACTTTCTTGAAGACTTCGCTAAACGATACATGATACTACGAAATAAGCATCTGACCTTTTCTTAAGCAATTGCACCACAGAAGCAAGATCAATATTCCAGAGTAGCAATAAACTTAAGCTTTGTAGCCAATTTGAAATTGATACTTCAAGGCTTAATTCTGTTCATAAAAGAACCAGGACTAGGCTCGTGTACAGGATTTTGTAATCGATATTCGGAGGATCCCTAAGTACTTACAAATATCGTTAGGTACCTTTTATCAGACTTCAGAGGCAGCGACTGCGTGTGCAAACATCCCACAGTGGGTATCAACGATTTGCTACTAACTGAATACCGAACTCACTAACAAATTTATAACACCTGTATCTACTGTATTCATGTGCAAATAAATCCTTTGACTTTAACTAACAGTGTCTGGTGGCTTTGGAAGATATAAAAGCTAATTGTTTCTTGTGTCGTCTACGTACAAGATTAATTATAATATATATCAATAGGGAGCACGCGTCTATCATTAGTAAAGAAATGACAAGTAAAATTAGAAACAAAAACTCGGAATGAAAGCTACCAAATACAAATTCGTTCGTCTTGACATTCTAAACCTTCTGCCTAGCCTTTTCCGAAGCAAGGCATCCAGTTTAACCGGATACAGCTGTGTACAAACCTATCTTGTTTTACTTGGAGCGACTGCTTATCTGATACTCCACCCACTTACCTGGTCAACCTGATATATCTTGGTAAGACTGTTTGTTAGACTTTCTGGCTTCTGACTCGTAACGACCGCCAAAGATGTTCAAATGACAGCCGGGACCCACCAATTGAACAACCCTCTGAAACACGGAAGAACTCGGTGATAAAATGCGTAATCAGAAGGTATCCGTGCACGGACAAGCATTGCTTAACTTTATGGACGAATCTTAATTTCACCTCGTGAAATTAATATTTTGTACCTACAAATTGTACAAACTGTAGAATTGGACGGGTGTAAAGTTGTCTATATGTTATGGCTCGTACCGTAATTATTTTTTTTGAGGCAAATCCTACATCGATCAGGATATGCCTCGCCCGAGGCAAGCGGAGGAGCTATACCGATATCGATTTTTCGACGCCACCTGCTCGAGCCCCATCTCTCGCACGGGCCGGAACTAGCAACTAAGCAGGATGCACGCCGAAGGATCCGATCGAGTAGAGACGGAAATTGCCTGAGTCTATCGCTCCTAAACGGTTCTTGGGGGGCGGAAATATAGGGCTAGTCCGCCCTCCTCATGCCACTAAGTGTTAATTTCTCAAATCACATCCTCACAGAAGGAAAGCACCGAGTCCCGCGATCCGCGACGGGCTGCAGCCAGGGACGGTCTGCTACCTCAGTTGTCTGTGCATGCCACTGCTCCTCCCAAGCCGCATACAGCGTGTCGTAGTGTTTTCAAGCGTCCGGCTACCTGCCTATGTGACACACTTGCCAAAGCAGCCATGCACTGGCAGCACCTGTGTCGCCCGAATGGTCAGGGAACCATGCCACGTCACGAACCATTATATTAGAATTTACTTAATGCTGAATAACTACTTACTGATATTATGCTATTCAAGAATATTTTCATACTCATGATACGTTCGAATGCCTTGGGCTGACATGTGAAAATTGCAGATTAACGTTAAACAACAATAGCTGCACAAATCCTATTATGATGACAATGACAACACAAGCTGATATGAGCACGATGCTCTTTCTTTGGTGCAGGACCGGGCGAGACGGCGCGGAGTGCGCAGTCCGGCGCTGCCGACGTGATTTCGTGGCGCCACCGCCACCTGCGCCTGCGCCGATAGCGGCATCCACGCCGCCGCCACCTTCCTGAGCGCTCGCATTTACTACCAACTCTGGCTTTAAAATATTTTGAGTAGCTGGAGTTTCAGTCATCTAAAGGGCTTCTTCACTAAATATATCACTTCCACGGCAAATTTATGACTTCGCAAGTCTTAAATCAGTCCACCACACATGACATTGGCCGGACAAAGCTGAGAGTAGATTTCAATTAGAAGAATTTCAGGTAGGCATATGGTCTACAATAGTTACCTACAACAAGTACAACTCACGATAATTAATCCAAATAAATATAAAATAAAATCAAAGGTAAGTCATAATCAGCAACTATGAAGTCTAGTCCTACCATACTGACCACTGACAATTAAATAATGCAATATAACATCCCGTACAGACATAAATCAAATCAATTTTTATGAAAACTGGAAAAAAAGGTTCAGAGTACGAAGTACATATGTACATATATATATGTCGCCGGGAAATGAGGATATCAGGTATTTCACGAAATCCCTAGGGATATCACGAAAATCCGGAAGACGTCAAATACTCTTGTTTATTACATCTTCTTCCTAAAAGTATCTAGTGATATGACGAAACACCAATTTATCGTCAGTGATATCGTCATTTCACTAAACTAAATCTAGTAAAATGTCAGAAAAGCGGATACTGCCAAATAAAAATCGAGCCATGCATTTCTCTCGCTCGCTCTAATACCCGCACGGTTACTAGTGGGAGCGAAACAAATGCATCGCTCGAGCTGGCGCGGCTCGTGTGAATTTAGTCGCCAAATTATTACGTTGCGCAAGTTCATCGCATGCTTTTGCGATTATTTCGCATAGCAAAATTGTTATAGGTACTCGATTATTTATTTTTGACTGCCTCGTTGGTCTAGTGGTCGCAATGCCCGACTGCTGTGAACGGGGTCTCGGGTTCGAATCCCGGGTCGGGCCAAAATCGCTTTGTGGGTTTTGAGAAACTTTCATAAAGCAGCCTGGAGTCTGGAAGTTGATGATTGATTCACGCGTGCATCGGAGAGCATGTAAATGTCGGTCCTGTGCCTGATCTCTCTCCGGTCGTGTCGGATTGCCGTCCCATCGGACTATGAGAGTGAGGGAATAGAGAGTGCACCTGTGTCCGCGCGAATGCTTGTGCACTATAATATGTCATGCTCAGCTGGCTGATCTCCATAAAAGACATGAATGACAGCCGACAATCGGCCTGGATGCCATCATTATCATTTATTTTTATTATACTCGATCGAGAACGTTCTCTTCGTTAAACAGAAGCCAGAAGTTTTACTGCTCTGTGAAATTGTAGCAGGCCCTGGCACAGACGCCAGAACATCAAGCGATCCGAAACTGTAATTTTTTCACTATGAACAATTTAATTTTTAATAAAATGCTCCAGTTAATTTGTTCATTACTTTATTCCCCAACATTATTCTTTATTTCACTCGATTTAGTTTAGTGAAACGACGATATCACTGACGATAAATTGGTGTTTCGTCATATCACTAGATACTTTTAGGAGGAAGATGTAATAAACACGAGTACCTATTCGACATCTTCCGGATTTTCGTGATATCCCTAGGAATTTCGTGAAATAACTGATATCTTCATTTCCCTGCGACATATATAACCTATGCCCAGCTGAGGATCATGCTTAAAATATGTAAAGGGATAACACATGCCCGATCTACACGATGAGCTGATTCGTCTGTACGACCCTAATACTAACTGTCTCCGAGATCGAAAACACCGTCTACTAGCCGCACCCACAAGTCGCACAGCTGCCCGTGCCTCAGCCCCAGTTCCCCGTGTTCCAGCTCAACGACCTCATGGGAGCTAAATGGAACTGTGATATATTCGCTGATGATTATAAAATAATAATATGTATTTGCCTCAGCGTCTGCGAACGAATAGTTTAATGTGTATCGTGTGATTTCAATTATATATGTAGTATTTACCGTTTATTTTGTTTATTAATATTGTTACGTAGGTCGATAAGACGATGTTGTTTAAAAGTAAAAATTCGAAAGTCGAGTCTAAGTAGCGAACCATGGACCCGCTTTGCTCCAGTTAAGTTACCAGAAGCGGATGACTTACCTTATCGAAGGTACTACTGAAGTCAGTGTAAATTGCATCAACTTCGTGTCTGGTATCTAGTGATTCAGATATATCAGATACATCTTACAAGATTTGTCTCAGGAGATCGGCCTGAGCGAAGCCCATGTTGGCCGTCAGAGAGCTGCGCATCAAAGAATGAAGTAATAACAGGACAAACAAGACTGGGCTATAGTTCGAACTATATGCTTCAGTGATAAAGTTCAAAATAAGTCGTATATTATACTGTTAAACATAAGCTCAATACAAAGTACATGTATGGAGGATAATAAAATAAACTATCTATATCTATACTTATAATAAATCTGTAGAGAGGTCAATTCTGTACATTAAATATATGCATTTTCAAAATTACGAGTGATAAGTGATCGATACTGATGCCAAAATGCAATCTGTAAAAATTTTGTCTGTCTGTCTGTATGTTATTTATAGAAACAAAAACTACTGGACGGATTTTAATGAAACTTGGTACAATTATTTTTCATACTCCTGGGCAGGTTATAGTATACTTTTCATCACGCTACAATCAATATGATCAGAGCAGTGAAGCAAAATGTTGGGAAAACGGGAGAAGTTACGCCATTTTTTAAGCTTTCGTCGCGTGTGCAGCCTTAATGGTTAAAGCTACATAGAAATCATGTATGACGGAAATGTTCTAAATAAAACTACTAAACAAATCTAAAAAATATTCCACAACGGCATATGTCTATCTTTAATGGTTGAGTCACAATAACACCGATAGTTTAGCAGATCGGAGCTTTCTGATTATTTGTTATTGATTTGTTTACTCTTATGTTTATAATATTCTCAATAACATTATTACATATTCTATAAAAAAATAATCATAGAAATCGGTATAGAAATACCAAACTTTTACATGAAATACGATAATCAGCCATCGCCCCGTGTCGTTGCCGCGCTCGACGCAGGTCGGCCGGTAGGTATAATAAGGTGGGAGGTCCGAGCGCGAGCTTTCACCGTACCCGATGACCCTACCACAATCCTCCAAGAGAGTCGTAGGGTCGTAGGGCAACCAGTACACTTCGCAAACAGTTCAAACTTCGTTTGTACCGTCCTCGCCGTCGAGGCCCGCCGCGATCGAATAATAACATCAACCCCAACCCCCTCCCCCCCCCCCCGACCCTTGCTCAATCCAGCCCGTGCGCTGAGCCTTAGCTTTAAAATAGCCCCTAAAATATGATCCAGCCTGTCCCTTGCTGTAGTCAGTGACGCCCTAAGCCGAGGTTCGTACCCCACAGGGGGTGCCCTTAGCGCAGTCGCTTAGTTTATAAGAGAAATTTTGCCCCTTAAGAGGCCTTAAATTCTAGGCATCCACAGGGTTTGTCCGGTTAAGCAGTAAACAGCCTCCTTAGGCTGAACTGCGAGATGCCCATTCAAAAAAAAAGCGCGAGCTTCTCATCTCGACAAAAGTTAGGCTTTGGTAGCGGTAATCGACATCCACACAGGCGTAGCCGCGGGGTCCTCTATAGGCTATATATCAGAACAACACTTAGACTACTTTTTGTCGCGAAAACCGACATGCACGCGGGCGGAGCCGCGGGCGACCGCTAGTAAAGAATAAACAAAAAAACTACAAAGTAAAAAATAAAGAAAATAAATGTCATGTAAAAATTTTGAGGGAATTGAGTGAGTGTGTGTATGTTAGGATGTATGTTGAATTATGTATGTAAGTGTTATATGTGAAACAATTTGATTTGAGTGTCATACATTGATAGAGTGACTGATTATGAAGATATTTTGAGCAGATGTTCTGTGTCCTCATAGTTTAAGTTCTGTAGCCACGCTCGAACATATTTCTTGCATTCAAATCTAGTCATTGTGTAGATGTTGGTGTTTATGTTTATAACGTTGTATAGGTGGCTGCTAACAGTGTTGTAGTGACGTTGGGCAAGCGATGCTCTGCAGTATGGGGTGGCGGAAACTTGGTATTGCCTACGTTTATTAGGGATGCTTCTGACAAATGGGAGCATTGAATGTTTGCGTAGAACCGTTTGTAGGACAAATAATTGATGCACTGTAAGAACTTGACAATCTGCATAGGATCGGCTTACACACTACAAAACCCTGGAAAGCATATACATATGTACACATATATGTATATCAATCGAAATAAAGCTGCAACCTTTTGACACTCACTTCTAGAGCGATGTATGTACAGACGCCTGCAGGTCAACCTACCCGAATCTGTCAAATTTTACCAATAAAATATTAACCCTCCTTTCCCGACATCATCGAACCCACAATTAGGCCTCGTTTAAGGAGACGCGACGCGTCAGGCGGCGCGGTGCGCGAAGCGGGCCGCCGGTAACACAAACATACGCCGATGTATGGAGCGTTCAAGGAGAAGCGTTTTTGCTCGCGTTTGTTTGAATTGTAGCGTCGCATGAGACGGGCAACGCCGCGTAGGACGCGGCGGATGAAGCGACGGGTGACGCCGCGTAGGACGCGGCGGATTAAAGCGACGGTTGACGCCGCGAAGGACGCGGCGGATGAAGCGACGGTTGACGCCGCGAAGGACGCGGCAAGGAAGGGGAAGGAGAGACAGAAGACTGGCAGGATACAAGAAAGCTGCGGTAGCCGCAGCGGGCGCCGCAGCGGACGACGCCGCGTGCGCCGCTGCGGACTACGCGGCGGGCGCATCGCCGTAAACCACTAATCCGTACGCCCCGCTCCTTCATAAACGAAACCACTAGTTATCATATGTTTGTGTTTACGCGTGCGATGATGCGTGCCGCTTCACGCGCCGCCCCACCGTAAACAGAAGAAACGTCCGACGCGCCGCGAGACGCCACGCCACACGCGACGCGGGACGCCCCGCGTCTCCGTAAACGAGGCCTTATTGCAGTTAAAACACTCGTGATGTTCTCGTCAATACGAATAATACAAGCCCAAATACGAGGTAGTTTCTACATACCGGTACATCAGGCTAGCCCTAAACCTTAACTGATTTGTAATGTCATCAGACCTTAGCATCAGACATACCTACATCTAAATTTAAAATGTTTACTTAATACGTGCAATTTTCGAAAGTTGCCCTCGATTTCTAGGGGATTCCATCATCAGATTCTTGACCTGATGACGCTGGGACCATTCTGAAAGTATACCCTTTCAAACAGAAAAATATTTTTTTTAATCAAAATCATGGTATAAATGGCGGACACATTCGCAAACAAACATAATATAAAATGTAAATATATAGAATATACCATAAATAATATATATGCCTATTCAAGACGGGCGTAACTCGAAGTAGGTGTATGCTTCTATAACTAGCGAGACGCTGACGTCCTGTTGGTCGCTGGTTCAAGTGTACGCGCGAAGACACGTCGAAATATCGGTGGACTGTATATTCTTGTCAAGCAGTACTATAACGTGGTAGCTTCAGGGATACGACGAAATAAAACATCTTCATACAATATACATAGGTCTTCAGAGGGCGCCCTCAGCAACACTAGACTTCACTATTTACTATTCACTATTTACGTTAAAAATAACTATGCCGATGACTACAAAATCTCCCTGGTTCTCGTGCACTATTTTACCCCGGAATTTTACTGTATCGAGAACCTGCTAACAGCGCCCTCTATGTGGCCCTCGCCTTTATTTATTTTCATTATCGGTTTTACAATTTATTACAATTTTATCAATGAAAACACTTGACTATTATGAAGTAACATGTGTTGCCAGATTCCCTGTGAGATGCCCTATCAGTCTATGTATAACACAGACCTAGTGTCTTCATGGCTGAAAATCTATAACGAATAAACTATGAAAAACTAACGAAAACAGCCCGAATTTGAAGACAAATATTTAAATAACTCCCAAACTATATGTGTTATTCATATTCTATAAAGTGTCTGTGTTAGGGCATCTCATAGGCTATCCGAGGATACCTATGACAACAATATGCACTAAGTGTTCTAGAACCTATCTAGGTTTAAAATAAAAGTCCAAAACAAACACTATTTTATTGCTTATATCTCCTAAATATTAACAGTATTTTTCATGTGACAACTATTTTTCTATTATTTGAGACCTAGGCTTTTAGGCACTAATGACACAGTATCTGTAAAACATGAAAACCTAGCTCAACACTATTATCTGTCACATCATATTTAAGTATAATTCACAAATAACAACAACTATGGCTATGAACTGCTTTAAAAACATATTAATTTACTATTTACTAAGTACTTACGAAATTTTAAACACTATACACAGCCTAATTTTCGAAATATTTGCTAAAAAACATGCACTGTTTTATCATGACAAATTAACTACGCGGGTAAACACAAAAATCGAATCGTTATTTTTTCTCGGTAGTTTTTTCACTGCCACCCGCACAAATTCTTAGCGTTTTACTTTTTATGGTGACGCACGACACAAACACTGTTCATTTCACATTTGCACTGGTCGAGTGCGGTTCGCTCGGATGACGATGGTCGCGAACATCTCTCCCGCCGTGCAGCAGAGCGAAGGCCTGGCGACACGGTGGCTCGATGACGCGATGACACGATGACATGATGATATGATGATATAACACGTAGCGATGCTGCATCTGCCCGGTGAGCGACGATGTGTAGCCGCGCCGTGTGGCGGGCGCAGCCACCGGTAATGCGGCGCTGCCGAGCGGGCGCCGCTCGCGATGATGCGATGCGGTGGAGCGGGCGCAGCTCGCGATGACGCGATGGTGCGGAGTGTGCGCAGCTCACGATGATGCGATGTAGGGGAGCGGGCACCGCTCGCGATGTGATGCTGGGGAGCGGGCACCGCTCGCGACGATGTGGTGTTGCGGAGCGTGCGCAGCTCACGCACTGTGTGGTGCGCTGCCCTGTTACTTAGGCAGCGGCACGAGCTTCTTCGTCGGACGCTTGAGCACACCGCCAGCGGTGCGCACGTCAGCGGTCCGAACCTCACCATCAGCGCCCGGGTACACGGCCACGATTCTACCTCGCGGCCATGTGTTGCGAGGCAGGTTGCCGTCGGCGATGAGCACGGGGTCGCCGAGCTCGAGTGCGGGGCCGCGGGCGTGCGGCTCCCGCCGGTGTTGCAGCTCGGGCAGGTACTCGCGCACCCAGCGACGCCAGAACATGTCGGCGAGTATCTGAGCGCGTCGCCAGTGTTTCTTGCTGTCGATGTCTTGCTCGTCGAAGGTGCCGGGGCTCGGCAGGCGTGCCGAGCCGCCCAGCAGGAAGTGATTCGGTGTGATGGACTCGTCGTCGTCGCCGCTCACTGAGACGTGGGTGAGCGGCCGGCTGTTGACGACGTACTCGACCTCGCAGAGCAGCGTCGCGAGGACCTCCTCGTGAGGATGCCGCTCGTGCAGTGTGGCGGCCAGCGCTGTCTTGACACAGCGCACTAACCGCTCCCAGGCGCCGCCCATGAACGGCGCGGAAGGCGTGATGAAGCGCCATGCGATGCCTCGTCGACTGGCCTCCTCCCGGCAGGCCTCCCGCAGCTCACGATCAGCACCGTGCATGTTGGTGCCGTTGTCCGAGTATATCTCGGTAGGACAGCCGCGGCGTGCTGCGAACCTGCGTAAAGCCAAAACAGTTGAGTCCGCGCTAAGGTTTGATGCGATCTCCAGGTGCACTGCTCGTGTGGTGAGACATGTAAACAGTGCTACATATCTTTTTTGATGCTGACGACCAACGGTGACGGACAGTGGGCCGAAGTAGTCTAGCCCTGTGAATGTAAACGGCCTGCGATGATGTGCTAGGCGCGCTTTCGGGAGATCTCCTGTAGACGGCGCCGGCGCGATCGCCTTACGAATTTTACACTCTAGGCAGCGCGCGATGATTTGCTTCGTGATTGGGCGCAGGCGCACGATCCAGTAGTGCTGTCGAACTTCGTTTATTACAAGTTCGGTGCCGCTGTGTTGTAGGCTACGATGTGTCCAATCTATGTATAGCTGTGTAATGCGATGATCGCCGTCCAACACAGGCGGGGTCTTCACGCTCTTAGCGACTTTGTCGACAGCAGCTATGCGGCTTCTTAGGACGATGATGCCGTCGTCTAACTCTGTGCGCAGCGAGTGCAGCCGGCTATCCTTAGCGACTATTCTGCGGTTTTCGAGGTCGATTATTTCCTGTGCGAATGCTTCTTTTTGTACTACTCGTACAAGTAATTTTTCGGCCCTTCGTAAATATTCTGCTTCTATGGTTATGTATCTTCGTTGCGGATTTTTTATCGTAGGCGTTGTTCTATGCAGAGGTCGTGCTGCTCGCCTCTGTTTCTTCCAGTCAGGGTCGACGTCTACGTTTTTTCGCGTCCTCTTGTAGAACGTTTTTTCTATGCGTTGCCTGCACAACGATACGAATTGCAGTACTCTTGCTGTGGCGCGCAGTAATCGTTCCCACTTAGAAAATCGAACGGGATCAGGAACGACTTCTTTCTCGAGCGCTGCGCCTTTGAGCGATAGCGTGTTTGTCTTTTCTTCGCCGGTGTACTGGTAAGGGGTGCTTTCTCTGCATATCCCTTTTCTATCAGAAAATCCTTCTGCTCCGTGTATCTAGCCTTTAGAGCAGGATATCTGTCGAGCTTCTTTTCTATCGATATATCTCTATTCATCGCTGTCGCGTAGCTGTCAGGCATCTGTATGTCGGCACTTCTCGATAGCAGTGCAGTCTGAAGACGTCCGTCGTGTGTCAGTTCTACGCTGCGCTGCAGTATGTCTTCTGCCCTCTTCCCTGGGTCAGAAGCTGGACGACACGGGTTGATGCTTACTGATTCGAGTGCGAAGTCATCACGTTGTTGCTTGTCTATATTTTCCTCGCTGCTATTCATTTGTTTCACGAAGTGCACTTGCTGTCCTATTGTTCTAGTGTGCGCGCCGTGCAGCACCCAGCCCAGAGGAGTGAGCGATGCGACTGGCTGGTGCTGCGGTCCTCTTCGAAGGTCTGTAGCTAGGAGCAGATGCCAGTTGTCCTGCCCTATGATAATTTTCGGCGAGCCCATGTTGTAGGTAACTTGATCTGCGAGGTCACTCAGGTGCTTGCAGTTTATGACGTCTTCTCTGCTGATTGACTGCGGCGACAAGTTCATGCGAGGGATAGTGCGCGCTCTGAAGGGTATCTTCTTGTGGAGCGTTGCAAGTGTGAGGTCCACTCTCTTCGACATAGGCGTGTCTATGGATACGTCGCCTATTGCGCCTATCTTCATCGGTTCGACTGGTCCCTCTGCGCCGATCATGTCTGCGAGTTCCTCGTCAATCAGCGACACGGTTGAGCCGTCATCTAGCAGTGCGTACGTGCGAACTTCTCCCGCCGGTCCGATAAGTCGTACAGGAACTATCTTCAAGAATGCCTGGCTGAAACAGTTGCGTGAACTCGCAACTACTTCTTGCGTCCCTGGTCTGACTTCAGTTTCCTTTTTTCGGTAGTGAAGCAGGCGGTGATGCGATGCAGTGCAGCCCTCTATTCCGCAGTTCTTGCGTTGACATTTGTGTCCGTAGCGACGGTGTTGTAAGCATCGAAAACACATGTTGTGTTTCTTGGCGAGTTCCCACTTCTTGTTGCTTGACACTTGTGTAAACTGGCGGCAATCTGACGAGTGGTGTCCATCTCTCTCACAGATGCGGCACTTCGGTACGGGCTTCTCCACTGCGGTATGTGTTCTCTGTATCACACGTCTGGCTTCTGTGGCTTCTCGAATGTTCTCAGGCGGTGCGAATGCGCTGCAGTAGCGGGCTTGCTCCGTTATGAAGTCGCTGAAGAGACTCAAGTTCGGTGTCGATTGATGCTTCTCCGTGTACGTTCTGTACCACTGCACGCGTAGAGAATTCGGCAGCTTCTCGGTGAGGATGCGCATAAGTTCAGCGTTCATGAGGTAGTGGTCCTTCTTCAGTGCACGCAGTGTCACGATGCCACTTCTGACACGGCTTGCAAAGGCGCAGATGTCCTTCGGTGCTTCTCCACAGCGCGGCAGCCCTCGAAGTCGATCGGTTTCAGCTTGCGCTATAGAATCAGGGCGGCCGAATTGGAGTTCCAGTTCCCTCATGATGTCGTCAGGTTTTGCGTGACCGATGAGCTCCGAGCTGACGGTGTCAAGCGCTCTTCCTCTTAGGCTTCTTCTCAGTCTTGCTGTATTCTCCACATCGTTGAAATACGAGCGAGTTGTTTCGTAGATGGCGCGGAACGACAGCCACTCTGTATGTGCCCCGCTGAAGTTCGGTAGGGGCATGATGACCTTCGATGCGGCAGGGTTGTGCGGCGTGTGCTTCTCTTCGCTTCTATTGCTTGCTAGCGATGCGATGGCAGAGGTGAGCTCCGTTATGAACGGACGGAGGGAGCCCCCCCCTGCAGTATCTTCAATCTTATTCTTCAGTGTTGTATGTGGTGGAAGGACTTCAATATCGATGTCCACAGGGGGGTGCGGTTGCACGTTGCTCGAAGTTCTATGTCCCCCCTCGGCGGCGGTGTCTCTT
This sequence comes from Heliothis peltigera, assembly GCA_958496145.1. Classification (NCBI taxonomy): domain Eukaryota; kingdom Metazoa; phylum Arthropoda; class Insecta; order Lepidoptera; family Noctuidae; genus Heliothis; species Heliothis peltigera. Next base: position 11,766,189 of record OY292333.1, read on the forward strand.
CCTGAAGCTATGTTCTTCGAATAGAGGGCTGAATTCACTATGTCCACGGAGGAGGGCGGTTGCACGTTGCTCGAAATTCTATGTCCCCCCTCAGCGGCGGTGTCCTCCATCGATGCGAAATTCTTCGAAGGCAGGGCTGTATTAACGATGTCCTTAGAGGGGGGCGGTTGCACGTTGCTCGAAATTCTATGTCCTCCCTCAGCGGCGGTGCCCTCCTTCGGGTCCGGTTCCGGCGCTTCCTCTAGCCAGGAACGTACATATTCTTCATTGGAGTCTCTATCGTCTAAATATTCATCGTCCGATTCTTCCTCGGCGCGCTGAAGTGCTAACTGGGCTAGCTCCAACTTGATTTTCAGTAAGTCTTCACGAGCCTTCCTGATTTTTCTAATCGATGCCGTCGATTTGTTCGACGGAGGTTTATGTTGAAATTGTTTATGTTCGGTACGGGCGTCACCCCGGGTAGTCATCGGCATATGTCGGGTATAAGTCTTCTGTGTTCTTTCTGAACAATCTTCAAAACGGGAACCGGCAGGCATCGGCGTTGGCAGTACTGTAGTCTGGATCATCGATGCCGGTGCGATCAAGTCTTCACCTCCCCTCGCGAGGGGGGGGCAGGGTCGGTCTTCAGGTCGTAGGTCGATAAGACGATGTTGTTTAAAAGTAAAAATTCGAAAGTCGAGTCTAAGTAGCGAACCATGGACCCGCTTTGCTCCAGTTAAGTTACCAGAAGCGGATGACTTACCTTATCGAAGGTACTACTGAAGTCAGTGTAAATTGCATCAACTTCGTGTCTGGTATCTAGTGATTCAGATATATCAGATACATCTTACAAGATTTGTCTCAGGAGATCGGCCTGAGCGAAGCCCATGTTGGCCGTCAGAGAGCTGCGCATCAAAGAATGAAGTAATAACAGGACAAACAAGACTGGGCTATAGTTCGAACTATATGCTTCAGTGATAAAGTTCAAAATAAGTCGTATATTATACTGTTAAACATAAGCTCAATACAAAGTACATGTATGGAGGATAATAAAATAAACTATCTATATCTATACTTATAATAAATCTGTAGAGAGGTCAATTCTGTACATTAAATATATGCATTTTCAAAATTACGAGTGATAAGTGATCGATACTGATGCCAAAATGCAATCTGTAAAAATTTTGTCTGTCTGTCTGTATGTTATTTATAGAAACAAAAACTACTGGACGGATTTTAATGAAACTTGGTACAATTATTTTTCATACTCCTGGGCAGGTTATAGTATACTTTTCATCACGCTACAATCAATATGATCAGAGCAGTGAAGCAAAATGTTGGGAAAACGGGAGAAGTTACGCCATTTTTTAAGCTTTCGTCGCGTGTGCAGCCTTAATGGTTAAAGCTACATAGAAATCATGTATGACGGAAATGTTCTAAATAAAACTACTAAACAAATCTAAAAAATATTCCACAACGGCATATGTCTATCTTTAATGGTTGAGTCACAATAACACCGATAGTTTAGCAGATCGGAGCTTTCTGATTATTTGTTATTGATTTGTTTACTCTTATGTTTATAATATTCTCAATAACATTATTACATATTCTATAAAAAAATAATCATAGAAATCGGTATAGAAATACCAAACTTTTACATGAAATACGATAATCAGCCATCGCCCCGTGTCGTTGCCGCGCTCGACGCAGGTCGGCCGGTAGGTATAATAAGGTGGGAGGTCCGAGCGCGAGCTTTCACCGTACCCGATGACCCTACCACAATCCTCCAAGAGAGTCGTAGGGTCGTAGGGCAACCAGTACACTTCGCAAACAGTTCAAACTTCGTTTGTACCGTCCTCGCCGTCGAGGCCCGCCGCGATCGAATAATAACATCAACCCCAACCCCCTCCCCCCCCCCCCCGACCCTTGCTCAATCCAGCCCGTGCGCTGAGCCTTAGCTTTAAAATAGCCCCTAAAATATGATCCAGCCTGTCCCTTGCTGTAGTCAGTGACGCCCTAAGCCGAGGTTCGTACCCCACAGGGGGTGCCCTTAGCGCAGTCGCTTAGTTTATAAGAGAAATTTTGCCCCTTAAGAGGCCTTAAATTCTAGGCATCCACAGGGTTTGTCCGGTTAAGCAGTAAACAGCCTCCTTAGGCTGAACTGCGAGATGCCCATTCAAAAAAAAAGCGCGAGCTTCTCATCTCGACAAAAGTTAGGCTTTGGTAGCGGTAATCGACATCCACACAGGCGTAGCCGCGGGGTCCTCTATAGGCTATATATCAGAACAACACTTAGACTACTTTTTGTCGCGAAAACCGACATGCACGCGGGCGGAGCCGCGGGCGACCGCTAGTAAAGAATAAACAAAAAAACTACAAAGTAAAAAATAAAGAAAATAAATGTCATGTAAAAATTTTGAGGGAATTGAGTGAGTGTGTGTATGTTAGGATGTATGTTGAATTATGTATGTAAGTGTTATATGTGAAACAATTTGATTTGAGTGTCATACATTGATAGAGTGACTGATTATGAAGATATTTTGAGCAGATGTTCTGTGTCCTCATAGTTTAAGTTCTGTAGCCACGCTCGAACATATTTCTTGCATTCAAATCTAGTCATTGTGTAGATGTTGGTGTTTATGTTTATAACGTTGTATAGGTGGCTGCTAACAGTGTTGTAGTGACGTTGGGCAAGCGATGCTCTGCAGTATGGGGTGGCGGAAACTTGGTATTGCCTACGTTTATTAGGGATGCTTCTGACAAATGGGAGCATTGAATGTTTGCGTAGAACCGTTTGTAGGACAAATAATTGATGCACTGTAAGAACTTGACAATCTGCATAGGATCGGCTTACACACTACAAAACCCTGGAAAGCATATACATATGTACACATATATGTATATCAATCGAAATAAAGCTGCAACCTTTTGACACTCACTTCTAGAGCGATGTATGTACAGACGCCTGCAGGTCAACCTACCCGAATCTGTCAAATTTTACCAATAAAATATTAACCCTCCTTTCCCGACATCATCGAACCCACAATTAGGCCTCGTTTAAGGAGACGCGACGCGTCAGGCGGCGCGGTGCGCGAAGCGGGCCGCCGGTAACACAAACATACGCCGATGTATGGAGCGTTCAAGGAGAAGCGTTTTTGCTCGCGTTTGTTTGAATTGTAGCGTCGCATGAGACGGGCAACGCCGCGTAGGACGCGGCGGATGAAGCGACGGGTGACGCCGCGTAGGACGCGGCGGATTAAAGCGACGGTTGACGCCGCGAAGGACGCGGCGGATGAAGCGACGGTTGACGCCGCGAAGGACGCGGCAAGGAAGGGGAAGGAGAGACAGAAGACTGGCAGGATACAAGAAAGCTGCGGTAGCCGCAGCGGGCGCCGCAGCGGACGACGCCGCGTGCGCCGCTGCGGACTACGCGGCGGGCGCATCGCCGTAAACCACTAATCCGTACGCCCCGCTCCTTCATAAACGAAACCACTAGTTATCATATGTTTGTGTTTACGCGTGCGATGATGCGTGCCGCTTCACGCGCCGCCCCACCGTAAACAGAAGAAACGTCCGACGCGCCGCGAGACGCCACGCCACACGCGACGCGGGACGCCCCGCGTCTCCGTAAACGAGGCCTTATTGCAGTTAAAACACTCGTGATGTTCTCGTCAATACGAATAATACAAGCCCAAATACGAGGTAGTTTCTACATACCGGTACATCAGGCTAGCCCTAAACCTTAACTGATTTGTAATGTCATCAGACCTTAGCATCAGACATACCTACATCTAAATTTAAAATGTTTACTTAATACGTGCAATTTTCGAAAGTTGCCCTCGATTTCTAGGGGATTCCATCATCAGATTCTTGACCTGATGACGCTGGGACCATTCTGAAAGTATACCCTTTCAAACAGAAAAATATTTTTTTTAATCAAAATCATGGTATAAATGGCGGACACATTCGCAAACAAACATAATATAAAATGTAAATATATAGAATATACCATAAATAATATATATGCCTATTCAAGACGGGCGTAACTCGAAGTAGGTGTATGCTTCTATAACTAGCGAGACGCTGACGTCCTGTTGGTCGCTGGTTCAAGTGTACGCGCGAAGACACGTCGAAATATCGGTGGACTGTATATTCTTGTCAAGCAGTACTATAACGTGGTAGCTTCAGGGATACGACGAAATAAAACATCTTCATACAATATACATAGGTCTTCAGAGGGCGCCCTCAGCAACACTAGACTTCACTATTTACTATTCACTATTTACGTTAAAAATAACTATGCCGATGACTACAAAATCTCCCTGGTTCTCGTGCACTATTTTACCCCGGAATTTTACTGTATCGAGAACCTGCTAACAGCGCCCTCTATGTGGCCCTCGCCTTTATTTATTTTCATTATCGGTTTTACAATTTATTACAATTTTATCAATGAAAACACTTGACTATTATGAAGTAACATGTGTTGCCAGATTCCCTGTGAGATGCCCTATCAGTCTATGTATAACACAGACCTAGTGTCTTCATGGCTGAAAATCTATAACGAATAAACTATGAAAAACTAACGAAAACAGCCCGAATTTGAAGACAAATATTTAAATAACTCCCAAACTATATGTGTTATTCATATTCTATAAAGTGTCTGTGTTAGGGCATCTCATAGGCTATCCGAGGATACCTATGACAACAATATGCACTAAGTGTTCTAGAACCTATCTAGGTTTAAAATAAAAGTCCAAAACAAACACTATTTTATTGCTTATATCTCCTAAATATTAACAGTATTTTTCATGTGACAACTATTTTTCTATTATTTGAGACCTAGGCTTTTAGGCACTAATGACACAGTATCTGTAAAACATGAAAACCTAGCTCAACACTATTATCTGTCACATCATATTTAAGTATAATTCACAAATAACAACAACTATGGCTATGAACTGCTTTAAAAACATATTAATTTACTATTTACTAAGTACTTACGAAATTTTAAACACTATACACAGCCTAATTTTCGAAATATTTGCTAAAAAACATGCACTGTTTTATCATGACAAATTAACTACGCGGGTAAACACAAAAATCGAATCGTTATTTTTTCTCGGTAGTTTTTTCACTGCCACCCGCACAAATTCTTAGCGTTTTACTTTTTATGGTGACGCACGACACAAACACTGTTCATTTCACATTTGCACTGGTCGAGTGCGGTTCGCTCGGATGACGATGGTCGCGAACAATGCCCATCAGGGTCCATAATTGTGACAATAATTTTATAATCTTCCATCTTATGTACATTATGGAATGCAATAAAGAATATGAATACCTATGAATAATATAGAAGGATGTTACAAGGTGATTCCGTACCAGTAGAGCCTTATTAAAAGAATAAATGGAATGGTTTTATTTTCACTTTTATATATTTTACATTATATAAAATGTCCTCAGTTTGTTTTATTGAGCACAGGGGTGAATCAAGTGGAAGGTAAGGATGGTAAATCTGTATGTTGAAAACTAGTTTACCAGTTTTATAATATAATCTATTTTCTTAGTTGGACGACATAATAGCTTGTCTAATAATATTGTTAAATATCAGGATTTCTTAGGAAGGTTCTGGAATAAAACAATGCAGTCGACAGCACTCCGCAGAATGACGGCATTTATTCTTAACTCAAAGACAACTCTAATATCATAAAGTATAAACAGTACAACGAAACTCTTTTCAATACACAACACTTTTCCTCCCCAACTTGGACATACTATAACTGAAATAACAAACAACATAAACTTAAGATAACAACACAAATACTATAACATATAAAATAACATGTATGTATAAAAAATAAGTTTTATTTTAACGTCTTAAACATTTCCTCGCAGCGTAATGCAGCCTGCCTACGAACGCGAGTATTAGTACTAGCACTATCACCCGCTATTTCCCCCATAGAATCAAAGAACTCATCTTTGTCCTCTGAGTCTGCCCTGACCACAGACTTTTCTGAATTACGTATGTCATCTAATTGAACATCGTCATCACTTTTACCTACCGATGACCGATCGACTGCCTTACTTAATGAATGTCTCGATTTACGCGTCTGTAATTGGTCAATATGGCGCTTTTGAAGGATCCCCCCATTGGTTTTAATTTTATAAGTTACTGGTCCCTCACGGTCTACTACTACACCTTCAGTCCATTTGTTAGTGGACTTAGTGTAGTCTCGTGACATTACCGGCTCGTCTCTAGAGAGTACCCGAAGCGGACGGCAACTTTCGGTACCTTCCAATTCACATCTAAGCTGATTGTCACGCACCCGTTCAGCGGTATCCGGTCTTAGCAAGTCGAGACGTCCCCGTAGCCTTCTACCCAAAAGAGCTACTGCTGGTTCGACTTTCGTTGTATTTTGTTCTGTATTTCTATACGTGAATAGAAATCTATTCAATGCCGTTTCATAATCTTCTTTCTCTAATTGTGCTTTTTTAAGCACTCTCTTTACGGAACGCACTGCATTCTCTGCAGCCCCATTGCTAGATGGGTGATAAGGTGGTATTAAAGTATGCTTAATACCATTTCTTTGCAAGTATTGAGCAAATTCAGATGATGAAAATGGTGGCCCATTATCGCTAACTATGCGTTTCGGTAAACCAAATCGAGCAAATAACCGTCTCAAACAGCCTATTACCATGCTCGCTGATGTAGTGCTAACTTTTTCTGCTTCAATCCATTTGGAATGAGCATCTATTAACACAAGGAAATACATATTATTAAATGGTCCGAGAAAATCTAAATGCAAACGTGACCAAGGTTCATTTGGCCAAGACCACGAATGAAGAGGAGCAACTGGCGGAGCTGGCCGCAACTGTATGCACGCCACGCACTCCCTAGCCACTCGCTCAATGTCTGCATCTATGTTATCCCACCACACATAGTTACGTGCGATTTGTTTCATCTTAACAATGCCCGGGTGACCATCATGAATTTCATTCAAAACTAATTGTCTTAACGATTTCGGCACAACAATCCTATAACCCCACAATATACAGCCCTGATCAATATGTAGGTTATCTCTCTTTTCATAATATGTTTTTTCATACTTATCCATATTATTTCCTATTGGCCACCCGTACATTATGAAGCCATATATTTTACTTAACACACTATCTTTCACAGTTTCAGTTTTAATATCTTTAAAACTGATTGGAAAATTTTCTTCTACGAAATGTAAATAGCTACATTCTCTTTTATTGACTTTGTTTTGATTTTCATCTCTAGTTGGCTTCATAGGGAGTCGTGAAAGTGCATCGGCAAAACAGTTTTTTGCTGACGATATGAATTCAATATCAAAATCATAAGCCGCAAGCTTAATCGCATAACGTTGCAAACGACTGGCAGCGGTCACTGGTATACCTTTTTTCTTACCAAAAATGTAACTCAAGGGTTTGTGATCGCTGCGCAGTGTGAAATGCCTACCATACAGAAATTGGTGATGTTTTGTAACCCCAAAAACTATGGCCAATGCCTCTTTATCCAACTGTGAATAATTAACTTCAGCAGAATTTAGCGTCCTCGACGCACAGCAAACTAAACGCTCACAACCATCCGCGCCACGCTGCGTTAATACCGCGCCTACGCCATATGCGCTACTATCTACTGACAATATTAAAGGAAGACTTTGATCATAATGAGCCAACACAGGGGCGTTGCTCAAGACTTGTTTCACTCGAACAAATGCTTTCTTACAGACATCTGACCATACCCATTGAACATCTTTTTTTAATAGATCATAAAGTGGTTTTAAAATGTCACTTAAGTTGACACAAAATTTAGAATAGAAATTTACCAAACCCATGAAACTTTTGAGTTGTGTAATATTAGTAGGTTCTGGAGCAGCTAAAATTGCATCAACTTTTTTTCTGTCTGTATGCAACCCATATTTGTCAATCTTGTAACCTAAATAAGTTACACTATCCTTGAAAAATTCGCACTTAGTAAAATTAATTCTTAACCCATTTTGACGTAGTCTTCCTAGCACCTGTCTTAAATTGTGTAAATGTGTAGCTCTGTCTTTACCCGTCACGCAGATATCATCTGCAAACACTGTCGTTGACGGCAACCCACTTAACGTTTCTTCCATTATTTTTTGAAAATTTTCTGGTATACACTTTATACCGAATGGTACTCTCCTATACACAAAAGTTCCAATATGAGTTGTGATTGCTGTCATCGGCTGCGAATCCTCATGTAAAATACATTGTTGGAAAGCATTCGATAAATCTAATTTGGTGTACTGCTCACCACCTCCTAAGACCGCGAACAAGTCTTCGATCCGTGGCAGCGGATAGTGAAAATCTTTTAACAATGGATTAATTGTTACTCTATAGTCTCCACATAATCTTATTTTACCATTAGTTTTCACTACTGGCACTATAGGAGTCCCATAATCCGATCGTTCTACTTTGTAAATTACCCCTTCCCGCTGTAATCGATCAAGCTCCTGTTCTACCGGCTGTCGCAAGGCCAAGGGTAACGATCTAGCTTTAACAAACACAGGTATATCATCTTTTAAAATCAATCGAAATTTAGTCTTAAATGTACCTAAACCCTCAGCAAACACTTCAGGGAACTCGTCTCGTAAGGACGTCGCCAGCGAGTCACTTTCTGTCGCAAGATTAAAACATTCTGTGATTGCCAGTTTCAAACTTTTGATCCAAGTTCGACCCATTAATGGCGGTCCACCATTTTCTATGATATACAAGTTCAGTTTTACATTATGTTTTCCTGCAATGACATTGACAACTATAAAACCAATGGTCTCGATGACACTGCCCGTATAAGATTTTAAAATCAACATTTTATTTTCAATAGGAATATTTGAAAAGTGATTATTATAATATTTTTTTGAAATAACTGATATTTTACTTCCGGTGTCGATCTCAAATCTACATTTTACATTTTCTACAATTAAATCAGCATAATATGGACCGTCACCGTCATTTTTAACACTTAAATTATAAAAGTTACAGTCGTCATCGTCACTAACCGAATCATTTAAAAAAAAATGGGCTTTATTATACCTTTTTGCATTTTCATTTTTCTTGCACATTACCTTTAAATGTCCCTTTTCACCACAAGCGTCGCAATGGTATTGTTTGAATCGACACTTGCCTTCTGAGTGACCTGGTTTGCCGCATCTAGAGCACTGCGCTCGATCAAAGTCCGCACCACTGTTAGAGCCTCCTCTGCCGCGCACGCCGCCTCTATTTGCGCTGATCCGATGCAAGCCGTTGTTCTCACCATCACGCTGTGTACCGCTGCTTGATTGCACGGCCGCTGAGCTGCTCGAAGCACACGCCGTTGCTGCATGCCGCTCCGCCGACTCCAACGCCAACGCCAATTCTACAGCGCGCTTATAGTCTACTCCTCGTTCTGCGAAGATCCTCGACCTCATGTCTTCATCTACCAGTCCGGACACAAATTGATCTCTAAGACATATTTCTAGACAAGCACCAAAGTTACATGTCTTTGCTAAATGTTTTAATGCTTGTAAATATTCTCTGACACTTTCACCTCGTACTTGTATCCTCTGTCTAAATATGTGCCTCTCAGCAATATCTGAGCGGTCTGGTTCTAAGTGCTCTTTAACCAACCTTACAAGTTCATCATAAGATTTCGACTCCGGGGACGATGGAGCACACAAATCACACATCAATTCATAGCATTCTGCACCCACTACCGTTACTAGAGCGGCAACTTTCAAAGGCGCTTCAATGCTATTCAACGCTATAAATTGGTTGACTCGTCTGATATACGCATCCCAATTGTTACTTCCTATAACATATGGCTCAATTTTACCAATCGGCATCTTGGATACACACGTGTACGAAAAATTGTTCGAATTATCCTCGTCGCCAGTGTTAAATATCAGGATTTCTTAGGAAGGTTCTGGAATAAAACAATGCAGTCGACAGCACTCCGCAGAATGACGGCATTTATTCTTAACTCAAAGACAACTCTAATATCATAAAGTATAAACAGTACAACGAAACTCTTTTCAATACACAACAAATATGACATTGTGAACATAAACTTATATAGAGTACAACTATGGTCACCTCCTTAGCGTCGTATCATCTTGAGTAAAAAGTTTCTGACAGCTGTCACTTATATTCTAGTAACCTGTTCCGTGATAGGTGTTAGTAATGTAATAATCTGTAATAATAGTAACAGTTTGACGTTCCTTCCTGAAAGGTGACCACTAAACTGAGTTCCAGTCTGAATCCATGCTTCTAGCCTAAAGACATGCCTTTAATAAAATTCTGTTCAAGTATCACCCTTTTTATAACTTATAAGTTTGTATGATAAAACATAAGAACAATATTGATACGCTAAATACTCAACAAACTCCAATGAAGAAATACAGTAATTCAATTTCGCGGGTATAAGTCATACACGGATTTTGAAGTTACATTTGCATGTTTATAAAAAACGGGTGTCCGGATATTATACGTGTAAATAGTTTCTCATATCATATTGGGGGTAACATCGTAGTTACAGACAAAATTATTTAATATCCCTAAAATCAATAAGTGTCACTTTTGTAAAGAAAAATAAATAATACATTCTTTAACGACATTTTTATTTTGTTTTAATTTTTGTGGAATGGAGGCAGGATGTAAAGGAATGTACAGAACGCATTAAAAAGTAGGTACCAAAGCTCAGCAGTGCCAATTGTTCCTCTAGTGGCAGACATATAGTACTAATTTGTCAAAATAGGTTATAACGCAACCAAGTATGATACATTATAGCACAGAGCTGTAATAGTTGGACTTCTCTTTTTTATACACGCTGTCATGTTTTTGCTCTCTTTCTGTCGTCGGATCAGACATCACCAACATATTTTTTCATAATTATACCGCGAGGCTACGTACCTACGTAGTAACATCGCTTACGTTCATGTTTTTTGAGAAGAAAAACGTTGAAATCTGTACATTATTGTTATATTAAACGAAAAAATGATCGGTGGCAGTGTGCCCGTGGTGATTCAATCCAGGTGAAACACGCGTTGCGAAAGGGGAGTCAAAACGTGGTGCGTCAAGCACAAGTTTGTGGTTGCCGTAGTTTGTTATCAAACAGCACTGCGCGAGGCCGCGACTTTGAGACCATGGCGGAGGCGGCGCCCGGGAACATCGTGAAAGAGGGCTGGCTGCAGAAGCGCGGCGAGCACATCCGCAACTGGCGCGACCGCTACTTCATCCTGTTCGATAACGGCGACCTGGTGGGCTTCAAGACGCAGCCGGAGAGGAACAACTATCGCGACCCGCTCAACAAGTTCACGGTGCGGGACTGTCAGATCATGGCCGTGGACAAGCCGCGCCCCTACACCTTCACCATCCGCGGCCTGCAGTGGACTACGGTCATCGAGCGCAACTTCTCGGTGGACAACGAGAAGGAACGGTCAGTTGGCTTATGCCCGGTGCTGCTAGACGGCCGCCCATTGCACGCATCATGCACGGGCTGGCCCGTTGCTGTGCATAAGGAAACCGTTTGCCTATAATATGTTTGTGTTTCTCTCATTTTCCTGTTTTGGTGGTGATTGATGCTGTCATAGATCAAAATATAAGTTTGTTTGTTTTCCTAACTGACATGCAATCTCACACAATATAGTGATCTTGAGCAAGTTAATGAATCACTGCAGCCCAGATAGAACTATCAGTAAGGTTGAGTTGTCAACAACATACAAACACAAGAGCAGCAGGCAGCGCAGAGTGGGATTCATTAGGGCATGACAAAATAGTGGCTGCTAGATATACAAAAATAGATAAATAAAGCCTGTAGACCCCAAAATGGGTTAAGATTGAAGCGCCAACTGTAGTGGGAGCTGTTCACGTTTCACTGATATGAGTACATAATGGGGTGGACAATGTTTCTGATATTTATAATTTATAGATTGTTTGTGTACTTTTGTAAAATGGTGTGAATATTTCCTTAATTACTTACCTATGCTGATAAAACCAAAGAGTTTGTTTGATTGAATCTGGTTATCTCGGGAACTACTCCTTTAATTTGAAAAAATATTCAGTATTAGCTAGCTCAATCAGAGACAAAGGCTGTAGACAGTTTTTATTGTGTCTGGTAAGTAGCTCCATGGTATGTGCACGCTCCACATACCATAGAGCTACTTACCAGACTGTGGATGGTAGATATTTAATATTGCACACCTGGGGGCTAAGCCAAGATGTCTTTCTACAATCATAAACACTAGTAAAAAAAATTAAATATATGGAGATGACATTTGAAATCGATAAATCACATAGTCATAACTTGAGTCCAAATGTCATTTCCATATATTTTTGTTGTTTCTACTAGCGTTACGATTGTAGAGAGACATCTTATCCCCCAGAACAAATGAACGATTACAATTATTAAGAATGCATACTCAAACTTTAAATGAGTGCATGATGAAAACTTTGTTTAAAGATTCTTATTGTAATAGAGAAGTTCTTATTATAAAATAATAAAGATAAAAGCCAATCTAAAGCTAAAATAAATACATGAGAACTGAACCAGGGTGAACCAAAACATGAAACTATTTGTTTAGGTTACTGATGTTATTTTCTTGATTTAAGAACTTATTGTATTCTAAGTTGGCAAGAGTTTCAGTTCACATACATATAATTATGCATTACTTTGTGTGTAAAGAATTCTGAAATTGGTTTCGTTTGGCGCTTTCGGCTCCAATAGGTGTGTGCACCATGATGAGATTGAAATGAATCTGAACCGAGAATAAGAGTATTGTGCGCTTTGTAGTGAGGAGTGGGTGGCAGCCATCCGCTACGTGTCGTCGCAGCTGAGCGCGGGGGGGCCCAGCGCCGCCACGCTGCCCGAGAGCGACGACCGCGACATGGCGCAGCTCGGCACCAGCTTCCGCGACCCGCGCCGCATCGTGAGTACCGTCTGCTGCATACCAACTTCTATGTTGGCCCTCTATCCATACAGTACCTACTCTCATCTTCACATTTTCACTATTCTTGTGCTTGTCTTCCGAATGTTTTTATCTTTGTTCCCTTTAACATCAAGTGAAATCCGGCAAAGTTCGAGTCGGACTCGCGCACCAAGAATTCCAAGAATACAATTATTTTGATTACATGACACATTAGGTCTACATAGTTCCCAATATAATCTGCCTAGTCTTTCCCAAGTTATGTAAGGTGTCCGGTGTCTTACCGGATGCAGCCTAGAGATACTGTTTTACACGGAGCGACTGCCTATATGGAACTCCTCAACCCTCAACCTGGGCAACCTGGTACCCTTTGGTAATACTTTGTCAAACTTTCTAAACGCAGAATGGCCGAAAATGCAAAATTAATAGGTAAATAATTTCGTCAATATTCTGGGAATATTTAAGGCGTCGTCTCGCGAAAACAGCGTCGCCACAATAATGTCATCATAACTATGTATATCAATTGACTTTGAAATAATAATAACGTTTTATTTGTAAACACAAGAAAACCTAAATTGTATTAACCTATTTGACCAGCATCAGTGATTGCCCGCTGCGAGCCCACTCTAGGGAAAATTTTGTGAATAATAAAATCTCTACGAAAGAATTGAAAAGGCAGAAGCCAGTTCTGCCTGGGCTGCGAGTTGTTCCCAAGAGTTACCTACCGTGGCCCGGGCACACTGGGACCGCCAGACGGAATTTAGTGTACCCACAGCGGGAGGGTTCATACAATTCGATGAGTTCCCACGAAAAAACAGAAACAAGTTGAAGAATTATTCACAAATTGAACCGGCTCGCTTAGGTATTTGTTTTATATTGTAAAAGTCATTCTGACATATTGTTTTAAATTATTTTTATTCAGTACTAGCTGCTACCCGCGACGTCGTCCGCGTGGGCATTAGAGTAGTAAAAATTATAAACTCGTTTACCTTGTATTCTTTAACATCACGGTATGATAACTAAGCTATAAAATCAAGCCCAAAATGTGTAGAAATACTATGGAAATATAACTGCCTCGCTGGTGACTTAGTCGCATAGCGCGACTGCTGTGCACAGGTTTCGGGTTCGAGTCAATCAGGAGCCCATAGTCTGGAAGTTGGTGATTGATAGATCCGTGCATCAGAGGGCACGTAAATGTCGGTCCTGCGCCTGATCTCTCTCCGATCATATCGATATGAGAGAGAGGGGATAGTGAATGCACTTTAATATGTCCTGGGCAGCTGGCTTATCTTCTCAGAGAAAACGCAAAAACACTCAACTATACCAAGGATAAGCGACAGTTCTGGGGCTGATTTTACTTTGCAAAGTATTTGGGTACTATAACAATAAGCGCCGAACTTACATGGTGGACATTTGCGTGTCAATCATGGAAGACTTTAATGTTTTCATATCACAACAATACACACGCGTCGTTTACTAAGACTGGACATGCAGGTGTGGCCTCCCGCTGCTTCTCGCTCTGGTCTTTGTCTTAGATTGAACTAAACTTTGAAGGTACAAAATGTGTCTGTTGTTGCGGAATACATTCTGAACCTATGCTCGTATATAAGAATGTACATATTATATGTCGTCACTACTTCAAATAGTATTGTAGTCACTTCGAACTTACATTGCAGGTCGATCGCGTCGATGTCGATAAAGTTGGTTTAGGCACTGAAAATGCGCTCTTTATCGCTAGTCTAGTAGTTGCATAACGCAACTGCTGTACACGACGTGGTATCGGGTTCGATTCGGTCGAACCAGGTCGGACCAAAATCGCTTTGGAAACTGAAAAAGCAGCCCGGGGACTGGAAGTTGGTTAAGGATACGGTGGAGCTCCGCCCAAGCAGAGCGCATCCCCACCGTGTCCTCACAGCGGCGAGCTTTCGCATTCGGCCCTGGTCCAGGCCATGGTCCGGAGCATGAAAGAATGGGAGCGGCCGCTTCCTTCTGCGAAGCAATTATGCTAGCGAGGGAGGCGGCGGAGTGGTTTAGAAACAGCACCGCTCATTCCAGCCGAAGCAGAAAAGTTGGTACTGGTCGACATCGCGGGCGCCGAGTGTCGAGGGACGACTTCCAGTATTAGTGTTTAATCTATGATTCCCGACCACCGTAGGTGTGGGTCTGTGTGTGGTGGGTTTTGGTTGGTTCACCGTCCGTACGTCTAAGGACGACAGCCCGTGTCAGCGGCGCGTTCTATTCCACGCGCTCCTCGAAGATAATGTCAGCAACATGGGCCTCTTAGTTACCGTGACCCTGGCATACAGGGATCTCCAGAAGGCACATAGTAGGTTTTAATCAGTAAGAGTGACACTTCCTTCAGCTGCATCCTTAGCTGAAGAGGTTATATTACGACATCCAACAAAAAAAAAAATGGAAGTTGGTGATTGATATATCCGTGCATCGGAGAATACGTAAACATCGGTCGTGTGCCTAATCTCTCTCCGGTTGTGTCAGAATTGCCGTCCGTGTCGGGCTATGAGAGTAAGGAAATAGGGAGTGCACCTGTGGCCACACAAATACTTACTACACAGCTAATTGATCTTAGACGCTGACCGTTTCCTAGGAGGCAGTTTATATCAATAAATGACTGCTGGACGTGGATGAAGAAAGAAGAGTCTTTCTAATTTGAGATGTCTATCTAAGGGGCTACATTGTAATGAACATCGTAGTCAATCCTTAGATTATTACTTATTCCCTATCCTTTTACGACCACTTAGAGTCAAAACAGCAGCCAACCCTATTCGAAGAGATCTGTTCTTTTCTGAATCAAATAAAAATATTGATAAGCCATGCTGCTTTGTTTCGTGTGGTATACTGGAAGCTTAACTAATATTACCCCAGACTGATATTGTATGAAGACAGTACAGCACTCCTTCTTTGATCTTAAATGACTAACTTACCCAAAGACAGATTTTTTTCTCTCATCTTCTGTCCCCGATTTTGAGTGTTATCTTGGAACTTGAATAATCAAAATTAATACTTGTGACTATGATTGTAGACTGGAAGACATCCCAGTATAATTTAATTTTATGAAAATAAAACTATGAACTCCATCTATGATCAGCTATAATTACTAACAATGTCAGATTGTCAAATTAGATTGTTTTGAAAAGCTAAAGATGGAGTCAGGTTGAAACTTGCCTTAATACTTTTGTCTTCAAATTATTTTTATCTGTCGAAATAACATATGTAGCATGTTTAGGTATATACATTGAACTGAAAAATAAATTTAAACATTTTTAACCCGGTTTAATTGTATGAAAAGCTTAACTCCATCTATGACATCAGGTAATAACTGTTTACCCAGCTGGTATAGTCAAATTGTCAAATGTGTTGTAATTAAAAAGATATAGATGGCGTCTAGTTAAAACTGACCAAAAAATGCTTTATTGCTCATCCCCCTTAGTTAATAGCGTTATAATATATAGCCTATGTGTTATTCTGATGCATAAGCTATATGTTTGTCAAGTTTCATCTAAATCCTATCAGCCGTTTGGCCGTGAAGAGGTAACAAACATACACACTCACTCACAAACTTTCGCATTTATATATTAGTATAGATGTTTTTAAAAATGTCAGCGTTATACCGTTCCACTTGATGAATCCTTTAATTTGATACCCATCAGGCAGAAGAAACTAGAAATATTGTTTAAAAAAATATTATCAAATGAAAACCAAAGCGGGCTCTCCAAGATATATGTATAGACCGTAGTGTCCAGCTAGGACCTTCAAAAATAATGAAAGCCTGCTGGGGTTACAAGTTTGTTCGACATAGTGTCCCTTCGCACCCTCCGCGGTCACCTAGGTAGGGGAACATCCAAGTAGCTCGCGGCGGCACTGGCGCGAGTAGAAAGTGTTTATTTTCTTGTGGTTAGTTTTGATTATATCATCATCGCACCAAAAACATAAATGTTTTAATTTATAAGTTTTATTTTTTTATTTTCAACTTTTCAGTGTAAAGGTCAAAATTGTGTTTCTTTATCCATTTATACATGTTGGCGGGAAATCTTCATTGATAGGAATAAAAAAATAGCTGTAACACATGATAGCAGCCATAAACCGTTAAAGAGTTCCCTAAACTGTACATCCTCTTACCCTCGTCTCGAGTTATTCCCGATTCGTCAATATACCGATTGGTCATCAAGAATATTTTCTATACATCAAATTCCAATTCGTCTCAAGAGCAAAATAAATAATTTAACAATTCGTGATCGGCACAAAATTTCACTGCAACGTGAAATTTGGTACCGTCAGAAACAAGTATTAGAAGAAATTTTTAATGAAACAATTTGATTTAGGCAAAGGTTTTAATCACTCTCATATAAATACAGTAAAATTCACATCATGGCACCGCTGAAGACACACAACATGGGTGGCTACGCAGTAAATAAATAAATAAAATAATCTTTATTTCGGACTTGATACATCCATAGGTTAGTAAGAACAAATCTTAAAACTATGTTTGTATTTGGTTACAAGCTTATTGTTGGAGATACATCTGCTGTCTTCTGTCTGTCTTCCTGATGTAGTTGGAACTGGCCCGCACTCTGCAGAGCAGCGAGGCAGACTCCTGTCTGATGATGGCATGGAAGCCATCAACGTGTGCTTGTGCGAACATGCCAGAAGCACCGCAGAAACGGGGAAGTCCCATCAACATCCTAAACCCACTATTATATAGGACGCAAAGTATAGTTGGTCCATAGGCTGCACGTGTAAAACACTTGACAATAAGCGTTAGTTACATTTAGTTGGTTGCTACACCGTGCAAACCTGCGTGCCAACATGTTACAGCGAACTGCCAGCGCCCTATGGTCTCGCTCAATATCTGCATGATCCCTAATGTAAGCAACAGAATGTGCGATGATGATAATTCGCACAAATTTAATTCACCCGGAACTGTGACTCGATACTTTTTGTCTAGGTAACAGATTAGGAGTCCATAACTAGCGAGGAGATCATAATTATATTCATCGACCTGGTGTAAATTGGGATACGTGAATAAATTATCCTATGTAAATTAGTAAAAAAATTACGAATTATTTTTTTACTTATTTCCATCTCCCGAGCCTTTTCCCAACTATGTTGGGGTCGGCTTGCAATTTTGGAATCCGTTGAGAAATAAATAATTTATAAACCTTTCAAAATCACTATGATCCCACTCTTCATCATACGAATATAAAAAAATGTTGATTGCTGCTCCATTTATAAACCTTTGACGCTGTTTTCAGAAAAATGAAAAAATATTATTTTACGTAACGCGAGTGGCTGATAGAAGCAAAGCTTTGTGGTTTCCTTTGGCAATTAAGTTGGGGAACAGCCGGAACAGAAAAATTGCACGACGCTAGTCGGCCGCGCCATCGCCAGTCCATTGGAAAGCTTTCGGCGCGCGGCGCAACGTGACTAACTGATGAGTCAGTTGTCTGCCCCACTGTCACTGCAGGTCATTGTTTTCCTTTGAGCTAGAAGAGTTGCGCAAGCATGGTCAAGAAATGTAAAGGAGATACTGACCAAACACATACAAGATTAATTCTTTTAGGGTAGTAATAAACGCTCCGAAAAAGAAAGAAGAAATGCCCTTACTCAGAATATTAAATTTACGGCCTAAAATACTAACTTCCCGACTACTTATGCGGAATGAAAAACGAAACGACCAAATGAGATACTGAAATCTTCGAAAAATAAACTTAAAAAGCGTAAATTAGGTTCTACTGAAACTGTGCTTTGTAGTTTTTATCTTTACTTGCCGACTATTAATTCAGAAATTACATTTCATGTTTCATAGGTTGTGGTGCTATTTTCACTTACATTATACCGAAAATATTTAGCACCCCCTCCGAAAATAGCTAGCTAATCATTGTAATTTTAGACTTTATATTTCTGGTATTAAGTATACTTTTGGTTTGAGAACTAAGGGTATCAGAGCATTTTATGGTGGTCATTATTATTTAATCCCGTTAAAAAAGAAATTTGATAACCAATAGTCGGTAAATTAGTAATTTAGTCTGAAGTTCAGTATTCTATCTGAAAGTTTAGTTTCATTATTCGAAGATCCAGTTTTTTTGTAGGAGTAAATGTAATTTAAACATGCTCTTATTTGTTGTTAAATTGGATATTTTTTTATGTTTTGAGTTTTTTGTCGGTAATTCATTATGAAGCTGGTTAATAAGAATAATAGTCACAGTTTGTTGGATATTAATTTATTAGTCAGAACCATCATTATTTACCTTTCTTTTATGTCTTCCAAGAACGCCGTAAACTTCAAAGAACCCAGCGCAGCCCTGACAGGCCCTTTTCGTCATTGCATTGCATAGCGTGATCCATTAAGTAACTCTACATACACATGACGGCACAGTTGAAATATTGTAGAATAGTTCGGAAAGTACCTGCGAAAGTGCCAAACCAAACGCTCACTACGTTCAAACATGCGCATCGACGACACCCATAAGCTGGTGTGGACGCGCTTCAAACTTATAGCGATCTGTTTAACCGACTAAAACGGATGAGGTTCCCAATTCGAAATGTTTATATTTTTCTATGTTTGTTCGCGAAAATCTTCGTCGTTTAGCGACCGAATTGAAAAAACTTTTTGAAAGGGTGTACTTACGAAATTGTAGGCACGTGTTAAGTAAAAAGATGACACTTAATGTATGTCGGATGACATTACAAAACAGGAAAGAGCTGACCTGATGATGGAGAGCGCAATGAATTGAGGGAACATCTCATCGGTATATACAAACTACCTTGTGTTTGGGCTTGTTGACAATTTGTGACATAGGTACACGTAACGTTTAATGCTTAAATTTAAATAACAATATCATAAAACATTGAAAACCACAATGACCGACAATTCAAAAGCTTGTGTTGTAACTAGCCAAGTATATACTTAACGATTTTCAGCAGTTTCTAAACAGGTGATCATGTTGAAACTTTGCGTACATCTCAAGGAACTATGACAATATAGTATAACTCGATATTTTTTTTAATCTCCTTGTCAAAACCGCCAGGATTGATAATCTATTTTATAGATCCTCCGTAAGGGGTAATGTAAATGGGCCGCTTTACATTTAAGAAATAGAATACGATATACTCTGTAAACCTATATTCTGGCAAATAAAACTTTGACTTTGAAGGGAGTAAAAGAGACAGGCAGACAAACAGGCACAACAGACGGCAGATAATCTTTCTCGTGAGATACTTTTTCGGGACGGTTTTATTTATACGGAATAATTCAAATGCGAGTAAAATGCGTGGGGTGCATTTCACTACATCTTTATAGATAGTTGCCATTAGGATAATTGTAACCTTTTACCTATTGACTGCCACAAGCCAAGTAAAGTGTCCAACACGCCACTGGCATGCGGCACCGTCGCGACTGCACGACAGACTTTCAAACGGGAATAAAGCTTATTGAACGACATATTTTTTGATTTATTCTGCTAATTATGTTCAATGACTCATTCTTATTTATACTAAAATAATACTAGGTATAATAATTTATACTATTATAGTTTCCCTTTTTTCTTTGTATTTCAGTATACCAATGCTAAAGTTCGAAAAATATAGTGCTCCACGCAACAGTGTCCATCTTTTAGTTTATTTTATAGTATAGAAACAAAAGTTAGCTAGCGTTGAATGTGTTGAGTGAAGGGTAATCACTAATTAATAGTACGAAGATGTACGAAGTGCGAGTGACTGTGCTCTGCTGCAGACGCTGGAGAAGTTCGAGTTCGTGAAGGTGCTGGGCAAGGGCACGTTCGGCAAGGTAGTGCTCAGCCGCGAGAAGGGCACGGGCAAGCTGTACGCCATGAAGATCCTCAAGAAGAACCTCATCATACAGAAGGACGAGGTGGCGCACACCATCACCGAGAACCGCGTGCTCAAGAAGACAAAGCACCCATTCCTCACGGTACGTCCGACGATACCTACTCAAACGTTTACATTTCTTGTTACTACATTGACTTGTTTTACACATTATATGCATCAGAACTCATTTTAATACTATATTAATACAGATGGTACATTTTATAATTTAGAAGAAACAATATGGACCCGGTAGTGCACAGCTTTTTCGTCAATCCTTGAAACTCATATCGTTTTTGTCTCACCAGGTGGCGCAACTGTAGAGTGAGATCTGAAAATTCTGTACTTACAGTTTATTTTCAGAGGAGCCAACCCAAAAATAATTATTTTAATCATATTCCATACAATATAACCGTAGGGCCAATGTATTGGCCACGCCAAAGTGTAGCGCAGTGCCGTTTTGTTCCAAAAGAAAAAGACGTACATAAGTTTCCGACGGACAAAAATAACTCGTAAGACATCCATTCATAAGTTCGTAACGTATATTTGTCATATTTAATCTAAGTTATTGCTAAATAGTCGCAACATCATTGAATATACCGGGGTATATCGGGGTTTGCCCTGACAAACTTGAATCAGGTCTTACATATGTCTTCGTTTATTAGATTAGGTGTGATAAAAATAATTACCAGTTGTGGATACAAACGCGGTCGTGCGGCGCAGGCGCTGCGCTACTCGTTCCAGACGGCGGACCGCGTGTGCTTCGTGATGGAGTACGCCAACGGCGGCGAGCTGTTCTTCCACCTGTCCCGTGAGCGCTCCTTCTCCGAGGAGCGGACGCGCTTCTACGGCGCCGAGATCGTGTCCGCGCTCGGCTACCTGCACGCCGAGGGCATTATCTACCGCGACCTCAAGCTTGAGAACCTGCTGCTCGACAAGGACGGACACATCAAGATCGCCGACTTCGGCCTGTGCAAGGTGAGCACTCTCCCCCCGCGCGTCCCCTGTCTGCGCGTACGTATTGACCTCGCGCGCGTCTGCAGGTGAACATCACGTACGGGCGCACGACGAAGACGTTCTGCGGCACGCCCGAGTACCTCGCGCCGGAGGTGCTGGAGGACACTGACTACGGCCCGGCCGTGGACTGGTGGGGCACGGGCGTCGTCATGTACGAGATGGCATGCGGCCGCCTGCCTTTCTACAACCGCGACCACGACGTGCTGTTTTCGCTCATCCTCAGCGAAGAGGTGAGTATCGCCGGGGAAAAATTGCCTGAGTCGAAATTTTTCATTACGTACTCAAAAAGTCCCCTCATGCCAATACATAAACATTGGCCCGTGCGTGCGATAGTATGCGATTCTAGTTGAGCGATCGATTGAGAGGCAGCCCTAGGCACGTAGGGCGCAGGCTATAGCGGTGCGGTGCAGGTGCGGTTCCCGCGCGCGCTGTCGGCGGCGTGCCGCGCGCTGCTGGCGGGGCTGCTGACCAAGGAGCCGGCCTCGCGGCTGGGCGCGGGCCCGGACGACGCGCACGAGATCATGAACCATCCGTTCTTCGCGTCCGTCAACTGGGCCGACCTGGTGGCCAAGAAGATCCCGCCGCCGTTCAAGCCGCAGGTGGAGTCGGAGACGGACACGCGCTACTTCGACTCGGAGTTCACGGGCGAGTCGGTGGAGCTGACGCCGCCCGAGCCCGACGCCGGCCTGGCGCGCATCCAGGAGGAGCAGTTCCCGCAGTTCTCGTACCAGGTGCGTCTGTACACAC
Organism: Heliothis peltigera; assembly: GCA_958496145.1. Lineage (NCBI taxonomy): Eukaryota > Metazoa > Arthropoda > Insecta > Lepidoptera > Noctuidae > Heliothis > Heliothis peltigera. The sequence continues at coordinate 11,788,727 of OY292333.1, forward strand.
ATGTGCTTGTCGCCAGTCAGCACCGACTGCTGCTCTACTCCACTTTGATATCGGTAAAGATTACACCATCTGTCATTTTCCTTGATTTCCCTTGATTTTTATAAAATTAAGACAGGCCGTATAAGACGCGATCATTTTCATTTTCGGATGATAATTATTTATAATGATAGGTAAAAATTACAAGTCTCAAGTAATAAAACGTTTCAAAAATAAAGTCAAAAAATGCAAAATATAAAAGGAGATTCACAAAAATCACTACATAGTATAAAACAACGTCGCTTTCTCTGTCCCTATGTCCCTTTGTATGCTTAAATCTTTGAAACTACGCAACGGATTTTGATGCGGTTTTTTTTAATAGATAGAGTGATTCAAGAGGAAGGTTTATATATACCTACAACGTTCACAGTTTTTCTGTAGTGTATTTAGTATCAGCATTGCACCCGTGCGAAGCCGGGGCGGGTCGCTAGTTATATATAAAATACACCTTCCATTGCCACTTGTGACATGTAAATTTATAAGAATAATATAATTATCTTCCTCACAAAAAGTTTGTCTATTCGTCAACTTGTAACTGGTCCTTCGAGCCGAATCACGCCTCCGGCCTCATGGAATAACGCGCAAGCAACAACGTATGATGTTAGAAGCCCTAAGAAATCGAGGGAAACTCTCGAAAATTGTTGGCATAAATGGGGGTAAAAAACATGGGAGGTCTCGAGGGACACCCGGTTGGAACGAAACCCGGCACGCGGCACCGCGGCTTACAATTATAATAAGTGTCGTTACAACCTTCGGTCTTATTTGTTTCAGTCTAGCCCCCTTTCGCAACGCGCGACATTGAATTTCGTTTCAAAAATTTTATATTCTTGTCTAATGATAATATTACAAAACAATAAAGGTTTGGTACTGACCCGATGATGGAGACGACAGACTCGAGGGAACTTCTCAACGGTACAACTATTTGTTTTTAGGCATACACCATGAATGTCAAGTTTTTATCCCCTGTAAGCCTACAATGTTCAAAAGATGCCCTGGATTTCAGTGTTTCCATGACAATGGGACCATTTCGAAAGCATAACCTTTAAAACAAAAAAGTATTTCCAAATCGTTTGGTAAATGATGGAGAAATGTGCGAACAAACAAACAAATACATCATCCGTATTATCATAGCAGTAGTAATAAAAAAATACTTACAAAATAAAAAGTACTAAACCAAATTGTATGAAATTTTTATTGGACCAAACGGCAAGTATACTGCATCGAACAAAAAAGAATGACACTAATCGGACTAGGAATCTCGGAGTAATCTTTGTAAATGTCGCGAAATCCCTAGAGATATCACGAAATCCCGGAAGATGTCGAATACTCTTGTCTATTATCTTTATCTTCTTCCTATAAGTATATCTATAGTCTGTTTTTTAATCTCGTAGACAAAATTGACATTACAGGTGTTGTCAGTTTATTGCAATTCTTAAATAGTTATGTGGCACAACCGTAACGTACCGTTAAAAAATCAAGGTATCGGTTTTTATAATAAATTACTTTGAAATAATAGCATTTTTTTAATACCTAATTAATAATAAGTATTCGTTAATCTGAACCAGATAATTACTCCATATCCGAGTTCAAGGGTTAAGATTAACGCGTACGGGAACTGATTTTTCTTTTAATTTAGTATTAAGGCATAGAAACAGTCGAACTACGCATAGCGGTGCGTGGTAAGAATTTCCTGGCAGCTTGTTGCACGTCGCGCAGCCCTTTGTACGTACGTGAACTTTAAATATAAAACTTTGAATGAAAATAAAAATCGTCTACTAAAGATAAAAAGTTTCGATTCAACAAACCGGTATCGTAGGTACAACACGGCACGAAAAAGCTGACAACATTATTAGTAATTTTGACATTTGCATTTGTCAATTTGGTCTACGAGATTAAAAAACAGACTTTAGTGATATGAATCATATAGCACTATGTTGTGATGAAATAAAATTACTATACTTTTTGGTATAATAACCTGTAAATAACAAATGATATTCTCACCCACAAGATATTAGTTTTTTTTTTTTTATAATAACCATGAATAATTAAATTTATTTTAGTTGTTTTTTAATTATAAGCTGGTAAAATCCCGCGGGTATGCCGTTGAGATTTATGAGTTTTGATGAATCAGACTTTGACATTCTATTACAAATTGTCAATTAATTTGTTTTATCGAGTAACATTTGAAGTGAAGGAAGTTTCTGAGATGCTATTTTGCTGGTTTCGATACGTTATCCCAAATGACGACACACCTACAGCAGTAGCTAACTCAGTTTCTGCGCAGGACATCTGCTCGTCCGCGCACTCGGCGCTGTCGCACCACTCGGCGCTGGCCGACAAGCGCCAGTAGCCGCCGCCGCCGCCGCCTGCCGCGTCTCGCCGCGCGTCTAGTGTGCTACTTACCGATACGCGTCGCTCTCTGGGGTAGTGCCTCCGACTCGGGCAACAGTACGGTGAGGGCACAAGTAAACAACATCATTACAGTATTAATATTGTATTCAGTTAAAACAATACAAATAGCTTGAATATCCGAAACTGTTAATTTGTTTATAAGTAATATGTTAGAGACAGACGAAAGAGCGCGAGAGACATGTCCGCGGGCACGGCGCTCACAAGGCACTATCAACACTCGGGTGCAGGCCGTCGGGCTAGCGCCGCTCATGTATTTCCTTTTGTATATATTATTAAAGTTAGGATTAAAGCGATTGCGTTGTTTTATTCCCCTCCCCCATCCCCGCACCACTGCCCGACCGAACTAGCTTACGAATATACTATCTCGGATAAACTTTAAAAACGTTAACAAACAATAACTATACAACAGGCTTTTAGGACGGTGGCGTCGTGCTCGTCCCGTGAGTATTACAGGTAACGCCGGGTCGGTCGATATGTATTCCTCGTGCTCGCAGCCAGTGCAGGACTCGCAGCGTACAAAACTTGCTGAGCCCTTGCTAACTTATACCACAGAGTGAATTGCTTATACGAGAGGAGCTCTGCTGTGCAACAATGTGGCGGACTGAGACGACGCACTCGGGATCGAAACTGAGATTTATTTTCCCTAGAAAAATCTCATCTTGGCAAGAAAAATGTGTTCCTTTTTATCCAGAGACGATAAAATAAAACAAAATTGCTGCTAAGTATGATGAGAACCCACTTTGAAACTTAATATTAATTCTTATACCCTTCTTACTACTGGTTGGCAGTTTTTTAGATTTCTGGACTGTCAAAAATGTTTAATAGCCGGCAGCCACAAATAAAAATAATACCTTGCCTTCCGAAACACGAAGGAACTTGTAATTAATAAATGGCCACCCATCCGCGGAACGTAAGCGCCAAGCGGTGCTTAAGCTTGTAATTGATCAACTCGTGCGGCTTGTACCTAGACACAAGCTTCTCAATTTAAATTCACAGTAAACATTCTATTTTTTTAATCAAACTTCATCATCATCTCCCGAGCCTTTTCCTAACTATGTTGGGGTCGGCTTCCAGTTTAACCGGATTTAGCTGAGTACCAGTGTGCCACAAGGAGCGACTGCCTATCCGACCTCGCCAACCCAGTTACCCGGGCAACCCAATACGCCTTGGTTAGACTGGCGTCAGACTTACTGGCTTCTGAGTACCCGTAACGACTGCCAAGGATGTTCAATGACAGCCGGAACCTTCAGTTTAACGTGCCATCCGAAACACAGTCATTGGTGTCCAAGATATACTTAGAAAGTACATGCTAACTTAGAAAAGTTGCATTGGTACTTGCCTGACCTGGAATCGAACCTACGCACTCATACTTGAGAGGTTGGCTTTTTAACCACCAAGCCACCACGATAGCTTATTTTAATCAAACATAAATTATCTTTTCTCGACCCGACCCTGAACAAGTTGTTTCTAAAAAAAACTTATTTGACAATATGTAACTTAGGAAAAATGATGAAGGGCAATTGTTTTTCAGGTTAGTAAACTCCATCCCTCAAGAATCCGCATGCGGAAGGGAGTCGCTAATCAAATTGGTCCACAGATCTCAGTTTCGACCCATTGTCTGGTGCGGACTGAAAGTGTGCACTCACCGTTATCTAAGTAATATAGTAATATTTATGAACTAGTGTTTTATAATGACTTATAGCGTTACTGCAGAACAGTGCTCTTTTGCTAGGAAGTATTTATCATACAAAATATGTGGTCACACAAGTGGTTTCTTTTTCATTTGAAAAAAATGTACATGGAAAATATATTGCTTTGGGATGCAAAATATTTTCTAGATATAATAAGTTATCACTTAGTCTTAGTACATATTTTTTACAAATTCGTTTAGATTAGCCCGTTAATAAATGTCAAATCGCTGGCAGTCTATCCCATTGCTTCAACAGGATGAACAGGCATAATTTGCCATTAGTTGAGATAAAAAGTTCGGAATTCAATCAAGTTGAACGGAATCGTGTCGTATCATCGTCGGTAGCGATGGGTTAGGTCACCAGCGTCTTGGAAAACCGCGTGCCTCGCAGTCGCGGCACAGTCTAGTCCCGCGTTACGGTGTCCATAAGCGAAACGCAGCGTGTCTACTCGTATCGTGAGCTACATGTATCTACAGTACGCCTAGTATGTACAGAGCGGGTCCGGCGGTAGTGCGGCCGGGCTGCCCGGCGTGCCGGCCGCCGGACCGGACGGCGCCTCGCCCGGCGTGGTGGCCGGTGGCGAGCTACATGTATCTACAGTACGCCTAGTATGTACAGAGCGGCGCCCGGCGCTAGTGCGGCCGCGCGCCGGACGCCGCCGCGCGCTACACGAAGTCGCGGCGCCGCTGGGCCGCGCCCGGGCTGCCCGGCGTGCCGGCCGCCGGACCGGACGGCGCCTCGCCCGGCGTGGTGGCCGGCGGCGTGGGCGCAGCGCCCTTACTGCGAGCCTGCAACGATTAACGGACCACTCATAACGCTTTCTAATGCTCGAGGAAAATCTTCCGAACACTGATCTACAGAGCCCGCCTTGTAGTTTGTCGCCCGGGTTCACTCGCTTGTACAGTCGAGCTCTATGTGAGTTTTTTCAGGGTTGAAGTGTGTATGATCCATATAACAATATTTATTGTGACGGCTATAACTTCTGAACGGGAGCGATCTTGGTATTAACATCAATGGCGAGCACCGGCTGAAACCCTGGAGGACTTGAGTAAAATACTCGATGACCTCAGCAGTCTTCCGGCGAAGGGGTCTTAAATGGATATGGATAAGACAAAGCACGTGATTGTGGGTGTTACACACGAGAGGTAGGCAAGTCTAACTTGGAGAAAGAGGCCAATCGTCGATTCTAACTCGGATGGGCAACTTTCGGGAAGCTACATAACATCTTCTCGTCCCTAATACCGCAGTGTCTAGAGACAACGGTTTATGAACAATGTGTGTGATGACATACGGCACAGAGACGTGGTCACTAACTATGGGCTTTATGAGGAAGCTCTGTCACCAAGAGAGCAATGGAGAGGGCTATGCTGGGAGTTTCTATGCGACAACGAATCAGAAATGAGGAGACCGGCAGAAGACCCAAAGTCACTGACATAGCCCGAAGAATTGCAAAGCTGAAGTGGCAATAGGCAGTGCGCATAGCTCGCAGAACTAATGGCCGATGGGGCAGAAAAGTTCTCGAGTGGCGACCTCCACCCGGTCCCCCCCCCCCACTAGATGGACGGATGTTCTCGACAAGGTCGCTAGGAAGCAGAGAATGCGGAGTGTTGAAGACCTAAAGTGGCGAATCTTGGGGAAGGCCTTTGTCCACAGTTTAGCCGTAGACGTCTTTCGGCTGAAACCACGAAAACGACGAGGGAATAGACATTATTTCTAGTTTTATTTTCATTATTTCAGCGAAATTAGTTAATTCTTCCCCTTTATTGGATTTTGTGCCGTAAAACCAAGGGAATTTATTACTGTTTTTGATATCATAAGTCATAACAAAGCCTAAATTTAATGACACTCACTTTCAGTTAGTAAGTGTTTCTTGAAATATTTACAGAATTCGTGAGAAAAAAAGACTGCCTTAACAAAAACAGTCAATTACTTTAATTAATACGAGTAATTTTTATTTTTCCGCTTTTGTGTGTGCCTCGTCTGTGTAGAGTTGTGGAAATCCTATCTGCCCTACAGCAAAGCAACAGAAGATAGGTATATTTTATCGAATTTGGCATTGAATAGATAGGTTAACGTTGTAACAAAGGACGTTGCATAAAATGAGGGATTAAGCGAACCTTCGATCGGCGCTTCCTCGTGGTGGTGCTGGCGTCGCTGGCGCGCAGCACGTCGGGCTCGAGGACAAGCGGCGGCGCGGCGCCGGGCGGGCCGGCCGCGCCGACCGGGGCGCCAGCCGCGCCGACCGGGGCGCCAGCCGCGCCGGCCGCGCCGCCCGCCGCGCTGCCCCCAGCGCCCGCCTCGCCGGGCGACGCGCCCAGTCGCGACGCTAACATCGTCAATAGCTCTTCCACCCGTCCGAGCTGAAATTCATAAATAAATTTTAAAAGTGCTATCGTTTTAATCACGATCTCAGAAAGTATCACAATCACAAACTTAAAATTTAGCAGGGCAATCCTTATAGGGCGTTCACATCCGCTAAGAATGGATTTCAGCGGAGGATCAGAACACCACCTTTATTTTTAATCCTTACGGACTACCTCCGCCTGGGGAAAAGCCGATTGGCATGCCGAATGTTACCGGCTTACTAAAACAACCTCGCCTGTGCGAGGAGATACCGGGCAGTAGTCTCTGTGCGCGCGGGGCCGAAAATCAATTTCTACAGCTACAGACCCACACTAGTGCTGGCCTGGTCTGTCCGGGCCTTATCTCTCTTGCACGGGGCGGGGTAGAGAGGTTGTCGACTAGTCTGTGTCTTCAGATCGCGCCTCCGCCTCTGGTCCATGGAAAAGGGGGGCGGAAAAAGGCGCCAGGTCCAGTCCGGCGGACGATTCTGACAGCCATCGCCGTGCGGTTTGCGCAAAATGGCGAGAGTGCTGACACTCATGTCCATCGCTCCACCTAAGGTAAGATTAAACCTGGCGGGGTCGCGGATTACTCGCAAGAGTTAGAACATATAGGGTTTTAGTCAGTAAGAGTCTTCTTCATTACCGACGAAGACTAGAAATAGGTTAGGTCGAAGCCGTGTTGAAAGTTTGTTTGAAATTCCTGTTTTTGAAGTGAGGGACTTGAGCATGCATGCGATGATGCAAAGGCTGGTGGCAGTTTCTTTTGTTTTCTTGAATGTGCTAATTTCAGGATACAGGAACAGGGTCGATATGAAAAAATATTTTAGTTTAGATAGTCCATTTATCGAGGAAGGCTATATCTAGGCTACATTTTATCCGAGTGCGTGGAAAAGTTCCGAAAGCACGTGGACAACCACTGGCGGAAGCCGGTATATTAAAATAGTGAGTTGATTGTGAAACCTTTTGTTGAAGTCTCTGCACTTCGTTTCGCACGTCCCTACGCAGCTCTGCGAGCGCGGCATCGTGCGACGCGTGCGAGTTGCTAGGCGCGGCTGCGGCGGCCTGGCCCGCGCCGGCCGAACCCGCGCCGGTCGCACCCGCGCCGGCCGCAACCGCGCCGGCCGCACCCGCGCCGGCCGCGCCCGCGCCTGACGGGCTCGCACCGCTCGGCCGCCGCTCGTCCAGCTCCTCCTCGATGGTGTCCTGCCGCGCACTGGCGCCGCTCACGCTCAGCGCACTGGCCGACCGACCCTTCGCGAACGTGGCCTGCCGAGTGATACGATTACCACCGGCCGAGTTCAATCCCTTTTCAGAGAATAGAGCCCTAGCGGTTGTCACCTTGAGTGTGAGCGCGGTGGCCGCATTGGCAGCGGGCGCGGGCGCCGGCGCGGCGTCGGCGGGCGCGGGGCGGTCGCGCGCGCTCAGGCTGCGCGTGAAGGCGCCGCGCGCCGGCTCGGGCGCGTCCAGCGAGCCGGTGGCCAGCAGGCGGCCCCACTTGCCGCGCGCGGCGGGCGCGGGGTCGCCGCGCTCGGGGTCGGGCGGCGCGGGCGGCGCGCGGGCGGGGGCGGGCGCGGGCGCGGCGGCGACGCTGCGCTCGCGGCGGAAGCGCGAGAAGATCTTGCGCACGAGGTGGTCCTGCGCCTGCTCGAGCTGCGGCTCGCGCTTGCGCCGTTCCATGAGCTCGCGCTCGCGCCGCACGTCGGCCACCTTGCGGAAGATGAGCCGGTGGCGCAGGTTGTACGTGAGAGTGAGATTCCGCGCGAAGCTGTTGGCGAAGGCCTGGTAGAAGTCCAGCACTTCGAGCAGGCGGTCGCGTTTGATGGTGTGCAGGTCGCAGTACGTGAGCGCGCGCACGTTGGCCGCCGACTGGCCCACTGCGCTGTCCTTCCAGAAAGAATCCCCGAACACGTCGCCCTTGCCTGCAAATGCAAAGATGCAACTGCAGAACGAGGCTACCTGTCTATAGATATGTATATTATACTATATTATTGACGAACGTACCGAGAATTGCAACGACTTCGTCATCCTGGATGACTTCGAGACTGCCGGTAACGATAAAGCACAGGGAGTCGATGGACTCGCCCGTGTGGTACAGCAGGTCGCCCGGCGCCGAGTGCGACATCTGGAAGTGCATGGCCAGTGCGCGCAGGCAGCCGTCGGACGCGAGCCGGAAGGCGGGATGCTCGTTGAACACCTTGCGGTTGAGGTGCACGCAGATGTCCGCCTTCATGTCCTTGGGGCAGTAGTTGAGCACCTGCGGAAGCGGGTGGTGAGCGGGAGGGGCGGGGCAGCGCGCGGGGGGCGGGCAGCGCGCGGGGGGCGGGCAGCGCGCGGGGGGCGGGCCGCCGGCTTACCTTGTCCGTGTCCAGGCCCTTGGTCATGGCCCACGTGGATACGACGTAGTCCATGACGCGCTCGCTCAGCGCCTTGGGGACCTCGTGCAGCTTCATGAACTCGCGTACGTTGTTCAGCATGTCGTGGTACTTGGCCGTGGCGGAGGTCATTTGCTGGATGATTGTGGTCACGTGGCCGAATATGGTGGCGTACAGCAGGGCTGCCAACATTCGAACGCTGGTCGGTGAGCGCGGGAACCCCCGGCGCAACGTGCTACCCACTTATACAGTTCGTACGAGCGGGTACCATGTGGATATCTAACGTTTCTCGTGCCAACATCACAGAGTGCTATCGTGACATATTCTATAGGTACATACAGGTACGGATAAGTTAAAAAACTGTATCCTCAAACATGGCACATTTGAAACCGTTTCGAGCATTGAATTTAGCTATATGGCCCTATAATTAGTAATAAGGAGGATTTTTCTTCATCTTTGCCATGAAAAAATATGTCCCTGTGCCGGGTCGACCTAAATTTGTAAATTTACAACGCCAAACGCAACATTAGAAAAATTACTTTAAAAGAATACATGCTACCTATACCTAATGCTTTTTTGAAGATTTGCTCGTTATTTTAACTTGCAATGTCATAATGGCGTCCAACTGATTGTCGGTGAAGGAGCCTGTTCTTTATGAGGAGATCAGCCGGCTGCGCAGGACTAATAGTGCACTATTAGGGCAGAAACACTTGTCACCTGAGTCACATTCCAAGTCCTATGGGACGACCGAAGAGTCAGGCGCAGGACCGACATAGTCGTGCTCTCCGACATACGGGCATATCATCACCAACTTATAGACACCGGGCTGCTTTCGTGAAAGATAATTAATTAAAATCAAGCAATTTTGACCCGACCCGGTAATCGAACCTAAGGTCCCGAGTACAGCAGTCACGACATGCGACTACTAGAAGAGCAAGGAATGTCAGCGACAGCCCAATACGTAATCGACCGTTTAGATGACAACTATTAAGCTCGGACTTTCGTTAGACCTTTTGTTGTCCAACCTTACTTTGGGAATGAACCGTTTCAAGAACAACAGTCCCAAATAAAATTTTCACCTCCGGGTGTTGGAGGCATAATGATAAACAGCTGCTTTACTTAATCGGACGGTTATCTTGTTGGTGAAAATCATTGAACTCATCATTTTAAAGTAGATATCCTTAATTCGTATCCGTAGGTCTGCCTCGGTATGGTGGGGTCAGGCGTGAGTGAGTTTAGCAACTTATCTCAGAGATAGGTTTCAGTATACCGGACGAGTACGTGAGGCGGCGGCTGTTGTGGCGCCGCAGCCTGCTGGCGCGCACCGCCCTCGCGCGTCGCGCACTCGCTACTAGGTGGCTGGTGACATGACTTATTTAACTGTACACTGAGCGAGTTCACAAAGGCCACTTACTGTGTAGTATCTAAGGAAATTAGTTAAGGAAACATATTTTTAAGTTACTTTGTCGAATTCGGTTAAGTTAATCTGTAATGGCAAAGTAAATATGTGTGTGATAAATAAATTAACACAAAAACAAAACTGACTCGAGCATGACTAGATGGAACTCTATTCTAATGTCGTAGTATTTATCATAATAGCCCTGTCAAATGATCGGGATGTAGGTAATTAGCTACAAGCCAAGATATTGTATGACACCTACATTCGTATTGTTGAGGTACTACGCGGGATTTCAAGTCCTCGTCAGTTGTTCGTAGACATTTAAACTTTGAACTACGCATTTCCATACTTCATATCCAACACGTAACTCGTAAGACTAAACTTGTAGAGAGCGAAAAATTATCATCCGTTTAGCAAGCTTTTAGTTTGCTTATATGGAGAATGGTATCCGAGACATTTATGTACAACCGATTTTTATTATAACATCGCTTATCATAAAAATCTATTTTAAAGAAAACGTTTAGTCCGTCAAACCGCAGGTTTTACTAGTTTGTCGCTCATACCACGAAATCAGAGGTCGCGATTGTACTAATTTGACATGGCTGTTATGAATGTGACCACACACGTGACACGCCGCGACTCTTCGTGGGCCTGCACGGGGACGGGGGCGGGGCGGGAGGGGCTGTCCACGTAGCAACACACACGTGCCGGTGGGACGGGGTGTGGGGTGCGGTGTGTGTGGGGGGGGGGGTGGTGCAGGGGGGCGCGGCCCCCGCCACAGAACGCTGCGCGGGGGTCGCGCCGTGCTCCGATTAATAACAGAAGAATTCCGGCACCTGCCACGATCATCATGCAGATGGTGAAGATCTTCTCGTTATCGGTCTCGGCGGCGACGTTGCCGAAGCCCACGGAGGTCATGCAGGTCATGGTGAAGTAGAGTGCGGTCACGTACATCGTCTTGCGCGACGGCCCGTTGACGAGCTCGGGCCCGTCGGACTCGTTGGACCACACGTACGAGTAAGGGCTCTGCGTCACGTTGGCCAGCTTCCACAGCCACGAGTACTGCAGGCCCGAGTCGGCGTCGGAGCGCCCGATGCTGTACCACACGCAAGCCAGCCAGTGCGCCACCAGCATGTAGAAGCACAGCAACAGGATGAGCATGGCGGCACCGTACTCCAGGTAGCGGTCCAGCTTGCGCACCACGCGGCCCAGCCGCAGCAGCCGCACCACCTTCAGCGCGCTGAACAGGCTGCCGATGCCCTGCGGACACGTTCCTCGTCACAAGGCCGCGCGCGGTCGCGCCCGCCGCACGTGGCGATACTCACGTCCTCGTCGTGGTCGAAGGCGTTGAACACGTCGTAGGGCAGGCACGACAGCAGGTCGATGAGGAACCACGACTTGAAGTAGTTCTTGCGGATCACCTTCGGGTCGCTCACCACCTCGCCGCCCGGGCCCACAAACGTCGTGTGGAAGTTGAGCACGATGTCAATAAAGAAGACCACGTCCACGATGGAGTCGATGACCAACAGCGACACGTCCTCGCTGGTCTTGTTCTTGAAGGCCACGTTGTAGGGCACCATGATGGCCGTGTAAAACGTGAGGCACAGAATGATCCAGTCCCAGATGGCTTTGAAGGCGCAGTAGTGCAGCAGGATGTGCGGCGGCGTCTTGGGCGCCTCCTGGCGGTACTGCGGCAGCACGTCGCCCGACAGCGACATCACCTGCAACACGCGCGCGTCAGCCGCCTCAGGGCGCACTGCGCCAGGCTGCGACTACTCCTAAAGACAGGCTTATTAGAAGCAATAGAGCTGGATAAATGTATACAAAAAATACTGTCTTGATTTCGTTCATGAATGGAATTAAACAAAAAGGTTTGAATGTGTCACAGTTACAGCTGGTTTTATATAAGTAAGATACCTATACATTGACAGTTAACACAGACGCGAGAGCCAAGGCGAGCGGGTGCGGCTGCGCGGGCCGGTGCGAGCTAGCGTGCGTACGGTATGTAAGGTGGGTACAGTGTGTACAGTGTGTACAGGGGCGGGAGTACTGACATGCGCCAGGTGGCTCGCGCGCGCCGGCTCCTTCAGCGCGGGCAGCGCCGACACCAGCACGGAGCGCGACCGCGTCACCGAGCGCGCCAGCTTCGCGAACTTCGACAGCCCTGCAGGACAGAGCCACGGGTTGTAGTGAGATCTCAGTACCGATGGCACGTGTGTGTGGTAGGTACTGGCCTCCTTTGGGGTCGTCGGCATCGATGGGCTGCTTGAGCGCCGTGATGTCGCGGAACGTGAGCAGGAACAGCACGACCAGCTCGCGCTCGTTGCGGATCGGCGCCACATGCACCAGCAGCCACAACGGCGTGCCTGCAAACACGCGGACGTAGTCAGCGGGTGTGGGGCGCGGGCGGCGGGCGGCGTACGTACGGTTCTTCTTGTAGAGCAGGATCTCGAACTGGTCGGCGAGGTGGTGGTCCAGCGCGCGGTCCACGCGCTCCACCGCCTCCTTCTCCGTGAGCTCGCCGTACATCCACGTGCACCTGCACACACGCACACGTCTGCAGGCCGTCCTATGGAGCGCTTTGTAAGTACTCTTCAGACTCCTTGGACATGCCCACAAACTGAAGGAATTACATACAAGGAACGTGTGAGTAAAATTTGTATGATTAGAAGGTTACCTGCATGACTTCTGCATAACCTCGGCGCGATTATAGCCGCTCATCTTGCAGAAGGTCTCGTTGCAGTACACGATCGGGTAGTCCACGATCTGTGCGTTCGCCAGCAGGAAGCTGCTGTCTGCTGCAGACAAGCACGGTTACAGAGCACGGTCTCCCAGTGTGGTGTGGGGGGGGGAGGGGCGGGGCACTCACGCTGCGACGACGACCGCCGGATGATGTTCTCGAGGAAGGTGTTTTGCGGGGCCACGAGCCCCCGGCGGCCGCCCGGCATGCCGCGCCGCTAGCGCCGCGCGCGCCTCACATGCCGCGCCGCCCCAGGCTCCACCGTCCAGCTGCGACCTGAGATGTGTGACTTATTGATCGCCTTCAACCGTACATCTTCGTGAAGTCTACAGAGACTTACACCTAAGTACTTCTGTCTGAAAGTTTAATGTGACCACTTACTACCTACCACGCAGCATCTCCCCGAAGTCGTAGGTACTGTGCGCAAAATTGCGCATGCGCATTAGCCTTCTGTTGGTACGTTTTGACTAGGCATCACAAGATCACTAAAACTAAATTCGAAATATTATAGCTGGAAGAGCGTTAGTACGAGAAAAACAAAAAGTGCCGATAAACGACAGTCGAGTATTTCTCCATCCATACAAATAAGCCTACTGACTACGTATGTACGTATTTAATACCGTTTGTTTAAACGAATGCGACCCTTCAGCTCTATTCAGTCATTAGATTTTTTGAGATGATCATTAAAATTTACAGCGGGATTAGTCAACATGTCCTGAAAATCATTTCAAATCACGTAATACCCACGGAATTTTCCAATTTAGATTTTAGAATGTAATTTCCCATAGATTTAAATCATGGTCATTTCCATACGTGTTTCGTTTCTGCTGGCGTTTGCGATTGTAGAAAGACATCTTGGCTAATCCCGCAGATTAATTTTGCTGTTGCAAATTATTCACCGCAAGTAACAATATCATAGGTAAATAACTGTGGTTTACGAATGATGACGTATTAAAAAAACACCACTTACTAGATCTCGTTCAAACTAATTTTCGGGGGAAGTTCTGAATGTGTTCATAATTATATTTGTTTCTGTTACCATCGACGAGACTCGCCAGATGATGACGTTACGCTAACTACTAACTTGCCCAACACAAATGTTAAAACTTTTTGAAACATCTAAGTCGATTTTACTTATACCTATTGAGCGTTCATTTTGGGTCGACTCATAAAAATGGTAGGTCAATTACTAGTTTTCGCTTACCTTACGCTTATTATTTCACTCTTGCGAGATTATAAGAGATGATAGATCAGCGAGGGGACGTAATAGGGAGTACGTTATCTGCCTAATAGGTACCTACCTACCTAACGATTCTCTTCAATCAGAATCACAGAGACTGACAGTTGCTTGATAGGTGTTTATAGAGTGCGATGCGTGAAATAGCTACATAATACAATTAAAAGTTTAGCAGGGGCGATGCTACTGTCTATTTGATTAATTTGTTGCGGAGTTCGCTCCGACTGCAACATGTCCTGATCTTGTAGGTATTCACTCGATTCCATATTAATAATGCATAATTATTACCTACAATTTTCTACGTGTCGAGAAAGTTTGTCCCAAGATAGACACCCTGACGTATTTCTTCGTTTCATATATTCACTGGCACGTCTGTGCTTTCTGTCATAGAAGATGAAAAGCTTAGTGGGAGGAGCGTGTCTACGCGGATTCCGCAGCCTACGCTCGGCACGTCTCCCTGCGGTCACACTGGCTGTTCTCACTTAACTGCTACCACTAGATTTCGTGCATCCAGATTTTGTACTTATTGCAAGTACAATGAAATGGATATCTACTAATCCTGACTTTGCAGAGTCGATTCATTATTGAGGTAACTGCCTTTAATAATATTACTCGAGTAAGTCACCTACCTATAAAGTAACCAGGACTTAAATACACAAACTATATAACGAAGAAGAGAAGGCACGATCATTACTTGGAACGTACACAAAGTCGTAGGGTATCCGTCGAGATCGATATTGTTGTTTACGTGTTCGGGGCCACACGCAGCAGGGACCGCAGCACGGGCGGGCTGGGCCGGGTGCTGGCGCACTACCAGTCGGCTGGCCCGCGCTCGGCAGCGCAGCCGGCGCACTGCACGCGGCAGACGGCGCGGCGGCAGAGGTCGGTGGAGGCGCGCGGTGCCGGCGGCGGCGGGCGCGGACTGCGGCCGTCGCGCCTGCGCGCCGGCCGCTGTCCGCCGCGCACGCGCGACCCCGTTACGTAAACGTTGCCTTCCGCGCCCCGACAGTATTGCCCGCCACCCCTGTCGCTGCTAGCGCCAAACTACGAACTTATCACTTGACACATGTCATGAAACGCGCACTACGACCACAAATTTAATGCGCGATTCGAATGTGATTACTACCACCCACCGGCCACCATCACCACCAGTGAAAATCGCATGAGAATTCGTTTAGTAGTTTTTGAGATCATCGCGAACAGACAGTAGACGCAGCGGAGGACTTTGTTTACTGATATGCATACTCAGTTTTCTAAACTTCGTTATCAGGATACTTACGAGCATACCTTATTTTAACTTCGAGGGATAGTATCGATAACTCACGGGGTCATGCCGAGCCACGTGTTTTGCCTCGCGGCTCACGGTTTGGCGAGTGACATTGCAGTTGGGCGATTATAATACTTTGACATTTACCCTAAAGCAACGTTTTCACTAGGAGACATTTGTCGCGCGATCTTGTCGCCCGATACGAAATCTACGTGTCCCTCGACAGCCTTTGAGTGGTGAGGACGCGTGTCGCTTTGTTTGAAAATGGCAGTACAACACTACTTCCTCGGGCGACATACTATTCATTACTGGCTAGTGTGAACAAGTCATATGTATGTCGAGGGACAAAGTTGCAGAGACAAACTACGTAAATGTCGGGCGACTTGTCTCCGCAACATGTCCCCTAGTGAAAACGTGGCTTAATACTTCATGGTATTTTAAAAAGCAGAATCGTTAATGTCAAATCAAATCGCTATTACATTACTATTTATTTCGCTTAAACAGGGTACAGACAAATGTAAAGAGTCAATTTTAAATAAATCCAACATATTTTGCCTTTTTTTGGCATTTGAGATTGTTTTCTTTCTGAAAATTGCCAACAAACAATAATTACCTATTGAAAGCTCTATCCATAGAAGTATTTATCTTAGTATTTATATTATCTTTGTATCTATATGTCAAATGTCTCGTATTGTAACATGTGTAATGTATTAACGTCGGTGTCTGTCTTCAGAGTCGTTAGACTTTAGTTAGTTATGTTTGATCTTTGACTTATCACGCGCGCACGCACGTATATGCGGTTACAATACCGCCCTAGCCGTCACTTACTTCAATACTGGTAGTAAGGACAGAGACAGTTCCGCTCCAATGACAAGATCGGACAGGACTAAATGAAAGAGGTACCATTATTATTTAGTGACGAACTTTATTAATAAAAATGACGTATGATGAAGTGTTACAGCAACAAGCGCTAGTGCGGGCGGTCGGCGCGCGGCAGCAGGCGCAGGCCGCGGCGCAGCAGCAGCGGGCGCGCCAGGGGCGAGGGCGGCGCGCGGGGGCGGGGCGAGGGCGGCTCGCGGGGGCGGGGCGAGGGCGGCGCGCGGGGCCGGGGCGCGCGCGACGCCACGATGACGCGCGCGTACGGGTGCGCGCGCCCCGCCCGCACCGTCACGGCGGCCTCGTCCGGCGCCTCATCGTCCGCGAACACGATGGGCAGGCGCAGGATGTCGGCGGCGGCCAGCGCGGGGGCGCGGCGCGGTGGCAGCAGCGCCAGCGGGGTGCCGCCCGACCCGCGCGACACCACGCGCCCCTCCGCCAGCGTCACCGACGGCGCCGGGCTCGCCTCCGTGTCCCTCTCGGACCTGCCGTCGTGTTGCAGGAAGGTCATGCACTGCACTCTAGTGCCACAGGGCGCACGCACCTCCCCTTGGCAATGTATTGAATATGGTAAAAATTACTTCATAACAATGAAGTATGACTAAACTGTTCGTGACACTCCCGAGGTCCACGAGGGGTGACGGTGTCGCCAGGTGAGGGCGCCGCGTGTCGGGGTGCCGTCACCCGTCGACCATTGAACCAACGTAGGAATTTTCAAGCTATAATAATAGTTGTCCAACATGCCATAGTACTGTCTTCGCACTGATCCGTCAAAGAACGTTCCCATAAAAGTCTTACCCCGCGGGAGTAGAGGCGACGAGTGCGGGCGGCGCCGGCCTGGCCGCGCCGCTCGGCAGGTGCGCGAAGTCTTCGTCGTCGTCGGCCACGAACACGCGCTCGGGGGCCGGCGCCGCGCGCGCGGGCCGCACGTCGCGGCGGCGGCGCTCGCGGGGCGGGGCGCGGGGCGGGTCGCGGGGCGGCGCGCGGGGCGGGGGCTCGGGCGGCTCCAGCGCGCCGCCCAGCGCCGTCTCCTGCGCCCAGCGCGCGCACTCGTCCGCCACGGCGGCGTCCAGCGCGTGCTGCGGCAGGCGGCGGCGGCGGCGCAGCCAGCCCGGCAGGCGCAGCGCCGCGTCCGCGCCGCGCAACTCCAGCAGGCGGCGCGCGCCGCGGCCGTCGCGCGCCGCCTCGCGGGCCGCGCCGCGCCAGCAGTTGGCGGCGCGCGAGCCCACCACCAGCAGCATGGGCAGCTGCAGCTCGTGCAGCGGGTCGTCGGGCGAGTCGCGCGCGCCCTCGGCCGTCAGCAGCGGCGGCGCCAGCAGCAGCAGGCCGCGCACGCGCGCCGCGCCCGCCAGCGCCGTGCACAGCGCCGCGCCCGCCCCCGCGCCCGCCAGCACCACCGGCCGCTCTCTGCCGACGTTATGATGAAGCTTTTTCATTTTAATATAATGGATAAGACTTAGAAGGGATATCTACTATTACCGTTGTTTCACACGGAACCGCACCATGAGGCCGGGCGTATATTTTATATTAATAGTACAATTTACACGTACCAACATTTTGCCGTCGATATCGACCGTGTGAGTGGTACCGAGCACAACGCAATGACAGCACTACGACAACGCAACCACCGGCGGCACCGCGAACTAGCGGCCGGCCACATCGCAACTACAGGCCGCGCTTGCGCTTCTTGTGGTGGTGCGCGTGTTTGTGCGGAATGATGTCGGACAGCAAACGTTTGATACACATTCGGTCGGTAACGCAACGCAAAAAGCTGCAGCGACACTATGCACACGAAACCATTGCTTGACCACATTTTGTCGCCGTCGTATATGTGTGCGTGAGTCGCGCGTAGGCAAGGGTGCGCTGCGTCCCCACCCGAACTCTAATACGGCATTACAGCAGTGTGCTATTGCCGTGAGTGGTGTCACTTGTGTCCCTGCGCCCCGACGTAACAGTCGCCTCGACGTGTGGTACGTGTGAGACGAGGCTTAACGAAACAAACGGGGCACTCACCCGGCCTCCTGCAGCACGTCGGCGAGCGCGGCGCGCACCCCGCCGGCCGCCGCCGCGCACCACGCGTCCGGCGCCGCCGCCGCCGCCGCCGCCGGCAGCACGCGCACGTGCAGCAGCGCGCTCAGCCGCCGCGTCCAGCGCTCGTCGGCGCGCGCGCGCCCGCTGCCCACCCACACCAGCCACGGGCCCGCTGCGCCCTCCCGCGCCGGCCCCACCGCGCGCAGCGGCTCCTCGCGCGGCGCCACGCGCGCCCCCAGCGCGGCCTCCGCCAGGCGCGGCGCGGCGCGGCGCAGCTCGCCCACCAGCTCGTCGTACAGGCGCCGCACGCCGCGCGGCAGCACGCTCTGCAGCGTGGCGTGCAGCCAGGCGCCGGGCCGCGGGCCGGGCGCGCCGGGCCACGCGGCCGCCGCCGCCAGCGCCAGGCGCAGGCGCCGGGCGGCCGCGCGCGCCGCCTCGGGGCAGGCGGCCAGGCGCTCGAGGCGCATGCGGCGCAGCGCGTCAAGCGCGTGCGCGGCGAGGCGCGCGTGCACGGCGCTGGGCGCGAGCGCGGTCACGCGCGCCTCCCAGTCGTCGTCGGGATCGTCGTCGTCGGCGGGCGGCGGTTCGGCGAACGGCGGCGGCGGTGGCGCGGGGTCGGGCGCCAGCACGTCTAGCGCGGCGGCGTCGGGCGCCAGGCGCGGCGCCAGCAGCACGCGCACGTGCGCGGCGGCGGCGGTCCCGCGTGCGCGCGCGTACGAGTGCTCCACCCACACGCCGGAGCGCGGCTCCTGCGCAGGCGCGGCCGGGTGAGTGAGGGGGCGGGGGCGGGGCGCGCGGGGGCGGGACTGGGGAGGTACTCACGGGTCCGCCGGCGAGCGCGTGCACGTAGGCGACGAGACGCTCGTGCAGGGCGGCCGCTTCACTTGCGTCGTCGCTCGCCTCTCCCGCCTGCATCAACAATGTTATTGAAATAATTGTATGTTCAACTCTTTTTATACAAATACTTGAAGACAGCTATTTTAAAAAACATACTTAACTTTTAGTTGTTTAGTTGACAGGATGTGAGTATGAAATGCCTGACAATGAGCATATATACATATATAGGATAGGACTATTACTGTAAATGTAAATATGCATAGTTTCCTATGGACCCACTGGCTCCATCCGCCGCCAGAAGGAACTATATCCTGCACCCGGATCAAAAGTAGAGAAGAGTAGGGAATAGAGATTAATTTTTATATTTGTATGTAGAGTGTGATGTGAGTGTATGTAATTATCATCACTGCCCTTTTATTGTCCCACTGCTGGGCACAGGCCTCCTTATGTGTATAACCGACAACCATATATATGATTTGAAACTATTTATGTATATGAATATCTTTATAATAAGTGATAAGTATGACTGCAGATGAATTAGAGATCCAAACAAGAGTACAGCCAACATGGAACAAATACTGGAGTTTGAAAGAATTGTTTAAAGCCTATAGATATGAAAATTATGATCATGAACTCTAGCCTGTTACCATGCTTGACGTATGGATGCCAAACACTAAATCATAACCTGCCAGCGAGGAATGGAGACGAGCATGCTTAATATAAGGGTAATTCTTAAAATCTGTCCAACAAACTCGAAAAAATAAAAGTTTTATTTTTATGTCGTCTAGTGATGTAGATGGATAGTATATACCAAAAGCATATTTTTTATGTATATGGACAAGCTTAATTACCTCAGGAAAGGTAATTAAAAAGGGTAATTAATACACGGTTGTGACAGAGAAGAAGTGTCTCCGGATATGGCCAAAAGTCTCTTATAAGCGTTGGTCACATTGCCGCATCCCTGATTGCAGTAGTGCAATGACTTGAGCGGCTTTCATGTTAAAATTGGAACTCACTAAATTACTAATTAACATAAGATGTCACAACCGCGCATTTCATATGTCACGACCATGCACAAAAAAGTCACGACCATACACAAAAAAGTCCGCGTTTGTGACAATTTTTTATAATCATGGATGTGACAATTTGAAACGTGTTTGATATAACTTTAAAAATAGTTATGATTTTGCAAATCTTTAATAATCAACAGAAACTATAGTCTAAAATGCACTAATTATGTTTCAAACAATAGCGTAACACTGCTACTTACGATTAAATTTCGTACACGGCGTGGACGTGTTAAGGTTGTCCCTTTTTAAAAATTAATAAAAAAATATTTTTTGCAAGACACTCATTACATTTAGCCATTTGCAAAATTGGCAAGAAGATAGTGTTGGCGCTCTAAAAACCCCCAGAAAGAGTTGTTAACGTCAGAAATCAATTTCTACGAAGTATTGTATTTTTATGTGTCCGTACATGTGGTTGTGACACAGAAACTGCTCACAATCTTAATGATGCCCAAAATCATAAATATCAGCTATTATTTTCATTATTATTTATTGGACCTTGAAGAATATACGTTAATCAGGCATAATTACTTTAGTATTTTATAATCTAACATGTCATTATTTTTGAAAAAATAAATTTAGTTTCAATTTCGGCAATCTCACACTACACGGTCCGTGTCATTTTTGACTTCAGTTCCTTTTTTTTTTTTTTTTAATGATTATATAATAAAAAAAATATTAACACATGAAAGAAGACGTAATTTGCTATGCAAATCAATAAATAACCAAGTGATTTTCGTTAAAAATATATGTTATTCTTACAAATCACACAAAAAAACGTAAGAATAAGAATTACCCATAAATATATTAGAATTAGATGAAATCCAACACACTAAAATAAGAGCAATAACTATGCTTTAAGCTATGCAAAACATTAAAATGGAGGTGGGCTGGTCACATTGCTAGACTCAAAGACAAAAGATGGACCCACAATGCCACCACATGGGGACGACCTCGAGGGAAAAGAAAGAGAGGAAGACCCTCTACTCGTTGGGATGATGAGATCAAAATGGTTGTTGGCTCAAGCTGATGGAATGTAGCACAGGATAGAGAGAAGTGGGCATCCTTGGAGGAGGCCTTTACTCAATCTGGGAACCTCACTTAACACTAATTGTAGCAAGGTCAAATAAAGGCATTTTTATTTATCACTGCAGATCTTGTCACAATGCTACGCCTTATAATATAGAATATGTAAGTAAATTCCTTTCTTAAGCTTTCAAAGCTAAGGTCAAATAGCAAAACAAATTCATATGTTATAGTAATTACATGAGGACATGGGCGCTATTGTGGGTAACAGCTACTCACAAGACTCTTCTCACCACCATGTGCTATTGCTGGGAACAAGAAATGGTGAAACAAACTCCCCAACTGTATGCTTTGAAGAACTTGTTCTATACCAAGCAAATACATGATATACCTAATTCAATTAAGTATTTAACCATGTTGGCTAGCCCACATCATCCAATGTGTCTGTCTTTATAATAATAATAAATAGAGTTAATGTGTGCGGCACATTCTTGTGTAACAACAATAGTGATGCTTGTTTTGTTACTACATCGGTCCCCAAACTAGGCGAAGCCTTTCACACCAGTTCAATGTCTCAAAATTTATGTAATAAATGCATAGTGCCACTCGATTTCTGTATCGCTATGTTATTGTAGCATGGTGGTGTGCATCGTGTGACATACCTCGTGCGACAGCTCGCCGGCGGCCGGCTGGCACACGCTGCCGGTGGCCATCACCATCGAGCCGAGCCCCGAGGCAGCCGCCAGCGATTGCAACCAGACCAGCTCTATTCCTGGCTTGTGACCGTCACTTGTCACCTGCTAACAGCTCTTGTCTTCACTCTCTGCAATTGCATTTATTTAGGATTGATGATTTCTTTTAATATAAAGCTTGGTCGTGTGCCAGCGACGTTCGTAGGTCAGATCTGTTAACCTGTAGTTGGGGGAGAGGACTTCTCCACTTTCGTATACTATTCGTCACAGATTTCGAGTTTATTATTCTGAACCGAACTTAACCTGTTAAATGTATATTCTCCGCATAAAGAACATGTTTTGTAATATCCAAAGCAGTGCACAGAAACCTAAAACAACTACTTTAGGAATACAAAATAAAATTGTGCCGCTCAACACAAAAAGGAAAGAATTGAAACTATTGAAAGAAACAAGAAATGACAGAACAACAATCCATTTTTTACAGCAGATGCCTGACATTGACAGTTGCGAAAGAAATTGACTTTGACAGTTTTTGGACACTAAGCATCAGTGCCTTAGACAAATATGACACTATGCTTATAAGTTCAGCTTCAGTATTTTTTTCGTCATGCTTTTACATCAGATCCATATTATTCCTTAATCTGAGTGCCAAGACCGCCAAGCTTAAGCTTTGCAGGTTAGATTATACACCTATAGATGTAACCATGAGACTATACATCTTTTCAAAGTTAGCACAAACAAAGTCCTGTCCAAAAAGTATTCAATATACTACGTAAGAAGAGACGGGACTCCATCTTTTGTATTTACCATGTCTCTGCAAATAAAGATTTTCATTTTTTTTTCATTTTTCATACAAAATAATAATTTATGAAAAGTCAAAAGCAGGCAGAGCCAGAATAGCCAACTTAACGACTTTATCAGTCAGGGCCTAACAGTACTACCAACATATAATTAAAACCATAGTGTTGTGCAGTATGCAGGAACTATAGATATCACTGATAACAGCAGTTCGATGGAGGAAGCCAGACAAATATAGTCACCATTAAAATATTAAAATTCTACATATGTACATTGTTTTTTTTTCTATGGAGTTGCGACAGACTGGTCCTGTCACTGTCACCGAGAGGTCGACCCAGATCATTTTTTATTGCTTCTCATTTCACCCGTCATTGGCAAGAATTACTCTAAGGGCAGAATCATCGCTGGATCGATGTCGTTGCCATAAACGCAAACAGAATAGAATAGATCATTTTTATAGTTGTAGCGTATATATGTAGATAAGACTAAAATATGGAACTAAGAACCATTAAAATAATGTTTTTAAACCCCTCCATTTAAGAGAAAATTCAAAACATAATAATTGTAATACTATTTCTAAATTATTGGCCACCCTTGAAAAAGGTAGTTTTTAACTAAAGTATTGCCACACTGGGATAATAATGTATATTTCCCTCGGATACTTCCTTAGATTACTATACCTATGGATGGAGCATCCGCGGCCGCACATGAGACAGCAGTATAAAACTTCAATGTTGCTATTACGGGAACTTTTCCCTAAACATTACAAAAAACGTGAGGGTGTTTCGGTATAAAACAATCTTGGAACATGATACTTTCTTGTTAACTTGCGTAATTATTGTTACAGAATTACAAATTAGTAGGTTTGTGTGTGAGCTTATAGTATCTGTTTTGTGAGTTGATAGTCATATGAAACATATTAATTTGAAAATAAAACCCAAAAATACAGAATAAAGTTTATTTACTAAACTCCTATTCGGTATAACAAAATATTTAATTTTATTTAAGCACTTGCAGTTTTTATTACAGATTTAAGGGAAAAATAGATGATAAGATATGGCAATACAATGGGGGGCGCGTGTTCCAAAAGCTGGCAACGTCGCAAATAGCTGTCAAAAATTTACATGTTTTAATTAATTTCTCAATTTTATTTAATGAAAACATAAAATGATGCTCTGTATGGGTCCATGGGCGAGGGACTTTGGGAAGTCCCCGCCTCCTATTCGATTGAGCCGAAGCGGGAGAGTCCTCCTCTGAGGCAATGCACGTGGTAGTTCAGGGTTTGGCCAAGGCTAGGTTTGGCTAAGGTTAGGTTTGGCTAAGGTTAGGTTTGGCTAAGGTTAGGTTTGGCTAAGGTTAGGTTTGGCTAAGGTTAGGTTTGGCTAAGGTTAGGTTTGGCTAAGGTTAGGTTTGGCTAAGGTTAGGTTTGGCTAAGGTTAGGTTTGGCTAAGGTTAGGTTTGGCTAAGGTTAGGTTTGGCTAAGGTTAGGTTAGGTTAGGTTAGGTTAGGTTAGGTTAGGTTAGGTTAGGTTAGGTTAGGTTAGGTTAGGTTAGGTTAGGTTTTTTTTTTTTTTTTTTTTTTTTTTTTTTTTTTTTTTTTGCACCCGCCATCA